>JTEE01000031.1:1189492-1214068 GCA_002896455.3 Chlorella sp. ArM0029B
GCAGGCAGGCAGGCAGGCAGGCAGGCAGGCACGCAGGCAGGCAGGCAGGCAGGCAGGCAGGCAGGCAGGCATTGCAGCGTGTGGATGCACAGCGTGTAGCGTGATTAGGATGCGGCCGCCAAGACCCTCACTCGCCATCACCGGCTCCCCCGCCTGCAGATGCCATTGTGGTGGGGCTGCAAAACCACGCCACGGGATACTGCCAGCTGAACCCACCACCCGACCGGGTGCTGGAACCCGGGGACGCGCTGGTGACGCTGCGGCCTGGCAGGTGGGGCTGGAGGCAGGGCGGTGCAGGGCAGTGGGTAGTGCAGGTTAGGCAGTGCAGGCGTCAGGCAGTGCAGGTGGGGCAGTGCAGGGTAGGCGGGGTAGTGCAGTTTGGGCAGTGCAGGTGGGGCGATGCAGCGCAGGTTAGGCAGTGCAGTGTGGGCAGTGCAGGCGGACCGGTGCAGTGCACTCAAGCCATTCGAGCTGCGGCTGAGCCGGGGCCGGGCTGGTCGAGGCTTAGGGGCCGGCAGGGGCACCGCATGGCATGGCACTTGTGGTACTGCAGGCAGGGCCATGTGTGGCAGCATGACCTGGCAGGGCATGCACTGCCCCGCTACAACCACGGGCACCTTTGTTGCTTGCCGCGGAGCTGATTGGGTGTGCTCACCCATTTCCTGTTCTTTGCTACAACCTACATTCCGATACACTCACCCGCCACCCTGTCCCATGCGACTTTGCTTCCCCCATGGACCTGAGGTGTACTTCATTGATTGTTATGTCCCGCCACAGCCCTGTGAGGTAGCATGTGCTGCCGTGCACGACCTCCCACTGACCGCATGACAACCCTACGAAGTTCCCACTGCTACCTGCGCTGCAGGCGCGGTCCAGAGCGGTACCATGCGCTGCCCACAGCGGCTCCTGTGGACCTGGGAGGCTGGGACCCAGATCGATATGTCATGAAGTGAGGAATGGAGGGTTCTGTCTCCTCTTGCCAGCCTATCCGCCATGTTTCAGGGTAGGCAAACTGGACCCTATGTCATGAAGTGTGGAATGGAGGGTTCTGTCTCCTCTTGCCAGCTATCCACCATGTTTCATGGGAGGCAATGCAGTTTTTTCATGGGAGGCAAAGCAAATTCCGAGTATCTTGACATTGCAAGGAGCTGTGTCAATTGGGGTCTGAATGGGCGGCCAGTGGCACTTGCTGCAATCCTGCTTAGTGAGGCAGCCTGCCTGCTGTGCCGGGCACTGTCCTCAGGCTCTGCTGCCCCCTCTTCTGAAAATCTTTGCGCACGTGTTGCCACCGCCCACACACCTGAGCACGGATGAACAGCCGCTGGGCTTCAGAAAAGCAGGCAGCCTGCCTGCTGTGCCGGGCACTCTCCTCAGGTTTAGCTGCCCCCTTTTCTGAGAACCTTTGCGCATTGGTTGCCACCACCCACCCGCAGGAGCACAGATGAGCAGCCGCTGGGCTCCGAGCCTCCATACGACAACACCATCGCCATCAGCGCGCGAGCCACCCGCCTGGCCGCAACTCCCACCGGCGCAGCTGGCTTCAATGGCAACAGCGCCTCGACGGCGCTTTGGCTGGACCAGAGCAGCCGCCGGGCTCTGTTCGTGCTGCCAATCCAGGTGGGGAGAAGCTGAGAAAGGACGGTGCCCCTGGCCGGTTGGTTCTGTGGTCTCTCTCCTATGGATCCAGCTTCCACAAAACAGGTAAGATGTGCTGTCTGGCTGGCTGCGCTGGCACGCTGTGGCGTGCCAGCCACGGACCGGTGTGACATAACTCTGCTGGGCTGCTGCCGCTGCAAATTCCCGCTCTTGCTGCAAGCCTCCCGCACTCTCAGCCACCTCCTCATGCACTTCCCTCCCTCCCCACTCCCGACTGCCAGTACTCCAACCCGCTGGTGGCAGCAGATGAGCTCCTCATCTGTGGCTGGGTGAGAAAGCGCCGAGCAGCTGCTGTGCATGCCGCGATGGGCTAACGATTGGCCCACGGATGCTTTCAGCAAGACACACCGTTTTTATTCATGGGATGCGTGCCCTGAGTGCAGTGCATGCTGCTGCGCCGGCCCGCAGATCCGTCGGCGGCAGGGCATGTGCCCCCGTAGCTGCCCCATCTGCTGTTGTGCCGGCATTTACAGCTGATGATGGTGGGCCGGATAGCGGTATGTGGCAGGCGAACGCAGCCGCAAGCTTCATGCTTGCAGCGCCTTCACAACTGCGTGCCCCTGTGAAACACCATCATGACTGTCATTGTGTGTGCCTGCAGATGGGCCAGACGTTCATGTGGGAGCTGATGGCCGAGCTGGACCACTCGGACCAGGCAAGGCGGTGCCGATGCCGGCACACGCTGGCGGGGACTCAACAGCAGCCAGCAACTGCCGCCCCCACTGCCAACCGCCCTTTTGGTCCACCCCTTTGAAGCCAGCTGTCGCGCTTCCCGCACAACATGCGTGCAGGGCCTGCCGTTTGGCAGCCGGGTGACGCTGTTCAATTGCCATGACTGGGCGCCAGGTCACTTGGGTGAGGCACACTCAGGGGATGCACGGTCAGGGCACGCTCAGGGGATGCACGGTCAGGGCACACTCGGGGGATGCACGCTCAAACATACTCGGGGGATGCACGGTCAGGGCACGCTCAGGGGATGCACGGTCAGACACACTCGGGGGATGCACGGTCACGGCACGCTTAGGGGATGCACAGTCAGGGGCTGCACGCTCAGGGCACCCTCAGGGGATGCACGGTCAGACACACTCAGGGCAGGGCACCCTCAGGCCAGGGCAGCGTCAGGGCAGGCTGCCACAGGCAGCTCCGTATGGCAGGAGGGGGCAACCGCTGTGTGCCCGTCAGGGACATGCTGTGCACGCTGCGGTAGCGGCCCCATCACGCAGCAGGCCGTCCACTTTGCGTCCCTGCATCATTCATTGAATCCCCTATCCCCTTTACTCAGCCTGCAGCAGACCCGACTCCCCCGTTCTGCGGCTGCCCCCATCCTCTTGCCGCCTGCAGGGACCCGTGATTGCACTTTTTGGCACGGCCCCGCCCACTTGCCTGTGCCTCGCCTTCCAACAACCCCACCTTGTACAGTCTGAGAGCAACGCCCGCAGCACCTCGGCCCGCGACGGCATTTGCAGCCTGCTCTTTATAACCACCCCGTCTCACTCAACCTGCCTGCCCACTCTCCTGTGCCCCCACCAATGTCCACTCCCAATAACCCCATGCAGAGCGCCGGCTGCAGCAGTACAGAATTCGCAGCCTGCAGGTGCAGCACGTGCGGGGCGACCCACGGAGCCGCAGCGAGATGCAGCGCATGGTGGACGTGGCCAAGAAAAAAGCGGCCATCGTGGTGTGCGGTGAGCGCCGCTGGAAGGAAACAAAGCTAGCTTGTTGAGCGGCCAGGGGGGGGGGGGGGGCGTGCATGCTACGCGAGCTTCCTGCCGAGCTGGGGTTTGGCAGGTGGAAGGAGTTGTGCTGCCTCACCAGCCCTGTATCCGGCTGAATGGCCTAGTCATGAGAGAGAGGGAAAGAGTGTGTGACACTGCGCCAGCTTCTTTATACTTGCCCGCTCCCAACCATTCAAGGTTTACCACCCAGCCGCCCTCATACCAAACATCAAGACGTCGAGTGTTATTGTGAAGTTGATAGATACCAACGCTCAATCGAGGGTTCGTATGGTCAAGTAGTCTGTCTCCTTGACCCATTCCACTCCCCAGACTCCACCCGGGCCGACACAGAGGCCCCCAACGCCTCCAACCACCCATCGACTCTAACCCATCCCGATGCCTCACACCCATCGTGCACCCTGCCCACCGGCCCCCTTTGCACGGCCTCCACCTGGGCTAACCTGCCCCTTTGCACGGCCTGCTGCCTGCGATGTCTACCCTCAGCCTTGCCCCTTGCGGGCCCTTCTCTTGCTCCTTCCCATGCCAGATTCCACCTGGGCCGACACGGAGGCCCCCGACGCCGACGGCGGGCTGCAGCTGCTCACACAGGCAGAGATGCTGAGCCTGGATGCCGCCATGCTGATGGTGCAGTTAAACATACGCCTGCTGCTGGAGGTGGGTGGGCGGGTGTGCAATGGGAGGGTATGGAGGGGGAGAGGGAAGTTGGGGTTTGGGCAGGTGTGTGGGTGTGGGTGTGAGCATCGATATGAGGGAAAGGAGGTGAGTGAGTGAGTGAGTGAGTGAGTGAGTGAGTGAGTGAGTGAGTGAGTGAGTGAGTGAGTGAGTGAGTGAGTGAGTGAGTGAGTGAGTGAGTGNGTGAGTGAGTGAGTGAGTGAGTGAGTGAGTGAGTGAGTGAGTGAGTGAGTGAGTGAGTGAGTGAGTGAGTGAGTGAGTGATTGAGTGAGTGATTGAGTAGGAAGTGTTACTGTGGAGTGCCTGGGATGCAACAGAGGAGGCTGGGACGGGGGCTTTGCTGGTGAAATGGACGAGCAGGCACTTGCACTGAAAGCACTCGCAAGCCGCAGAGACTCTGTCACTGCCGCCCTCTCGTACGGCTCAGTGCCCAGCCTGCCCCTTCCCTTCCCTCCCCCGCTTCCTCTGCTCCGACGTGTGCAGGAAGCGAACCACCCCACTATCAGCATTCTGTGCGAGAAGGCAAGCAGGGCCTGGGTCGAGCGGTGTCTGGTCATCGTGGATGCCGGAGTGACCACGTGCCGTGTGCCGCCAGTGTAGAGTGCCTCTTGACCTTACTCGTACCTCTGTGCCGGGAATGCCCTGGAGCTCCTGCCTCTCACACCGCCTGACAGTGACTCACACTGGCCTGCCAGAAAGCGCCCTCCTCCTCACCGCTCTCAGCTGACCCTCCTCGGCCGCAGGTTCAAACATACAGGCAAAGTTCATTCCAACCCGCGCTCCTTCCCCCACTTTTCTTGTGCAGCTCACCTACCTTGGCACGACTCGCTTCGAGGACGACACGCAGCCGGTGAGCGCACAGGGGCTGTCTGGCATGGGTGTGAGGGCGGGGTTTGTTTGCGCGCCTGCACCAGTGGGCGCACTGCCAACCTGGTGGGTAGGTGGCAAGCACCAGCTACTTATAAGGGGGTAATCGCCAACCTGGTGGGTAGGTGGTAAGTACCAGCCATCCAGCCGCTCCTCACCTACACCACCTGTAACTCATCTCGCGACTCCCTCTTCCCACACCACTCCGCCCCATCTCCCCCTGCAGCCGCTTGGCATTGCCGTCAACTCAGCCTCCTACGCAGCCAAAGCGCTCGCCAAGGCAAGTCCTGGGCATACGCCGTTTCCATTCCATACACTGTTGAGGCTCGTGAAAAATCGGCTCAGCCTTGGACATTAGTACGGCGTGCCAGGCATTTCTGCACAGGGGCAGATGCTTGGAGCGCATGCAGGGGTGGGAGCGCCGGCGCCGGCTGGCGCGCTGTGCCGCGCTGCGCCACGTGGACACCGCACCATCCCTGCTAAGAAGTACCTGCCAGTGCTCTGCAGGTGGCTGTGGAGCCCCGCTTCCTGTGTGCTTACTTGCAGCTGGGGGTGGAGAGCGACCTGCTGGTGCAGGCAAGTGTTCGTAATGTGCCGCATGTTAGCTGTGGATGGGGCCGGAGGGGGCGATTTTGCTGTGCACGCAACATTCACGTTTACGTGCGGTGGGGGTGAATTTATAATGGAACCTGTCGGTGCAGGCAAGCGGGACACTGCTGGGGCAAAACGTGCTGGGGTTGGGCCAGCGGTTCACTCAGACAAGAGGGCACACCGGCAGCGCTTCGCTCCATGCAGCTGCTGCCTGTGCCTCTTGCCGCTTGCCACCCTGGCAGGATTCCAGCAAGGGGTGTTTCCCCCCCCGCGCCACCTGCTGCCTACTGATTTCCACAAGCAGCACCAGAAATGGTCTCAGGTTTCAGAGGGAACGAGTGCTCCTTTGGATACAAATCAAGAGGATGGCCAAAGCATGCACCTGCTGACCTGGCACGGTGCTGCCCTGCAGGACTCCTCCGCGTTTGCCGGGCTGGGAGAGGAGCTCAGCTTCCTGGAGCTGCAGGCACGGGCGGCCTCGGTGCGGCAGGTGCGCTGCTCTGGACAGCCAGCGGGGGCGCAGGGTTGTGTGCCGCACTGGGAACCGTCATCACTGTTGAGACGTACACATAGCGTTGGAAGTGGAAGGAAGGAATGGTGCCGTGTTGTGGTGCAGCGTATGCGGGGCCTGCAGGCAATCTGGGAGGAGCCCTGCGCTTGGGCAGAGCGCCACGTCATACACAAATCAACGAGCTTCACTGCACCCCTTCATTCATGTACTTGTTGATAAGGCACTCATTCATCACGGTACCGCCTGGGGCAGGTGCTCATGGGGTACTACACCCTGCCCGGCTGTGCCACCGAGCCGTTGGAGCTTGTGGTGAACCCGCAGGGGGTGGAGGAGCGCAGCAAGGTGGGAGGGGGCCAGGGAGGGCGGGGGAGGGTGATAGAGGGTGGAGGAGCGCAGTCATGCTTGCGGGGCCAGGGCTGGCACTCCATCCGTTGCATCCTTGGCATCCTTGGCAGGTACTACCATTTGTTATGGGCAGGAGGCTTGTGGCAGCACACGTCTGCAGTGCCCCAGTAGCTTACCCTCTTGGCAATGCACATAAGTGTGCTAGCGTTCCCGATGTGACAGCTGTTTCTGAATCAGATAGAGGTGACTTACACTGTGCCTGCCCACCCATGCCCCGCTACGTATGGCGTGCATGGCGTGCCCGCTGCGCAGGTGCGGGTGTGGAACAGCGGCGATTGGCGCTGCAAGCTGGTCACTCTGGCGACCAAGACGTTTGCCGAGCACGCTGCCGAGGCGTACAATGCGAGCCACGGCATAAGCTTTGCGGGCAGCTTTGCATCTTCACTGAGCAGCGTGGAGGAGCCTCAGGCTGCTGCTGACCGGGAGGCACGGGGGTGTGATGCGTGCCGGCGAGAGGCGCCGCGTCCCGGGGCAGGGGCTGCTGAGCGGTGGCAAGGGCTGGCGGATAAAATTTGACTCAATGCTCGTTTAGCTGCATTGCCTGACTTCCTTTCCTGGTCCTTCCCTTGGTTGTTGCTACAGTATTTCAGCTGTCCCGCTCCTAAGATCCTTTGCATACTACCGCCTATCTTATAGTGTATGTGTGTGCTACCAACATCTCTCCGTCTCGTTGTAAGACGCGCTGCATCTCCAGGGTTAGTGTATGCAAGGTTTGACAGGACAGGTTGGGCGCAGATGAGCAGGTGTGCGAGGAGGGCAGGTTCCGTGCGGCGCCGCTGCCGCCGTCGTGGAAAGGCGGCGGCAGCATTTGGGCACGGGCCCGCTCCGTAACTTCCAGTTTGCGTGACTCATGATAGCCAGCACTAGCCTCTGCGCCCGTTGCAGTTGACGCAGCACGATGTTGTGCAGTCGGCGCCTGCCCAGCTCTAGCTGCTGTCCGTGCTTGCAAGAAAAGCGGCCGCTCCTGCGCTCTTCCGCCTATCGGAATGCAGCGCTTGATCCGTTGCCGACGCGGGTGCAGCAGCGGGCGGGGCGGCGGCCGCCGGCACCACCCACGCTAGCGAGGGGCAAGCGCAGCAGCGGCGGCGGCGGCGGGGTCCCCTTTGGCAACCAGAACCGGCTGTCGCCCGACGGGCGCAGCAGCATGAGCGAAGACAGCCCGATGTCCGACCCAGAACCCAGTTTCCTGCACAGTCTGGACAACGCCGCACCGCTGCCGATGGGCGGCCCCCCGCGTGAGCCGCCTCCCCCGCAGTGGCGGCGGGGGTTGAATACAAAATTAGGGCAGCTGCAGTACCAAGTGAGTTCTACTCTTTGTGTGCCACGCATGCCTATCGAGGTCATACAGTGGCTGGTCCATTGCAGCGAGACAGCCGAGCGTCTGGGAAGCAGAAGGGATGCCCGCGCCGTGTGCACCTGACTCTCCCCGTTGTTGCCCTCGCACCTCTTGCCTGCCGCCACCCTCAAGGCTGCGCCAGGCTCCGGCTTGAGCAGCTTTAGCCCACCCCCTCGCCCTCGCTGCCCTCATGCCATCGCTGCAGTACTTCAACTGGCGGCAGGACACGTGGTCGGACCTGCAGCTGTTCATGGTGCTCAATTTGCTAGTGTTCATTGCGGGGGCATGGGTCGAGGTGAGTGCCCATCAGAGTGGGAGGTGCACTGATTTGTGGTGCATGCCTCGTCAACTCTCAGGATTTGCTTCGTCCAGGAGCTCAGGGGATGTGAAAAGCTGTAACGGCTAGACTATACTACTACTGATTTGTGGTTGCGGCCACCGGGCAGGGCAACTCCGTCTGGCCTCCAAGACTGCTGCTGTGCTGCTGCTGTGCTGCTGCTGTGTGGCGTGTGTGTGGTGCTGCTGCTGTGCTGCTGCTGTGCTGCTGCTGTGTGGCGTGTGTGTGGTGCTGCTGATGTGCTGCTGCTGTGTGACGTGCTGCTGATGTGCTGCTGCTGTGTGACGTGCTGCTGATGTGTGGCTCCCAGCTGCGCTCCCAGCTGTGCCTGCCTGCCTGCCCCCAGGCACCTGGCATCGTCTGATTTGTCTTGGGGCTCTTATTTATTCCCGGCTGTGTGCCGCACCGGGAACCGTCGCCTCTGTTGAGACGCACACAGTGTGACAGGAAGGAAGAAGGACTCGAGGGTCAGCAGGAAGCGTTTACTGCTCGTGTGTGGGTCCAGGCACCTGGCAGGGTGCCGCCATCACAACCTTCCCTCCCAGCTCTGCCTGCCTGCCTGCCTGCCTGCCTGCCTGCCTGCCTGCCTGCCTGCTTGCCAGCTTGCCTGTCCCTCCGACACCTGGCAGGGCGCCTCCATCCGAAGCTTCCCTCCCAGCTGTGCCTGCCTGTCCCCTCCTGCCTGCCACCTGGCAGGGCGCCTCGATCCGAAGCTTCCCTCCCAGAAGTGCCTGCCTGCCTGCCCCTCCTGCCTGCCACCTGGCAGAGCATCGTCATCCGAAGCTTCCCTCCCAGCTGTGCCTGCTTGTCTGCCGACCCCACAGGGCGCCGTCATCCGCACTTTGGACGTGACAATGGATGCGCCCCCAGAGGGTTCTTCCCCGCTGGCGCAGTTCTGGTACAACCTCTACACAGTGCTGGCAGTGGTGCTGGGGTGAGTGGGGCACGTACAAGTGTCGTTTCGGTTCCCATATTGGGGGAACACTGCACCCAGTTTTGCGGTGCACATATTTGTCAAGAGCGGGCGTAATTTACAGATGGTAGGGTACTGGGGTGAGCAAGCACGCGGGCGCCGCGCAACGCGGGTGCTGCCGCTGCCCTGGGTGCTGCGCACCGCGGGTGCTGCTGCTGCGCAACGTGGGTGCTGCCACCTGGCGAGGATGCTACGTGGGTGCCGCACCGCTTGGGTGCTGTATAGCATGGGTGCCGCACCGCTTGGGTGCCGTATAGCATGGGTGCCGCACAGCGTGGGTGCGGCACAGCGTGGGTGCCGCACAGCGTGGGTGCCGCACAGCGTGTGGCGCTGGCTTGCAAACCCACCTGCGTCCTGCCAGCCTGCCACTCTGCTCTCCTCTTCACCTGCCTGCCTGGTCCTGCCGAGTTCCCCGGGCTGGTTGCCCCCAACATTGCGCCCTTTTGCCAAACTGCGTGCCACGCGCCTCACCACCCCCCAGGCCGCCGCTTGCGCCACACCGCTGCCCCCCACCACCTTCTCCCCACCCCGCCCTGAAACCGTGCAGGCAGGACCTGCCCACTGGCGATGCGGGCTTACCCAGCCAGCTGTTTGCCATTTTCACAGCCGTCTTCGGGCTGGCCTCCTTTGCTCTTGTCCTGGCGCTCATAGAGCAGGTACACTGAATATTGGGTTGGGTGGTAGGGTTTTAGATTTGTGGACCCTAGTTTCTACTGGATAGGACCCGCTTGTACAGAAACTAGCACTTGAGTATGAGGCATGCCGGTGCAGGCAGGCAGGCAGGCAGGCAGGCAGCTGGGTTTCCTTTTCCAGCTGCGGCGGCCCAGCGGAACACAGGTGTACTCGCCTCCTGACCGCGCTTGGGTTGGCTTGTAGGTTGCGCCCCTTGTCGTCCTTTTCCCGTCTCATTGCAGGTGGTGCTGAGGTGCTGGAAAGCAACGTGAGCTGGGGCAGCACGTGAGTGTAAGTGCTTACGTGCGACTTGCTTTCCAACCTTCTTCCCTACCCCCTCCCCAATGCAGGTGGTCCTGGAGGTGCTGGAAAGCAACGTGAAGCGGGGCAGCACGTGCTACGAGGAGGGCCACACGGTTGTTCTGGCCTACTGCTCCTCCATGGGAGGCATCTCACTGATCACACGCATACTCACCCAGCTGTGCGCCGCCAACCGGGGGACCGGCGGGGGCGTGGTGGTGGTGCTGACGCAGCAGGTGGGCAGGGCTGTATTCAATCAATTACATTTCAATCAGTTCAAAAAAGATAAAGAAAAAAATGCTTTATTCAATCAATTACATTTCAAGTCCAGCAGAGGTCTCATGGGACGGGGTGGAGGGTGAGCATTGCCCAGTTCGGGCTCGGCTGGTTGGACCCTCAGTTACCCCTGTTTGGGGGGGATGGGGGCGGGGTGTTGCGCTGCACGCAGGCAGGCATCATGCTTCTGCGCTTGCAGGCCGGCTTGTTGGCAGGCCGAGGTTTGGCAGCAGGTGGGCAGGCACCGAAGTGCACCATGATGTGCCTATCTAACCGAAACTGAACCACAGTTCCCCCGGTTATTGGGATGTGGGCGGGTTGTGGTGCCTTGCATGCAGGCGTCCCGCTGCTGCTGTGCCTGCCGGCCCAGTCTGTGTGCAGGGCCGTTCTGTTGTTGTCACGCGGGCTGTGCAGAACCCTCACCCCTACTGGCATGCGCCTAGTTCCCTGCAGGAACGTGCCGGGACCTAGACTGTGCTGGCACCCAGAGCGCTACCCTGGCTCGGTGCCGGGGCCACCACACCCAAGCCCCACAGTGCATTCATATGAGAGTGGCATGCCACACACTGCCCTCCTCCCCGCCCTGCACCCCCCGCTTGCCACCTCAGCGCGGCAAGCTGGAGATGGAGCAGCTCTTCCGGGAGGCGGTGCCGGACCACAACCGCCTGGGCACACGGGTAAGAAGCCACTGTCCTCACGGGATGTGAGTTGTTGTTTGAATGTGGTTAGATATTCTAGCTAGATACTGCCAGATATTGGTAGATGCTGGAAGCAGTATAAGCAAGGGAGGACGGAGGGCTGCAGCTGCCGTGCCGCCTGCGCTGCCACACGCTGCTCACCTTCCAGCTGCATTCGTTGGCTCACATTTTGGCGCTGCAGCGGCACAGAAGGTGCCGCAGGTGCCTTGCCGCGTGCACCGGAATGGCCTCAGCCTCTGGATACTCTACTCAGCTCGTTCCACAGCCTGCCTGCCTGCCTGCCTGCCTGCCTTCGTTACCTGCCTTCCTGATAGCCTGGCCCTCACGCCTTGCCTTCCACTCCCTCACTTCTTCTTCCCCTGTCCCCACCCCCGTGCCCCCGCTTCCCTCCCTCAGTTTGTGTTCCGCCAGGGCAGCCCGCTGGACCCGGCAGCACTGCGCCTGGTGGCGGTGCCTGACGCACGCTCCATCATCATATGCTCAGACTACAGGTGCGTGTTGCCTGTGTCTGCCCCTGCTTGCCTGCTTGCTGCGTGGTGCAGGCATGCTGTGGAATGAGCTGCTTGCCTCCCTGCCCCCCCGCCCCTCCCTTCCCTTGGCCCCCCAACCGGCAGCAAGTCCGCCCGGGAATCAGGCGCCCAGGCGCTGCACTTGCACATATGTGAACTTGTTAACGAACTTTCACCTGACCTGACTGGCCTGGCCTGACCTGACCTGACCTGACCTAACCTGGCCTGCCTCCCCGCCCCTCCCTCCACTTGCCCCCCTGGCAGCAAATCCGCCCGGGAGTCTGACGCCCAGGTGCTGCGCACATGTGTGCTCGTGGACGAGCTGTGTGAGCAGGAGCGGCCGGGGCAGGCGGGGCCCACCGTTGCGGCACAGGCACGCTGGGATAGCATGGCTTAGAAGGGGGGTGGGGAAATTGGTGCAAGGCTGCTTCGTGAGGCAAAGTTGCTGGGGAAGAAAGGCTTGGTCTATGGCCACAGCGGGTGGGCGGTGCGCCACATGGCAGGAGGCGCGTTGTTTTTGCGCGCGACGGGCGTCTGCCTGCCTTGCCTCACCACATGGCGCACATGACATGCCCGCCCTCCCCGCCCTTCCACGTGCACGCCTGCCCTCCTGCCTTTTCACGCCAATAAACTGCCGCTTTATCAAACAATAGCTCCGAGATATCTGCCCGCAGGTGAAGACGGAGGACGCGCTGCCGCTGGTGCAGTACGCGTGCAGCCAGCGGGTGGTGGCGGTGCCCACCAACAAGCTCAATGCACGCAGGTGAGGCACATAGGGTGCCAAGTGGCAGGCAAGGGCGCCAGGTGGCAGGCAGGGCAGGGCAAGGGCGGCGTGGGGAAGGTGCAGAGGATGGGCGCTGACCCCAGCAGTGTATGCCATTGCCAGAGAGCACAGGAATTGGCATGCAAAATGGTAAGGCATGACTGAGCTTGCTGCCACAGGTTGGGCTGTGCTAGGCATGCTGTGGTTGGCAGGGGCCAGTGGGCAGCGGCCCAGGCATGCGCAGGGGGCGCCAGCAGTGGACAGTGCTGCGCAGGGCTGGTGCCCCAACCCTGACCACCCCTGGCCCACTCAATCGCGCTACCACATGCATACCGCTCATGCCCCGCCTCCTTCCCCTCACGATTCGCCTTCGCTCTGGCTGCCTGGGCCCCCCGTCCCTCTGTGTGGCAGGTATGTGCGCGTGCTGCGGCACCCCATCGCCGCCGTCTTCTCCCGATGCCTCTCCGACTTCTACTCCCCGGCCCATGGCGCCATCGACCGCCGCCCAGACCTGGAGGGCTGCACCTTTGAGCAGCTGCACCTCCGCCTGCCAGGTGATTCCACGTGGGGCACACTTGGGTCGTGCGTGTCACGTTAGAGGCTGGCTCAAAGCGAAAAGCTGGCTAAAAGGGCAACGCACTGTCCAGGGACGTGCACGGTTTGGCCGTGCGTGATTTAGTTTTGGAGGAAAGTCATATCTGGCGACAGGGGAAATGCACCTGTCAGGGGGGTGCAGGCATGAGCTGGATGGGTGCAGTTTCAAGGGCAGCTGTCTTGTCGCAGCTTGTTGCGTTTCCCGAAAGAGGGCTCAATGGAGGCGATGCATGCGGGCGGTGGGGCATGAAGGGTACCAGGCATGCTCATGCTTGAGCTGCCCCTGCCTTCCCCTATCCCCCACCTCTTGCTGCCCGGTCTCTCCCTCCTCCTCACCCCCACGGTATCACCTGCCTGGCCGCTGAATGGCTTACGGTCCTGTTGGCTTCCTCAACCCCACGCCCTTCAATTGTAAACATTTCTTGGTCTTTGTCTGCTTCGTCTTCTTCTCCCTCTTTTCTCTCTCCCTCTTGCAGAGGCAATCGTGGTGGGGCTAACCAACACTGAGTCGCAGTCCTACGAGCTGAATCCAGAGCCAGACAGGGTGGTGATGCCGGGGGACGAGCTCATCTTGCTGCGATCGGACATGTGCGTGCTGTGCCTGCTGTGCTGCCTGCTGTGCTGCCTGGTGTGCCGCGTGGTGTGCTGCGCGCTGTGCTGCGTGGTGTGCTGCGTTCTGTGCTGTGCTGCGTGCTGTGCTGTGTGCTGTGCTGCGCGCTGGGATCCTACACATGTGCTGTGCACTGTGGTCTCACACAAACGCCGCATGCTATGCTTGCCGTGGGGCCCTCTGGCTGCACCTGAAACGTGCCCTGCCCTGCCCTGCCATGCTGTGCGCTGCGCCCGCCAGCTCGCCATGCCATCTCAGCCTTCTATTCTCCACAGCACAGTGCGCCCACCATGCCCACCCCGTGCTTGCATTTGCCTGCCTGCCTGCAGGGGCGGGCCGGGCGGCCTGAGCGTCCTGCCTGAAGCGCCGCAGCTGGACATGTCGGGATGGGAGCCAGACGCATACACAAAGTGAGGGCACAAGTTTGCACACTGACATGCATTGTGAGGGCACAAGGTTACAAGGTTTACACACGAACATGCATAGAGGGTGCCGTCAGCAGCAACGGCACTGCTGCCTCTGGCACTGGTGCCACCCCACGATCTGCCTGAACTTATCAATTCCTTGTTGATTCCTTCTTTTGGCAGGAAGAGCCTGGATGAGCAGCCCATGGGGGCGGACGCCTTCAGCAGCAGCGACGCCTGCCTGGCGCGTCCGCCTCTAGCCCTTGCCCTAACCCCTAATTATGTCTGACCTTYWTTTTTWKTTTTWKTTTTTTTTTTTTTTTTTTTTTTTTTTTTGTTACRMTTACGCAGGAAGAGCCTGGATGAGCAGCCCATGGGGGCGGACGCCTTCAGCAGCAGCGATGCCTGCCTGGCGCTCAGCGCCCGGCCGCAGGCCAGGCCTTCCAGGGGCTTACCAGCGCCGGACAGCTTGGGCTCCTCCTGGGGGCGAGTCTTGGGCGGACGTGCCGTGCAAGCCGAAGCGTTCCAGTCCTTCCAGCAGGGGCTCTTCATGCTGCCAATGGAGGTGGGTGGCAGGGAGGGTTGATTGATTCAGGACGAGGTTGGTTCTTGCCAGGGGGAGTAAAGTCAAGACAACCTGGGGTTTGAAACTGGGCAGGGGGAGGCAGCCAAGGCGGGGGCATTGGCCGAGTGTGGTCTGGCTGTGGCGTTTCTCTCGCTCTCTCTCTGTACACGGGCAGTGAGGTCAACCCACATCCGTGCGGCGCGACGCTGAGCGGTAAGAGTGGCGGGTTGGCGGGCATGACGCTGGGAGTAGGGGTGAAGGGCCCAACAGGGTGCTGATGTGTATCGCTCTTTGAAGTTTTCAGTGGGGTGGAGTTCGGACAGTCATTCCAGCAGGGGCTCTTCATGCTACCAATGGAGGTGGGTGGCAGGGAGGGTTGAGGCGAGACAACCCGGGGTGTACAGTCTGGGCATGGGGAGGCAGTCCAAGCCGGGGCAAGGTTGGCGTGGTATGATGTGGCACGCATGCCAGGGCCCTCACGCAAGCGTGCTGTGTTGGTTTGAGTCCCCCAGAATCTCCCACGACGAAGTGCCCATCCCCAGGCTGCCTCGCCTCCCTCGCAGTTATTGCACGCAGTTCTTTGCTGCCTCGGCTGCCCGTTTCCCCTCTGCTGACTGCACTACTGCTTTGCCTGGCCAATTGCGGTGCTGCAGTACAGCCAAAACTTGAGTTCGGAGGACGAGCTGCTCATCTGCGGTTGGGTGAGCACAGGAGAAGACCCTGCCTGCCTGCCTGCCTGCCTGCCTGCCTGCTTGTGCTGTACATGCTCCTCTATGCTGCCGGCTTGCCACACCCAGCCTCATTCCCTTGATGTCCCCCACCACCCCCACTTACTGCGGCTCGTTGTGTGTGTGCGCGGATGGGTTGGACAGTCAAACGCAGCCGCCCGCCCCGCCACATGCTGCGCCATGACCACTACCTGTGCTTGTTTGTCACACCACCATGAATGAAACATTGTGTGTGCCTGCAGATGGGCCAGACAGTCATGTGGGGCAGCCCTTCCGCTTGCTGCGCCATGACCACTACCTGTGCTTGTTTTGTTACACCATCATGACTGCCATTGTGTGTGTGCGTGCAGATGGGCCAGACGTTCATGTGGGAGCTGATGGCTGAGCTGGACCACTCGGACCAGGCAAGGCGGTGCTGCCAGGATCCCTTGTGCTTACACAGTGCCTGTGTGCTTACCGAGTGCCTTTCAGACCAGACTACTATGTATGAAGAGCGCTGTTGGTGATGAAGAACCTGCTCTTGCGCAAATGTTCAATTCCTTGGCCTGGCATGGGAGCTGTGCTTTGATGACATTGTGCAGCGTGGGAAGCGGGGCAGCCTGAGGGCCCGGCCCCGAAGTGCAGCGGGCACCCAGAGCTGCTGCCCTGGCTGCTCACGGCCTGGCCACACCGGGCAAGCCACACCACGCTTGCTCCTACCCTTTACATGACGTGCACTTCGCTTTGTATTCGCCTCCCGCCCGTCCGCCCCGCAGGCCCTGCCCCCCGGCAGCCGTGTCACTCTGTTCAACGCGCACACGTGGTCGCCNGTGGGTGGTGGGTGGGTGCATTGGGGAGGGAATAGGGTGCATCATGCTCACGCACACCGGGGAGCAAACACAGGGGTGAGGGGCGCATAGGCACGATGCATATGCACAAGGGGGCTGCACCGCCTGACCTGGCAAGCAGCCAGCCCTAACCGTGGCATGGGCTTGCTGGGCCAGCCCGACCCACGGAGCTGGGCCCGACCCTGGCATGCCTTGCTGGCGCGACACGTCACCGTGCTGACCGCACCAACCCCTCCCGACCGCCTGTGCCCCCGTGCCACAAACTCACCATCCCGCGCACATTCCACCCTCCTGCCAGTGTCTCCAGTGCCGCACCTTCCCTGCCGCTCCCTGCGGCAATGTGGCAATGTGCTCCGTGGCATCAGCCTGCGTCAAAAGCAGAATCTGGCAGAGCCCGGCAAAATCTGAAGTGCCTCCCGCACATGTGTGCTTTCTTCTGCCCCCCCGGCTGTGTTCCTTTCCTCGACATTCTCGTTTCATTTCAATTCAGAATTCAGAGGACCTCCTGTTCTCGTGTTTGGGGGCTCACCCCCTGCAGAGGCTCAGTGCGAGGAGCACGGCATCGTCAGCCTGCGGGTGCAGCATGTTCGGGGCGACCCACGCAGCCGCATCGAGATGCAGCGCATGGTGGACGTCACCAAGTACAAGGGGGCCATCGTAGTGTGCGGTGAGCTGGGCATGGAATCTGGCACAATTCAACAAAACCGTGGGCTTGGGCTCGTCGTGCTTTTGTTTGGTCAGTGTTTGGGATTGAAGGTTTATAATGTTTCTTTTTAAGGGTCGGGGTGTGCGGTGCGCTGGGCGGGGTGTAGGGGCGGGTCTTGCCGTGGTGTGGTGCGCTGGGCAGGGTTCAAGGTTGTGGCTGGAGTTCATGTTTTCTAGGGCGAGGTGTGCGGTGAGCTTGGGAGTAGGGTTTGGGGTTCGGTGTTTGAAAAAGCAAGGGCAAGGGCGCCAGCAGGGTGCGTGGTGAGGTGGGCAGGAGGGTGTGTGTTGGGGCTCGGGGCTGTTGTTGAGGGTGCTTTGGGATGTTTCCGTGATGGTGTGTGGTGGGGCGTTGAAGATTTTCACAAGTTTGGTGTGCTGGGCAGGGTTCAGGGGTGGGGTGCGCTGGGTGTACATGCCCAACGGTAGAGCCCCACCCCACACCTCCACCCAGCCAAGAGCAAGAACCGGCAGCCCGGCTCAATTTGCATGCGCCTCGCTGCCTCTCTCTCACGCATAATCGCTGTGGGGCCCCGGGGACGCTGAGCTGCCCAGCTCAAATCGCATGTGCCTCTTCGCCTTCCTCCCCCTGCAGACTCGCTGTTTGGGCCGGGGATGCTGAGCTGCCCAGCTCAAACCGCATGTGCCTCTTCGCCTTCCTCCCCCTGCAGACTCGCTCTGGGCGGGCGCTGATGCTGAGCTGCCCAGCTCAAATCGCATGTGCCTCCTCGCCTTCCTCCCCCTGCAGACTCGCTCTGGGCGGGCGCTGATGCGGAGCTGCCCAGCTCAAATCGCATGTGCCTCCTCGCCATCCTCCCCCTGCAGACTAGCTCTGGGCGGGCGCTGATGCGGAGCTGCCCAGCTCAAACCGCATGTGTCTCCTCGTATTCCCCCCCCTGCAGACTCGCTCTGGGCGGGCGCTGATGCTGAGCTGCCCAGCACGGATGCCGGCCTGCGCCTGCTGAGCCAAGCAGAGATGCTGAGCCTGGACGCTGCTGTGCTGATGGTGCAGCTCAACATACGCCTGCTGCTGGAGGTGGGTGGGTGTGTCATTTTGCTGAAGTCTGTGACATTCCTCCGTGCCTGAGGGGCACCAGGTGCTACTGTGCTCATGGCAAAGCTCAACATACGCCTGCTGCTGGAGGTGGGTGGGTGTGTCATTTTGCTGAAGTCTGTGACATTCCTCCGTGCCTGAGGGGCACCAGGTGCTACTGTGCTCATGGCAAAGCTCAACATACGCCTGCTGCTGGAGGTGGGTGGGCGGGGGTGCATGGGATGGAAACCTGGAATGGTGACTGCTGGTAGGCAGCTCACCTTGGGGGAACCAGATTGTGCTGTGCTGATGGTACCGCTCAACACACATATGAGTTCAGCAGCTGTAAATGGGTGTGTGCGTCCCAGCTGAACTCGTTCCTCGAATGGTGGCGGTTGGTAGCAGCCCACTTGAGGGAAAGCACAGCCTGTTGTACTCACGGCACAGCTTGGTACAGCTGCTGCTGTTACTTCAAGTGTGCGCCTCACATGTCACTTGTTCGGGCACTGCCTGTGAACTCTGTTTGTTGATGGTGGGCGGGCGGGCGGGTGGGATGGTGCAGGTTTCCTCGCGTGCTTGCTTGGTGGGTGGGCGGGCGCAGACAGGTGGACCAGGCAGGCGGCCCAATTCTCTGTCCCTCCTATCATGCGTGCAGGAGGCGCGTCGGCGCGACATCCACATCGTTTGCGAGAGGCTGACTGATATGTTTGGGGACTGACCCGAATTCAGTACGACTCACCCCCTCGCCTACCTTTTCTCTGTCTTTCTGCACTGCAGGAGGCGCGGCGGCGCAACATCAACATCATTTGCGAGAAGCTGACGTATGTGGGTGTGACCCGGTTTGAGGATGATGCCCGCCTGCCCCTGGGCGTGTCCATCAATTCGGCATCCTACGCAGCCAAGGCGCTCACACAGGCGGGTGGGGAAGTGGGGTTGGGTGGGGTGGGGGCAGGGCTACCCAGCACGGCGGCCTTGTGTGGGGTGTCTGGCAAAGCTTTGAAGGATTCCACAGAAAGTGGTGCCAGCGGGAGGGCTGCACCGGGGCCTGTGCTGCGGTTGCTGTGTGGCCCCCGGGTGTCTCCGTCAAGTAGGCATCCTACGCAGCGAGGCGCTCACTCAGGCGGGTGGCAAGCTGGGGTGGGGGGCAGGCAGGGCGGGCAGTGCGCAGGTGGGGTGTCGCTCCTGCCGTTTCATTGAGTGATGGAGGGAGTTAGGGTAGGGCATGCGGGTGTAGGGTTTGGAGTCAGGAGTTCACGAGGCTGCACCAGCGGTTGGGCACCTGCGTTGCGAGTGATGTGGCCCCTGGGCATCGTCGTTTCCTCGGCATCTGACGCAGACGAGGCTGCAAGGCAGAGCCCTGGCATTGTAAAGCAGTGGGGGACGAGGGCTGGGGCTCTTTTAAGAAGGCGCTTGCAAAAGAAGCTGAGGACTGGGGGGGTGAGGCGGCCTGCGGGCTGACCCAGCCCCTGACTGCGTTGACCGTGACGTGCATGCTGTGGTTGCATGCTGTGGTTGCAGGTGTCGGTGGACCCGCGCTACCTGGCAGCTTACTTGAGGATGGGCAGCGACTGTGACATTGCCGTGCAGGTCAGCTAAATCACTTTTGTTCAAACAATCAACACGAAACAACAAACAATAAGAAACCGGGTCCAGCACGTTGAGACGCGTGTTGATCGTTCCAATGCATGCACATGCACGGTTCAGCTGGGGCGACCCTGGCGGTCTGGGGCAAAAGGGTGAAGGCTGCCCGGCCCACCCACCTGCCTGCTGCCTGCCCACCTGCCCGCCTGCTGCCTGCCCACCTGCCCGCCTGGCCACCTGCCTGCCTGACTGCCTGACTGACCGCCCACCCTCCTGTCTGCCAGCCTGCCTGTTTGCCTACCTGCACTGCCTGCCTGCCTGCCCGCCTGTCTGTACTGGTTGCCCACTCTCCTGCCGCCCTCCCACATGCCTGCCGTCCAGCTGCCGCATGGC
Source organism: Chlorella sp. ArM0029B (assembly GCA_002896455.3). Classification (NCBI taxonomy): domain Eukaryota; kingdom Viridiplantae; phylum Chlorophyta; class Trebouxiophyceae; order Chlorellales; family Chlorellaceae; genus Chlorella; species Chlorella sp. ArM0029B. The sequence continues at coordinate 1,209,232 of JTEE01000031.1, forward strand.
TGCCGCGCCTTGCACTCTCTGCACGCTCTTGCCCAACCTGGTTCCCAGCCACCCCAACAATTTTGCCCTGTGCAGGACGCATCTGCTTTTGCTGCGGAGGGTGAGGAGCTGAGCTTCATGCAGCTGCAGGCGCGGGCGGCGTCGGTGCACCAGGCAAGTTTTGTCGTTGGTGGGTATTGTTAAGTGCAGGTCGCTGGGGCTCTGATTAAGTTGAGCAGCACTTGAGCTGAGCGGCATCAGCAGCAGCAGCAGCAGGTGTGGTGTGTGGGCAGTGCATGCACCGCCACAGCTGTGCAGTCGGGCAGCACGAGGCAGCAGGCGGTTAAAAGCAGCAACGCCACGTCATCGGCGGGGCGCATGCTTTGCTTGCCTGTTTTTTCGGGCTTACAGTCTGTTTCTCCGCAAAGAAACTCACGACACAGACACATGCACCTGTCACCCTTGTGTGCCTTTTTCGAATGTGCGTGTGTAGGTACTGATGGGGTACTACCGAGTGCCCACAGCTGCCTCCGAGCCCCTGGAAATGGTGGTCAACCCACACGTGAGTCAGTTGGGTGCTGACCTGGCATGCCCGCGCTGACCTGGCACGATTGCTCGGGTGTACCTTGGGATGCCAAATGCCTGGTCTGCTGGCTTGGCGTGCCTGCGGCGGCCAGGCCGGTCGGCGGCTTGCTTGCTTGCCTTGCCTGGCTGGCTGCGGTGGCGCTGCGCAGTGCATTCAGCTGCGCTTTGTGGGATCCAGAGGGGCCCTGGCTGCGCCCTGCCAGCTGTCGCTGCCAATGCTGCCACCTCAGCACTCTGCGTGCCAGGACTTGCCATCACATCCTTTTGCCCTCAATATGGTCAGGCTTTGACTTACCTAAAATCCGGCCTTTTGCGCTCTTGCTTGTTCCCCACCCCCGCAGGGCCTGAAAGAGCGCAGCAGGGTAGGCCAGCAGGGCGGGGCCGAGGGCTTGGCAGCGGGAGCATGAGGCTGAGCTGGGGCGTGGGTCAAAGCAGCGCCTGCCCTGCACCACGTGTGCCTTGAACGTGCCAGCCTGCACTGTCCTGCAATCGCCAATCTGGCGCTCTCGGCAAGCGTGCCACTGCATGCTTGCCTGCCTGGCGTGCTTCCAGGCAGTTGCTCGCACAGCACGTGCCAGCTGGCAGCCCTCTCTATGCTGCGCCCCCTGCAACTGTGCACTCCCTCTGTCCCTGGTGCAGCCGCGTGTGTGGAACACGGGCAACTTCCGCTGCAAGATGGTCACCATGTCCCCCAAGCGCAAGGGGGCGGCAGCCGCAGGCAGCAGCATCAGCAGCGGCAGCTTTGCAGACACCACCAGCGCCAGCGCCGACGGCGGCGGCGGCCTCAACGACGCCGTGGGTGATGCTGGTGAGGCACAGATCATCTCGGATTTGGCCCTGGGAGCGGATTTCGCGGCTTGCTCTGGCATTGCCAGCTTAGACAGCGGCGGCGGCGAGGGCGGAGGGGATGGGGGGTCTGAGTGGCAGGAGGCATCGCAGCATGCGCTGCCGCCCACGTGAATCCAGCCCCTGCTGCGCTGTGCTGCGCTGTGCCCGCCCGTACCGGCACTTGCTGCTCGCCGCCCTGTCCGTCAACCTGCCGTGTCGCTGTGTGTCTATGCCTGGCTTGATTGCCCGCTGTCCAGCTCTCAGCCTTGGCACTCACGGTGCCCGGTGACCCAGCTGACACGCTCCTCGGGCGGCTCGGTTCCAGAGTGTTCAAACGTTCCTTGCTCCCCCAAACGTAATGCTGTCATGTCTGGCACTCAACCCCAATCATACAGATATACAAGTATTTGGTAGTATTCACCGTAACCCTAACATGTTTTAGAGGTGTAAGCTAGCTGACAGCGTCTCTAGTGGTGGGCTGGCGAGTACGTGTGACCACAGCACGCAAGTCACTCGGCAGGCACCTTGCAAGAGGGCACACATGCATGCCTATGCCTTCGGGCATGCGATGCGTGACTGTATGCACTTGCCTGTTGCTGGTTCCTGATTTCGGGCGCCAGCAGGCAATGTTTGAAAGTGTCAGGTCGGTGACGGCAGGCGGCGGCCCCTCCACTGGTGGCATCGTGTAGGCTTGCACTCTGGGGGTATTTATTGCGCTGAGCCGGCTGGCACACTGTCATGGGTGCCATCAAGCCGTGGGGTAGGCGTGGATGCCCGGAGGGAGGGTGGGGCATGGGTGGTTGTGAGGGCTTTGCCGACCACTTCACCGCCCCACCCCCAACATGTTAAAACACACATGACCAGGCTTTTGACGCACTGGAACCAATACCACACAACATACTGATGCTCTTGTAAACAGAGAGCTTTAAAGGGAGAGCTGTTTACATAAACAGAGAGCTACTGAAGGGGCAGGCCACCTCATAACGACCAGGCGGGAGTGTGCATTTCACCGGCAGCGGGCCCTTCTTCGACCATCCTGCCCCCCAATCTCCCGCCACATATCCCCAAGAGTGTTGTGAAGAGCAGGGAGAACATCAACCCAAGGATAGTATGCCCCATGACTGAGCGTGGGGGCGCTGTGGGGTGGCGGCGGGAGCGGCGGCAGGCCTGATGTCAGGAGCTGTCAACAGCTCCTCTCCATCTCCAGGTGTGTCGCAGCAACATTCGCATGCCCCCGCTCGCTTCTGAAGCCCCGTGCTGTCATCAAAGGCACGCTCCTGAGCGGCTGGGCTGCTGGGTTGCGCACGGCCGGCGGGAAGCTGGGGGCTCCTTCAGACAAGACCCTGTAGCCTATCACACGTCGGTTGGAGAACATACGTGATGCCACGATGCGGGCCCCGACGCACGTTCAGGCGAGCGTCAGACGGGGGCGCCGGGCGTCGGCGGTGGCCGCTGGCTGCGGCCCCGTTGGCTGCGGCCCCGTTGGCGGGCAGCGAGGATGAGCAGAATGAGGCAGCAGGGACGACTCCGATTATGAGGCATAGACAGAATCAACAATCGATCCAGAGGCAGTTTGCTGATGTTGACATCAACACGGCCAGTACTGGCAGCATCCAGTACTGTGCGGCGTGTGGGTGCTGGAGCCAGGGAGCCAGGGAGCCTGCTGCCAGGGAGCCAGGAGAGCAGCACGGCTGCCGGGGCTGCAGGCGGTTGAACATGAGCTTCCCACAAGAGCAGCAGAGCCTGGCGGCGACCCTGGAGCCGAGGAGCAGCCACCGCCCGCCGGCAATCGGCAAAAGGCTGCAAGAGCCTCCCCACGCCAAACATCCCAACATCTTGAGGAAGGAGGCTGGTGCTGCCCGAAAGCGCTGCGGGCAGCAGACACATAAGAGGCAAGGGAGGCACAGGCGCTGGGTGCGGCCGAGGCGGAGGCAGAGGCGGCAGCCGCCGTGGAGGCGGCGGTCCCGTCTGAGCCATCCCTGCTGCTTCCTTGCAGGTGCTGCATGCCTCGTTCTACTGTTGAGGACACTCTTCAGCATTCCGATGGATCGGAGTCGAAACGGAAGCTACAGGGCGCACGGACCGTTTGGTAATGGGCCCATGGGCGGCCCGTTTGTGGGTGTCGGGCTCTGCTAGCAGGCCTGCCAAAATCTGCACGCTGCCTGCCAAAATCATAGCGTCCTATGATACCCTGGCAAGGTCCTAACAGAGTCAGAAGGAGCTGCCTTGCAAGATGAGGTCACAATGTGGGCTGCATGAGAATCTAGCGGGTTGTACCCAAAGGTGGTGCCGGAGGATACCACATCGGCTTCTGGCATGGCTTCTGGCGCAGCTGGAACAATGTGCCGTGCCGGTGGCTGCGGTGAGCACCGCAGCAGGGCTGGTATTTCGCTTCTTGAGGCACTTGCACGCATCCCAGAGTGGCATACATGGGCACTGTTCGGCCGACTCGGCTGCGTAGTAGTAGGACCAGATTGTCCGGACACTATCTCGAATTTTTTCTTCACCCCGCCCTGTTCGCGCGCCCCTGAGCCCTGTTACGGTGAGTGATGTCTTAACTCCGCCTGCACACTGTGTGGCATACCTGAGTACGTGCATCCTTGCGACTCGCACACCACGGAGTGAAACCACGGAGGGCCACTTGACGATGCCCCGGGCGTCCTTTACTAGTAGCCGTCCTTACTGCACGACCATGCAGCTGCTCAGCCCCCTGGGTGGGCGTCGATCACCTACCTGAACTTGACCTAACACGCGCCGGCCTCTCGCCTTCGTAGCCCTGGGACCACTTGTTTGCGGCACGGCCCCAGCAGTAGCCTCTGGGGGCGGGGAGAGGTGGATGCAACGTTTACGACCGGTGGCACCTCCGGTGCGCTGAAAATTCCGCACACCCTACCTCTTTCTCCCTGCGCGTTGCTGCCACGGTAGGGCGATAAGAGGCAGCGATGAAACCGCGGCGACCCGTGCCCGGCGCTTTGCTGGTGCTGCTGTTGGTCATGGGGTTTGTGGCTGCCGCCGCCAGCGCCGGTGCGTCCCAAGCTGACGCTCCGTCACGGCGCACCCTGTTGCAATTCCGTCCGAAGCCGGTGAGCTGCGTTTTTGGGGTTTCGTTCTGCAAGTGCTCAAGGGTGCTTGAGGGAGGGGTCCGGCCACTGTTTTGAGTTCGGGAAGCACAGTCGCGTGCGGTCCTGGGCAGGCTGTGCACCGTACCAGCAGAACTACGCCAGCTGCAGGCAAGTACTGAGCCCTGAAAGCTGGCTAAGCAGACTCACGCCGGTTTTAACCGGACACACACGCCTGGCCAGGTGGGGCGCACTGCCAGTGGCCGGCAGGAGGGGCACGGTTGGGGTGCGCGCCATAGCTAGCAAGGCTGAAGCGGGCGCCCTTCTGCCAGCTCGCTCAATCCAAGTCGCCAGTCCTGCCCCCACCCCCCTGCAGCCCTACCCCC
>JTEE01000031.1:1215869-1238884 GCA_002896455.3 Chlorella sp. ArM0029B
TCCCCCACCCCCTCCTCCGCCACCATGCAACAACGATTGTCGAGCCAGCACGACCTGCTGCGGAGGAACCTGCAAGGTGTGTGACCAGAACCTGCAAGGGGTGGGGCGGAAGGGGTGTACAGGGATGGCTGCCAACGTCCAAGCTCGAGTGTGGTAGTGACCTGCGGAGTGGGGTGACAGAGGCGGGGATGAGTAAGGAGGCACACCCCATGTTGCATAGGACAGTCTTGTGAGGCCCGCACATAACAGCGCATGCGCATCCCCACCCCAGTGCACCCTTTGACCTGGCTGCCCGCCCCGCGCTCTCATAATGTGCAGGATCTTCTGACAGACAGCACTGCCTGTGGCTCCTGCTCAACCCCATGCACGGCCACAGAGAGCTGCGATGCGGGATCCTGCCGAAGCATCTTTGTTGGGTCGGGCTTGGTGTGGAGCACGAGCTCTACTGGGGTGTTAGGGGGCAGCCCTTGGGTGGTCACCAACGCTAATGCCCGCATCCGATTCAACGTGGAGAGGAGCGCCAACTGCGGCGGATCAAACCCCAACGTCCAGACCGGCACTGCCACTGCCACCATCACGGTTGGCACCTTTGCCACTTTGTTCGACTTCACACTGTCTGGTATGGGCGAGGCAGAAGACCCTAATTTCGAAAGGATGACCCTCACATTCAACGGCGCGGTAGTAGGCAACGCGGCAGCGGCTGGCGGAAAGAAGGGCTGCACGGACGTGCCGGTGACCTTCGCACGCACCGGTGAGAGTGCGCGCCTGCCCCTGCTGCCTCGGCCTGCCGCCCACAGCCCAGGGTGCATGTGCACAAGAGCTGTGCTGATGTGCTCAAGAGCTGTGCTATGAGCTAGAGCACTTCTGCGCACTGGGGTGGTGTGAGGCGCCCGGGTAATGCTGCCTTGCTGCTGCCTTGCCGCTGGGAGCTGCGCCGCGGAATGCTTGCTTTGCCGCTGCGTTGCGGCACGAGTGTGCCCACGGACTGCTGCGTTGCGGCACGAGTGTGCCCACGCACTGCAACCCTACACTTCAAATTTACATAGACGACATTGCCTCACGCTATCAAGGGCATGTATTTTCGAGGCTGGATGTGCTGCCTGTCGGACAGCGGGCAACTTTCTTTTGAAAAGCCTGTGGCTGTGCCAGCTGACGTTCGCATGACAGCTGAACTGTTGACTTACATCGAATAAACACCTTGAGCGAACTGTAGCTGCACCTGCCTCCCCCCAGGCCCTCATCCCTCCCCTCTGCGTCCTGCTTCCTCCCAGGCACATGGCCGCGGCGTCTTGAAGCGGGAACAGTACACACCTTCGGTCTCGTCATGAACACCGTGGACAACTTGTACCACGTGAACGCGTTCTACCAGCTCGACCTGACCTTCGCATAGGGCTGAAACTGTGCCTACAAGCGTCGCCAAAAGCAAGCGGCAAGAAAGCAACAAGCAAGCACATCATTTACTGTATTGATTGTACGGAAAGGAGTCGACTTTGCATGGTATTGTGTGCCCTTGCGAGGCACGTGACTTTGGGTGCCATGCCACGTGACTTGCATGCTGTGGTCCCACGTGCTTGCCCCACCGACGCCAACAACTAGGTCACACTCGTCAGAACAAGGAACACGTACAGTAAATACGTAGACACCTTAAAGTTTATGTGATTGAGTGCCAGGCATGAATGCAAACGACACAACAGGTTGAAAAAACAGGGCGTCAAGCGTGCGCATGCCAGCACAGCGCAGCAGGGGCCGGATTCACGCCTGCACGTGGGCGGCAGCGCATTGGTGCCTGTTGCCACTCAGATTGCCTTCCCCCATCCCCTCCGCCCTCACCACTGCCGCAAACTCAGTGACAAGGCGGCATGCACAGAAGGCCCAAGCGGCAGCGGTTGCTCCCGCCAGCGCCAGTGTCTGAGCCAGCGGAGTTCATTGCGCACAGCACACCCAAAGGGCATGCACGAGGGCAGCAGCACCAATGTGTACTCGTCCAAAAAAACTGCTGACGGCAGCAATCACATTGCAGGGCCTACTCTGCCCGCAGTTTCGACTCTCACCCGTGGATGGTAGGCAGCAGCGGCAGCAGCGTGGCAGCCGCAGCAGCGTGGCGGCGCACAGGTGGTGGCGGTGCACGCTCACGCGGCTGCTTGCATTCTCCCCCACGTATCGGTTTGGTGCTGCTTCATTCTTGTTCACTGCTGGCAGCCCGTTCGAGCAGGCACAGTCCAGCAGTAGCCCACCTTCCGTGGGTGCCTGACTAGGCGGCCTAATCTAGCTGATCGCGCCTAATACTGCAGCCGCATCGTGGACGCAGACCCGTGGCCTCCCGATCGCTCTTTGCAGTCTTTGCAGAAGCGCAAGGAATAATGTCGGAGTCCGGCTATGTCTCGGTGCGTTGCGACTTCAACTGAGCCAGCATGATTATCGCCGCGCACCGTCCGCAGCTGCACTCCGGTTGCTGCTGCCGCCGCCGCCGTCGTCGGCCCGCCACCCCGCCCGCCACGCCTGTACCTTCCTCTGCACCTGCACAAGCCCCTGCCCATGTCACGCCGCACGGCGTTCTGTCGGTGCCGCTGTTTCCCAGCAGTCTTGCGGAGAGGCTGTTGCCGCCGTTGTCGCCGCCGCTGCTGCTGCCTGGCACGCAGTTGCTGCCGGGGACACCTTCCTCACCTCTGACCCCTCGCTCCCCGCCTGCATCAGGGCGAGCTGATGATTGTGTGGCTGCTGCTCATCGTCACGCTGCTCACCGCTTACGTCATCCAACGGCGCCGCTTCCGCTGGCTGCCGCCCTCCAGCTCGGCGATGCTTCTGGGCATTCTGGCGGGGGCGGTCAGCCGGCTGGCGGGGATGGAGAAGCCGCTGCGGTTCAGGTGGGGAGGAGGGCGGGGACGAGGCGGGGGCAGGGCTATAGAGAAGAGTAGGGAGGCTCTTCTCCCTGGGCAGCCTGGCCAGGGCGGTCGGCAGGCTGGCGGGGATGGAGAAGCGGCTGTGCTTCAGGTGGGAAAGAGGCAGGGCATTGCATCAATCGAGAGAGAGAAAAAATGTTTGTCTTCAAAACTTCACGTAACAGCCAATCGTTGGTCTCCATATGGGCGTGAACAGTCTGAACGAGGAAAGGTCAAGGCCAGGGGGAGGGGTGCAGAGGTGTCTCCCTGGGTGACGTGGCAGCGGCGGTCAGCCGGCTGGCGGGGGTGGAGGAGCGGCTGCGGTTCAGGTGTGCAGGAGGCAGGGGCAGGTGCAGGATCAGGACGTGCGTGCAGGAAGGAAGGTCGTTTGGGGTGGTGGCAACATCATTTGGGGCGCAGGCATGCTGGTGAGGCGGCGGCAGGGGCAGGGGGCAGGAGGGCACGCCGGATCGCAATGCAAACATGCATTGCACGGGCGGGGGGAGCAGGAGCGGAGGGAGGCCACAGGGGCAGGTGTGCGGGGGCAGTGGCGGCCGGGTGCATGTCGCTTGGTGCAGAGGCAGGGGTGGCTGTGTGCGTGGGTGTCACATGGCACGTGCAGCAGTCAGGTGCCACCGTTCCCACCGCAGCCCATCCAGCCAGCCGCAGGTCGGGAAACCCTCTTCCGCGCCCTGCTGTGCCCCACCGCCTTGCGCCCCCCTCAACCCCTGCCCACTGACACCACACCCTTCATACACCCCCACAGTGCGTGCCGACTGCATCCCCGGCGCTTGCTTATACGCGCTTCTGCCGCCCACACTGGCCGTGAGCCCTCCCCGCAACTCGTGCTCTCACACACATGCCTGCCCCCACCCTTGCTTGAAATGACACATCGCCACACAACCCCTGCCCTGCCCTTCCTGAACCCGCAGTCCCGCAGCCTTCTTCTATGCGCTCCTGCCGCCCATCGTCTTCCAGGCCGGCTTCACCATGCGCAAGCGCCAGTTTTTTGCCAACTCGGGGGCCATCCTCATGTATGCGGTGAGCCCTCGTTTGTGTGAGTGTGTGTGTGTGTGTGTGTTGATCATGCGTGTGTCTTGATCACCTTTGTTGCTGTGTGGGTAAAGTACTGACAGCATACAAGATCGGGAGCCCCAAGGGGCCTCATACCTGTGTGCAATTGGCTGGCAGGTGGGCAGCCCTGTTGGTGCTTGTGGTTGCCACCCAACCCTTTGCTTTGGCCCTTTTTATACACCCCCTGCAGTTGCTAGGCACCCTCATCTCCGCCCTCGTGTTTGGCCTGGCCACCCAGCAATCTGCTTCTTCCAAACCGCTCACCTGCCCTCTTCCATTACCACACGACTTCCCTCCCCCACCCCCATCTCACCCCTATCTTCATGTGCTGGGCACCCTCATGTCCGCTGCTCGTTCTTGGGCTGCCCACCTGCCAGTCTGCTAATCCGCCCTCTTCCCTTACCACACTACTCGCTGTCCACCCCTCCCTGCCTTCAGGTGCTGGGCACCCTCATCTCCGCCCTCGTGTTTGGCCTGGCCACCTACCTGCTGGTGCTGCTGGGCGTGGTGCGGCGCAGCCATCTGGGCGGCTCCCCCTTTGTGGAGTGCCTGGCTTACGGTGAGGGCTTGGGAGAGGGGACGGCTCATATGCGCCTACATTTCGGGCCTGAGAAAACAGCTCCTTTGGGGCTTCCAGTCTGCTGTGCTCTGCTTGTTTGGGTGGCCTGTCCACCACCAGTTGTTCTGCTAAATCGTATGCAACGGAACTTGCGACACAGACCCCCACAAGACAGCGTGGGGCTATGGGGCTGTGGGACGCAAGAAGGGGGCTGGCTAGTAGGGATGGGGTGGGATTAGGTGCCTTTGGATGGTGAGTGAGGGGACAGCGTGGGTGCAGGTTGTGGGGGCCCAGGGGGATGGTACTATCACGGCGGGGCTGCATGGTCAGCTTGAGATGCTTGGTGGAGCGCCTGGTGCTGGCAGCGCCCTCTGGCTGCATTTTGTTACAGAATGCTGTCTCACATGTCGCCACACAACAGCACTTAGCGCGACGTTGGCTGACCTGTGACTGGATGTTGGAGGGCAGTCACATGAGATCATCGTGCCCCTCCCTTTCTGCCCGCCTCAGGCTCCGCCGCATTCTGAGGACACCCTTTTACTGCATGCTGCGAACACCCTTTCACTGCATGCTATCAAACTGCCTGCCCAGCCTCCTGCTCTGTGTTCCCCTGTGACGTGCATGCTATCACTCGTGTTTGTATGGTACCCTCCTTATGTGTAGTACCGCAGAGCGTGTAAAACCCAAAGCAAAAGTGCACTCCCCCGGCCCGCTGCAGGCTCCGCCATCTCCTCCATCGACCCCGTCGCCACGCTGGCGGTACTTGCTGACGTGGACGTACCGCCCCTGCTGTATAACCTCGTGTTTGGAGAGTCCGTGCTCAACGAGTGAGTGCAGGGGGTGGCGTGGTGAAAGTTAGCAGCATAGGTGTACTGAAATGCCATGTATTACAGGTTAAACCCACACCCAGGTTAAGAGTCGGCGTAGAAGCCAACTTCTTGCGCGGCCCGCCCGGTGCACCTGTCTCCCGTCCTAAGCCCCTGCTCCCCCGCTCGCTTCTCCTGCTCCTACCTCCCATGTTTGACCCATCACCCCTGTCCCTCTCCCTCCTCTTCTCCGCGGTGTCGTCTGCATTGTCCGCCCTGCCCCCTACGCCCGCTCCCTGCGCCCCTCCTTCCCCCCCATGCTGCCCACGCCTGCTTACCCCTGCACCTCTTCCCTCCCCTCCCCCGCAGCGACATCTCCTTCCGTTCCTCCCCCATGCCATCGCCTGGCGCCTTGCCAGTGCACCTCACAACCTCGCTCCCTTGCAACCGCGCACTTCTCCCCTTTCCCGTAGTCTAGTGTAGTTGATACAGCTGTGCACATCTCCTGGAAGAGGACTCAACTTCCCACACCCGTGCCCCCTGGCATCCTCCCTCCCCCCCCCCAACACACGCAGCGCCGTCTCCATCGTCCTCTTCCGCTCCATGTCCGACTTCTCAGACAAACCCTTTGGCCTGGGAACCCTGCCAGGTGCGCTGAGCTCGAGGTCAAGTCAGCAAATGTGCTTCTCCTTCATCCCCTCGCCTGCGGACGCCCTGCTGTGCTTCTTGGCTGTGCTGCCGTGCCTGCTCTCCTCCTGCCCGTGACCTGCCGCCCTCCCCACCCGCAGCTGTCCTGCTGCGCTTCTCTGTCCTGCTGCTGCTGTGCCCCCTCTGCCGTGCCTGCTCACCTTCTGGCCGTCCCGCACCCCTTCACCACCCGCAGCTGTCCTGCTGCGCTTCTCCACGCTGCTGCTGCTGTGCCCCCTCTGCCATGCCTGCTCACCTCCTGCCTGTGCCTGCTCACCTCCTGGCCCTTGTTCCATCCCCTTCACCACCCGCAGCCATCCTGCTGCGCTTCTCCACGCTGCTGCTGCTGTGCCCCCTCTGCCGTGCCTGCTCACCTCCTGGCCCTTGATCCATCCCCTCCCTCCTGCAGCCGTCCTGCTGCGTTTCTCGGTCCTGCTGCTGGGGTCGCTTGTCATTGGGGTGGGCGTGGCCCTAGCCTGCGCGTTTGTGCTACACAGGCTCATGCCGGCCGCCGACAGCAGCAGTGAGTGGGGCAGGGGCAGGTGCTTTCCTGTGACTGCGTAGCCCGCAACATGAATGTGTATGGCGGCTGTGCTGGGGCGGCTCGCACTGGGCGCCGACAGCAGCAGTGAGCGGCGCGGGGCCAGGTTGGCGGGGGCTTCATTTTGCGGGCGTTTCACACGGGGTGTGGGTGTTGAGCGGGGGTGCTACGGAGGCTCATGCAGGCCGCCGACAGCAGCAGTGAGTGGGGCGGGGATTGGCACGGCATTTGTTGCGATGCCATAGCGTGGCACGGGTGTTGGGCGGTTGCGCTGGGGCGAATTGGCACGGGGCGCCGACAGGTGCGGTGAGCGAGGCGGGGTGAGGGCCGGAGTGAGCTGCGATGAACGCGATGATGAATACAGAAGTAGCTGGTTATAAAGTAGGGATCGTTATTACACCAATCCAACCGATTTCTAAACGGTTTTCAGTGCTAGTGACGCGCGCCTCACTTTGCGGGACTTGCATGTGCATCGGTGTGGGTGTTGCGGGGGTGGGCACGCCCCACTCCGCCCCTGGAAACCCTGCGCCTGCCCTTGCACCCCAGGCAGTACCACCCGCCACCCAACTTGCACCCCCTGCCATGTCCCCCGCCCCCCGCCTATCACAGCCATGTGCCTCGCCCTAGTGGGACGAACCACCCCAGGGGCACCCACAACTGCCTCGGGCACATTCTCCAATCATCCATTCATTCATTTACAGCGCCTCCGCAACACAAAAGTGTGCCGCAGATGCCTCATCCCAGCATTATGGCAAGCATATCCTCCTCGGCGCACTTGCCTTTGACAGCCGTGCACCCGTTCCCTTCCCATCCCTGCCCCTGCCTCCCCAGGTGTGCCCAACGCCGCTTCTTACGAGATCGCGGTCGTCATCATGGGGTCATACCTGGCTTACCTTGTGAGTGGACCTCCCTTTACCCTGCAAGAACCCTTCTCTGTCTGTGTTCTATTGGCAGAGTGCAGTCGTTACATGGCATCATACCTGGCTTAAGAGTGCAGCAGGTGCTGTGAGTGCAGGCAGACGTGGTGGGTGGCACGAGTTACACTGGGGCCCTCTGCTCCTTTGTTGCACTCACTGTAGTGCTTTCGCACCCACCTGTACCGCTGTTTCAAACAGGTGGCTCAGGTGGCGGGCGGCAACCTGGCCCTCTTGTCTGCCCTTCCCTATCGACTTGACTGCTCTGCCTCCCACATGCAAACAGGTTACCGAGGTGGCGGGCATGAGTGGCACTGTGCCTTTGCCGCCACACGCATGGCACTCTTGGTGCATCAAACATCGTCCCACGTCCCTTGCTTTCATACCATCATGCAAACCAAACCATTGCCTGCAGGTTGCTGAGGTGGCGGGCATGAGCGGCATCGTGGCCCTCTTCTTCTCCGGCATCTGCCACAGCCACTACACTTACTACTCGGCCAGCCCAGGCTCACAGGTGGGCTAGTCGGGCAGATGTTGGGATGTAAGTTATAGCCGCTGGTTGGGCGGCTGGTCTGGATGGGCAGTGGGCTGCCTTGGGCGGTGGGCTGATTGGGCGTGTGGACAGGCAGCCAGACCTTGCGTGTTTCCCATGTGACATGCGTGTTTCCCCTGCCTGCCTCCCCCGCAGGTCAGCCTGCGCCACCTGCCCGAGTTTGCCACCTTTGTGTGCCTACTTTTACCATCCGCCCCAACCATTGCTCCTCCTCTGCTTGTTCCCCCTGCTTCTGCCCTGCAGGTCAGCCTGCGTTACCTGACCGAGTTTGCCACCTTTGTGTGCCTACTTTTACCATCCGCCCCGACCATCGCTCCTCCTCTGCTGCTGCCCTGCCGGTCAGCCTGCCGGAGTTTGGCGCCTTTGTGTGCGAGATGCTCCCATCCATCTCCACAATTGCTCCTCCTCTGCTTCTGCCCCGCAGGTCAGCCTGCGCCACCTGACCGAGTGCGCTCAGCCTGCGCCTCTGTGTGTGCGCGTGTACCATCCACCCTAACCACCGCGCTTTTACTATTCACCCAACCATTGCCTTCCCCATGTGCTTCCCTTGCCCTCCCCGCAGGTCAGCCTGCGCCACCTGACCGAGTTCGCGGCCTTTGTCTGCGAAATGTTCGTGTTTGCATATCTGGGCCTCCAGGTGGCCACCATGCAGCACGAGTTCGACTTTGGCCTCTTCTTCAGCGGTGAGTCTGGGAGGAAAGAACGCGTGGGTGGGCGGCAGGGGGGGCAAGCATGGCATGGAAGTCAAGGTGCTGTAGCTGTGGCACTCGCCTGTGCTGCTGCAGCGCTGTAAACCACCGACCCCTACCAATCCACTTGCAGGCATTTCGCTGGCTGCGGCCTCCTGCACCTGCAACCACACCTTCTCTCCCCCTCCCCTAACTCTACGCTGCCCCGTCTTGCATCCCCCCCCCCTCCATCTCCCCATGCAGGCACCCCCTTGGACGTTGCCTCCCGTGCCTGCAACATCACCCTCTGCTCCCCTCACTCAAGCCCTCCACCGGCCCGACCGCTCCCTCCCCCTGCCCCCACTCTACACCGTGCAGGCATCCCTCTGGCCGTTGCCTCCCGCGCCTGCAACATCACTCTTCACTGAACCGTTCCATCTTCCCGTGCACACACACCCTTCTCTTCATTGCCCCCCACCCCCACCCCTCCCTCTTCCCGTTCAGGCATCCCCCTGGCCGTTGCCTCCCGCGCCTGCAACATCACCCTGTGCTCCCGCATCATCAACATGTGGAGGGAGCACCCGCTGCCCCTCAATTTACAGCGCATGCTGCTGGCCGTGGGCCTGCGCGGCGCCGTGGCATACGGACTGGGTGAGTTGGCACCTGTGCCTCAGTCAGAGTGCAGTGCTGCCTTTCTTCCTCCCTGCTGCCTGCCTGCTGCACCACCCTCCTGACTGGCCTTGGCACACGGCTTGGGTGGGCCGTAAACAGGTATTGGGTTCCTGCTGGCCTCAAGTGAAATGCTGGTGGTGTTGATGATGAGAGGTCAGCCTGCCTGCTGCCTGCCTGCCATGCCCACCCTCCTGCCTGTTCCTGGCACACGGCCTGAAAGAGCTCACAGCCGGGCTCGTCGTCCGGTGCTGCCCCTGTATCCTGCCTGTTGCGCCTGGCCCGCCCTTTCTGCCTGTTCTGCGTGCCGCCTCACCTCTTTCGCCCAGCCCGCACACAGCACACGCCCCACCTGCACCTGCTCGCCTCGCCCACGCTTCCATCACACACTCCCTCCCTGCACCCCTGCCCCTGCCAACCCCTCCGCTTCTTTCGTCCCGGCAAGACAGGAACCCCTGTCATCGTGCCAGCCGCCCTGCTGAGTATAATGCCAGCGCCCCCTCCCGACTTTTTGACCTCTGGTGCAGTCATCAACCTGCCCCGGTCCGACCGCCCCGGCGAGACGGGCATCCCCACCATTGAGACCGCCGGCCTGCTGGTCGTGATGTACTCACCCCATGCGTTTCCACCCGCCCCCGCTCATGCAGTCATCAACCTGCCCCGGTCCGACCGCCCCGGCGAGACGGGCATTCCCGCCATTGAGACAGCCGCCCTGCTGATTGTGGTGGTGACCACTCTGGGGCTGGGCTCAGCCACGGGCCCTCTGCTGCGCTACTTTGAACTGGAGGGAAAGGATGATGCCGCCATGTATGGCCTGACCTGGACTGCGGGGCTGAGGTGAGAAGGTGCACCTGTCTGTGGTGCTGTGCCACATGGCTCAGTGCCACATGGCTCAGTGCCACATGGATGGTTCCGAGGGCTAGGGTCTAGTAGGGTTGCGGGCGGCAAATGATGGTTTGCCTGCCTCTGTTTCCGGAGGGCACGGGGGGGCGCGAAAAGGGGGCTGTGCCATGGGTACCAGCGACTCGCAATCTCCGGCGCCCCATGCAGCGACAGCATGGCATCTGGCCGCATCCAGCATTGCTTGTTGCCCAGCCGTTCATTTTCTGACTCACGATCCCCCCATGCACCTACATGCTATGACACTGCATTGCAGCGCAGCGACAGTATGGCACTCAACCAAGGCAGCGTCGCTTGTTGCCCGACCATTCACGTTTCACTCACAAACACCCCCTGCATGCATTACATTACGTGCCACTACGTTGCAGCGAGGGCATGGCACCCGAGCAGGGCAGCGCACGCATTGAGGTGGAGCAGCAGTCTGCCTTCCACGACTGGTTTAAGGTGAAGCTGGGGCAGGGCACCTGGTGCTGCTGCGTGTGCAGCACGTAGGCACGTGTTTAGTGTACGGCGAGGATGCGAGGTCAACGACTCCTCTCGGGCGCGGATTGGTTGAGAGCGTACAGGGAATGGGGTGGGGCAGGGGCGGGGTAGGGCGGGAGGCGGGCCTCTAGGCCAAGGGCAGGGCAGCGAGTGCCCAGGCAGGGCAGCGGGTGCATGCCCGAGCCTGGAGAGTCCAACTTAACGCAGACTGAGCAGGGCACGCCAGTCACATAAGCTTACCTGCCTGCCTGCCTTGCCTGCCCTGCTTGCCCTGCCTGCCTGCTTCTCTGCTTGCCTCGCTTCTCTGCGTGCCTCCTCCTTGCATGCCATGCATGAGTCAACAGGCAGCCGGGTTCACGTCTCAACCCGAGGTATCGCCCCACACACGCACTGACCGCCAAGTGCACACATGCTCCCTGCAGGCTGTTGACGAGGAGTATTTGAAGCCTCTGTTTGGCGGGCGCCAGACCGCCGACGGCTCCCGGTTGGCGCTAGACGGCAGCACCCAACAGCAGCAGTACCATGGGGTGCTGGTGGATGGAGGGCTGGCAGGGTTGGAGTCCTCGGCAGAGGCTGAGATTCAGATGCGGGAGCCGGGGCCGCACGGCGGCGGGCTGAGCGGGCGGCGCCAGGGCGAGGAGTGAGCGGCGGCGGCGGCGGCGGCGGCCGGCGCGTTGCGTTGCAAATACACACGACGCATGTATGTATCCCTCCCCTCGGCCTGCATTAGTAGCACTCTGTTATTCCGCGCCCGCATTTGCTTGTATAGCTGCATGTTCGGACCCCTGTAAGGAAGCAAATCAGCATCACAGCGGCAGCCGCGTCGCGCGCTGTGGCGGCATCCCAAAACCCCACGGCCAACACGGGGTCCCCCTGGTCAGTTGTTACATTCCGCTCCCCCTAGACATCCGGAGACCTCTGTTCGACATGGCAAGCGCGGTGCTGGTGAGCCCGTGGTGATCGAGTCGTCGAAGTTTTCGATCGGGGGGCGCCACAGCTAGCAGCCGCCTTCTGAGACACTAGAGTCCGAAGTTTGGGCAGCTCGAGCTCCGGGGAAGGCCCCGCGCGCACGGCGCCCAAGGCAGGCAGGCGGCAGCAGCGGAGGGACGCCCCCGCGGGAGTCCCTCCGCCGCCCGTGCCTGCCGCCTGCTGACCTGACGCCGCCCCTGCCACTCCTCGCCCACTCCACAGGTCAGTGATTTGGATGCTACAGTCAACTGTGGGGAGATGACGTCACTGTTCGAGGACTGCGGCACCGTCGTCCAGGCGGTGCGTTTCTGCCCCTGGCTGCCCGCCTGGCTGCCCGCCTGGCTGCCCGCTGCTGTTTCTTCTCCTTTTCTGTGCTGCAGGTTCTTGCCGTCTTCTGTCTCTCCACCTTGCTTGCATCTGCCTTCAACTTCCCCACTTCACCTTGCCCACCGGTTTGACTCACGTTCATCCAGCACCCCACCCACCCACCCTTCATCTGTTCATGTGCAAGGCCTTCATGTGTGCACCCACCGCACTCCATCTCTGCTCCTTTCCCCCCCAGCATGTGCACGTGCCTCATATCTGCTCCCCTCCCTGCTTCCCCACCCAATCCCCCTGCAGGTGACCCTGTCCCCCGCCAATGGCGGCGCCCCCGGGTCTGCCGTCATTTACTTTGCTGAGCCTCGAGCCGGCGCCGAAGCGGTCAACATGTTTGACGGCCACCCCTGGTGGGTGCCACGTCATCGTCTGTATGTGCTTCTTGTGCTCTTGTTGCGCACTTTGCTGGCAGGTGGCGATGCTGTCATGGTCTGGGCTGGTGCTGGCTTCCCCTTGGGACGCCTCCCCTCCTGCTGGAAGCAAGTCGGGGGTGTCTACCTGTCAAGTGAGCAACCCTTCTAACATTTTGTTTGTTCATTCAAACCTTCACCTGCCTGCTCACCAACCACATGCAGGGCTGGCTGCTTCCTGGAAGTGCGGCAGGCAGACACCGCCGCCGCTGCGCGCGTCCTGGCGGCACTGGCAGAAGTGCAGGGCGCCCCTGGCCCCGCTTCGAAGGTGAGAAGGCACAGGACGCGCGGGCAGGTGGGGCAGGTAGGGTGGCGCGCAGATGGGGCAGCTGCAGCGGTTGATTCATGTAGCACATCCTACCTCCCACTGAACCGAGCCCCCATCTGAACCAACCGCTGCGCTGCAGGGGCCTGGTCCCGGCCCTCCACCCCTCGCCACCACCGGCCAATCTAGATCTGTCACGGCTCCCGCCGCTGCCTCAGCCCTCGCCTTTGGCAGCGGCCCCGCCGTGCCCATCCCAACAGCCTTTGGCGCCGGGGGCAGCGTTGCGCCTGTGTCAACCCCCCTGCCTGCCGGGCCCTCTGGATCTCGGCTTGCTTCCATGTCCGAGCCTCCCGAGTTTGGTGGGGAGTGTTACGATCCAAACGACTGGACCGCCCCTGCGGACTGGCAGCAGCAGGCACCTGCTGCCTCTGGCTCCGCTGGCGGCGGGTGGGCAACCGCCGCCGCCGGCGCCGGTGCCAAGGCGCAGCCGGCGGCCATCGTGCCACCTGGCATGCGCACAGCGCGCACAGCAAGCGCGTCCAGCCTGGGGGCAGGCCCCGGCAAACCCGCGCCGGCCTCCGCCAGCGAGCCAGCCGCGCCGGAATGGGAGACTGACAGCAGGTGTGCTGCCCTGCCGGCCGGGCCCGCCTGCCTGCCTGGCCGTGAGCGCGCTTGCTTGACCTGTTGTACAGGCTGCCGCGGACGCGTGATTCGGTCACCACTTAGTATGCCTCACCAAACGGCCTGATGCAACCCGCCCGGATGCTCCACCCGCCTGAATGATTCATTGAGCAGCACAGGCTTGTGCTGGAAAAGACGTGTGACCCGCACTCAGCATCAGCCAGTCCACCCGCCGTGCGCGCACTCGTCGTGTCCCACCCCTATACCCACGCACCTGTGTGCCCCCATCATCATCGCCGGTTGCTGTGCCCCATCCATGTGCCGCAGGTGCCGCATCTTTGTGCAGGGCCTGCGCCTCGGCTGCTCCGCCGACGACATGAAGGCCTACTTCTCAAGGTGGGGCTGGGCAGTGCTGTGCTGCGCTGCGCACTGTGTGCGTGCCTACTTACCGCTGTGCGACTATGCTGCGCTGCGCTGCGCTGTGCTGTGCTGCACGCTGTGTGTGTGACCTCACACCCTAACTTTTCGTGGTGGTGCTGGGCTGGGCAGTGCCTGATCATGCGTAGTAGTCTGCGTATCGTGCGGCACAGAGGGAGGGAGGCCCATATTGTCTGCCTGCATGCACTTCAGTTGAGATGAGGCCTGCAAGGCGCAGGCCTGCCTCTCAAACTGGGTGCGCTGCGCTGTGCACTGCGTGCGCGCCACTGTCTGTATCTGGAGTATGCATTCCGATTGAGATGAGGCCTGTACAGATGCAGTACGGCGGGCTGTGCTGTGCTCTGTGGGCGCCCGCTGTGTGTAGTTGGAGTCCCAGCCTGAGGCGCCAATAAGGTTTTCCCTAAACCCTAAACTCTATGCTAGCAGTGCTAGCAACATTCATTCGCCAGCCCTGCTGCCACTCTGCTCAGCGCCTCCGTGCCCGGCCCCCTCTGCAGGTTTGGTGCCCTGGTGGACACGTCTGTGGTGCCAAAGCAGCGCATCGGCTTCCTCACTTTTGCACGGGGGGATGCCGGGCAGGCGGCGCTGGATGCCGTGCACAACACATCGGTGAGTGCCCCCTCACTGCCTGGTCGCATGCATGCCGTGTGCGAAAGGGGACGCGGTGGGGCTGTGCAGGGGGGTGGGTGGGCAGGCGGCGCTGAACGCCGTGCACCAACACATCGGTTGGTGCCACCTCAGAGCAGCCGGGGCAGAGGTTGCCTGTGTGGGAGTGGCTGCAGGTGGCGGGGCCATGCAGGGGAGGTGGGTGGGCAGGCGCACCACATCGGTGCGTGCCACCTCACCGCACAACCGCAGTCATGCCGTGTGGGGGAGGGGACGCGGTGGGCTGTGCAGGGGAGGTGTGGGTGGGCAGCCAGTGCTTCCTGCGCACGGCAAGTGCGGCGCAGGTGCAGCCAGGCGCTGCCTTTGCAGAGGTGTGCCCTACAATAATCACAATTCCGGCTTGTGGCTTCCCATCGACCGCCTGCTTTCGGGCTGTGATCCCCTCCTTCTGTTCCTCCCTGGGGTGCTCCCTGCCCACCTGTCACCCGCGCTCATCCCAACTCGCGCCCACCCTGCCCACCCTGGCCCGCCTGCCTGCCCTCCCCAGTTCGTTTGCCAACCGCGATGTGCATCTCCATCCTGCCGTGCCGCAGGTGCCCGGCCTGAGCCCCTCGGGCTCTGAGGCACTGCGGCTGGAGTTCCGCAGCATCGAAAAAATCAAGCGGCACATGGAGGCGAAGTAAGTTGAAACACACAGCGCCTTGTTACCACACATGGCTTGGCTTACCACACATGGCTTGGCTTTCCAGGCACAGGATGGGGGCAGGGCGGGCAAGGCGGGCGGGCAGGCAAGGCGGACGGGTGGGCGGGTTTGGCACACGTAGCGTTGGGGCGCAGGGATTGTGCCCGGCGTGCGATGTGACGGCTGCAAGGAGCCTCTGATGTGTGGTGGGAGTCGTGCAGCAATGCTGGATAATCAGCTACATGAGCATTTGACACACGGATTACGGCGAGATGCGGCGTGTGTGGGGTCACTGTGTGTGTCACGGATGAGAGGTGCTGACGAGGCAACGAAGCATCCCCTGAAAGAGGACTCAACTTCAGGGCGAACTTGCATCACCCCCACCCCCTCCCTTGCTCACCCCACCCACCCCTCCCCATGCTCCCCTCCCCAGGCGCGCTGACGTCTCCGACCAGCCCACCACCCGCGTCTTCATCGGCTACTTCCCTCGCTCCACCAAGCGGGCCGCTGTGGCAGAGGAGCTCAGCAGGTAAGATCCTGGGGTGGGCAGAGGTGAAGAGCGGGAAAGAAGCCCTGTTCCGCTCTTATCTCAGTACCCACCGGGGTAGAGATTGTTGAGCGGGGCAAGAAGTGGGTGAGTAGAGGTAGGGGAGCAGGGAAGAGCTACTTCCCCCGCTCCACCAAGCGGGCCGCTGTGGCAGCAGAGCTGGGCAGGTGGACCGGGGCCGGTGGTGAGTAAAGGGTGGGGGAAGAGCTGCTTCCTTTGCTTAACCAAGCGGGCCGCTGTGGCAGAAGAGCTCGGCAGGTGAGCTCCTGGGGTGGGCAGAAGAGTGGGAAAGAAGCCCTGTTCCGCTCTTATCTCTGTACCCACCGGAGCAGAGATTGTAGGGCGCGGCAAGAAGTGGGTGGGTAGAGATAGAAGAGCGGGGAGGAGCTGCTTTCCCCGCTCCACCAAGCAAGCTGCTGTGGCAGAGGAGGTCGGCAGTTGGGGTTTGGGTTGGGCAGAGGTCGCGCAGAGGGCGGGGTGGCAGGGACGGAGGCAGGGAGGGAAGAGGCGTGCGAACATTGGTGTGGAGACAGGGAGGCAAGCGGGACGGGTGGAAGAACCATGGGGCGGCAGGGAGGGAAGAGGAGCGGGTAGGAGAGACGCAGGGAAGGCAGTCAGGCAGGTGGGAAGGTAGGATGAGGGGACGGAGGCGCAGCAGTGGCTTTTGAGTTCAGCAGGCAGGGCTGCGCCCGGGGCTGGGAAGGCGGGCAATACAACACTAATCAAAGACAATCTGTGGAGGTTCATGTGTCCGGGGGGTGTCGGGGAGCACCAGGGTGGCGTGCAGGTGCCAGGCACTGAGATCAATACCGCCTTCCTGCCAATGCTGCGCCCCTCCCCACCCCAGCCACCGGCCCCGCTCAACTGAATCGGTTGGGATTTGAATTGCCACTGTTGGTGTGTATACAACTCCCGCTTATTGCCCTGGTCGCTGGTCTGGCATGGCGAGTTGCTCTGGCATGGCGAGTTGCTCTGGCATGGCGAGTTGCTCTGGCGGGGTCGAGTTGCTCACAGTGTTTGCTCACAACGTGACCCCCTTCCTTTGTGTCTTTCTTGGTCCCCCCTCCCTTTCTGTGTTTCTTGGTCCAGGTTTGGGCAGATTGACGAGGTGATGATCGGCGGCGGCCAGGACGGGGGCGAGTGCTTTGTGTTTGTGCAGTACAGGTGAGCGGGGGGCCAGGCCTGGGACGCTTTGTGTGGAGAGCAAAATCAGGCGGGGCGGGCTGGGGGAGGGTGGGGACTATGTGTGGCTGCGCAACGGGGCTTGGCCGCTGCAGGCAGCAGGCAAGGCGGACGGCGGCTGTGAGCAGCAGGCAAGGGGGCCGTCGGCTGCGGGAAGCAGGCAAGGGGCCCGGCGGCTGCGGGAAGCAGGCCAGGGGGGCGGCGTTTGCGCGCAATATGCAAGGGGGGCTTGGCGGCTGGGGACTTGGCGGCTGCAGATAGCAGGCAAGGGGGATGGCGTCTCTGGGCAGCAGGCAAGGGGGTTTGGCCGCTGCAGACAGTGAGGTTGGGTGGGAAACAAGGCCACGTGCCGGCAGCGGGTCGGGCAGGGATCCGCCTGGGGACCCTTCCGTAGCAGCGCCCGCCCTCCCCAGTGCCTGTTCGATCCCTTTTTCCCACCCCTTTGCCTGGCATCACCCGCCCCTCCCAACCTGTGGTGCAGGCGGGTGCAGGATGCGGCGCGCGCCAAGACAGCGATCCACAACCACACCCTGCCCTCCCTGGCGGGCGCACGCCCGCTGCTTGCCGCGTTCAAGGAGCCGCGGCGCTTCTGAGGGGAGCGGCAGGCGATGCATCAGGAGAAGGCAGGGAGCGGCTGGGGTGGCGCTTTCTCCTGGCACCGTTCCCTTGGGAGCAGAATTGCGCCAGCAGTGGCAAAGCCGACTCCTTTTGTGTTGTGAATGCATCCGCTTGCAAGGGCTCCTTACTTTCTTGCCAGGCTGTACATCTTCTTGCTAGCATAGAGCTATTGCGTGTGTCAACTCGCACGCACATTTACAGAACGACCCGACTGTTTCATGAAAGGCAAAGCAACAGTGCAATGCTGGATTGCAATTGGGAATAGCAATGTCCGGCTTGCTTCTTGGATTGTGCGCTCAACATGCTTCTTCAGCCAAATATGTGCAGAGTGGTGTGTCTTGTAGGGAGGCTCAACCATCATGCTGCAAAAGCATCGAGCCCTGCAGCTCTGAGAAGAGCCCCGCCAAGCCTGGCTGCCGCAGCCGGGCTGGCCTGCCGAGGCTGACCTGGGGCACCCTAACGCCTGCTTTCACCAGAGGCAATCGAGGCACCCTCTTCACATCTCCGGGATGAGCACACCATCAATGATGTGCACGATGGAGCCAACGCTGTCGCCGGCCGCGACATCGGGAGTGATCACACGAACGGCCTCAGCGCCAGGGGACAGCAGCAGCACCTCGCCGCCGGTCAGGGACACCTGGGAAGGGCGTGAGGAGAAGGGCAAGGGCAGGGGCGTTGTCAGCAGGGCGTGGGTGGCACAAGGCATTTTAGGTGGCGACAGGTACGCTCAACTCGTGGGCATTGCCACTTTTAAACCACCCCCTTACTCGTTCTTCACGGGGACGGCGGGACAACAAATGTAAACCAATACATAAAGTAAAATAACAAGATGAAAGGTTCCCCGCCTCTCCGCAAAGAGACACGTGGCAGTGGGCCGGAAGAGTCCTGTCTCCTCATCTCACTCACCGTGATGTTCTGCCCGTCCAGCAGGGTGGGCAGCACCTGGCTGTCGCTCAGATCGGCGGCCATGGCGGCGACGCCGGGGACCACGTGGTAGCTCAGCACCTGCGGGCAGGAGAAATGGGAGGGGGCGGGAAGGAGGAAGGTGAGGCAAGGGGGAGGGGGCTGAGAGCGTGGGCTGGGGGAAGGCATGGTGCCAGCAGGCAAAGGGGCGGGCCCGCTTGGGACGCATGCCCATCTTGCCCAGGAGGCAGCCGCCTGTGCAGTGCACCACAAAACACACACACAAGCACCAACCTCACTGCAAGCAAGTGGCCGACGTAGCACACAAGCATGACCACTGCATGCCCGCGAGAGATGTACAGGGCGGTACGCTGTGCTCACAGTGGTGAGGAGCTCGGTGTCGGCGAGCAGTTCATCAGCAGTCATGCCCAGGGCTTGCAGGGTGGCGGCAAACGCGTCGTCTGTGGGGGCGAACACGGTGAGGGGCTCCTCGGGGTTGGAGAGGGCCTCAACCAGGCCGGCGGCCTGCAGGGAGAATCAAAGGGAGGGGTGAGGGGGAAGAAGATGGGTGTGAGGGGTGGGAGAGGGGTGTGGAGGTTGTTGCTGGTACAGGGCGGCGGCGGCGGCCGGACCGGCACCGCTGAATATGTGCGCTGCTTGGCATTTCTGCCAGCAGTTCGACAGAAACTCGGTTGCGCCCACAGCCGCATGCGAGATAGCGGTGTTGGGGCGGCGGTGAGGACAGGGGGAGGGGAGCAGGCACCACGAGTGCCCTTCCCGGAACCAACCACCCCGCCACCTGCACTGCCGCCACCAGGGTGCTCAGGCTGGGCTGGCTCTGAGCCACGGACACGATCGAGGCCCGGCCTGCAGTAGGGTAAATTGGTGCGGAAGGGGTTTGAAAGGTCGTGAATGCGAGTGGGTGCGAACAGGGGGCAACACGGTTCGAAGACACAGGGAAGTGGAATTCCCGGCACACAAAGGCCTCCGCGGTGGGGCGTTCGCGGCACTCCTGGCGGTGGCGAGGCATTGCCTGGGAGAGAGTCAGTCGGCGAGCTGCTGCCAGTGCCACTTCCTCGCACACCGACTGCACCACACAGCGCGCCCCTCTTCGGCGTCCGGTGCCAGAATGTGCCAGTGTGGGCTGCTTTCTGTGGCCTAGGTGCGCGGCACGAGTGCCTTACCTAGGGTCGCAGAAGCCACCAGGCAGAGGAGCAGCACAGCAGCGGAGGACTTCATGGTGAAAGAAGCGATGTGTTTTGGCGGAAAGAGGAGTTGTGAAGGGTGTGAGGGAGTGGCGTTCTTATGGTGGTAGACTGCCCCAGCAGCTGCTCATGCTGTGGGCACCGCCTGCCAGCATCGTGCGGCTTCTTGGATGGACCCAACCTGCCTTGGATGGACCGCCCGCCAGCTTCTGGCTGCTCTGAAACAGCCTGTCTTGACTTCATTTCAATATGTTTACATGCATGCCAGAAACAGCTGGGGGCAGCAGCGCTTATTAAGATTACAGCGAGTTCATGGATAGGGCGGAAGTTAAGCAGGCACGGCGGTCGAAGCAGGCAGTAGCCCGGCCGGGTGCCGGCGCTGTCCTCTTGAGCCGCTGCCGCCCTGGCCAGCAGGCTAGCTGTGGGCCCAGACTCGCATGCCAGCCAGCAATTTCCAGCATGTCAACCCGCTTTCCTGACGTTAACACATGCACCCAGCGAACCAGCCAGCTTGCAGCTCGCCGGTGCACCAAGGCCCGACTCAGCCCCTCAGCCAGCAGCGCTCAGCCTGAGGGGCCCGTTTCAGGTGCCTTTAACCCTCCGAGGCCCGCCGTGGGTGCCCCCACGGCCCGCCTCAGCTTCAGCCAAAGGCGGAGAGTTCGTCAGGCACCAGCACCCCGCCAATCACATGGATGATAGAGCCCACTGCGTCGCCACCTGGCAGGTCAGCCACCAGCACTTTGCAGGGAGGGGAACCCTCGGACAACAGCAGGACCTCGGCGGGCATGGGGATGGCGACCTGGGGAGGGCAGGGGTGGGGTGGAGGGAGGGGAGGGAGGATACGAGGTCTTTCAGTGTGTGAAAGCAGCAGGGTTGGGCTGGGGAGGGACATTTGGAGAGGATGGGTGGATTGATGAGAAAGAACGTAGGTGGGAGAGGTTTCAGTGTGTACATGTGGTCACGGTGCAGCAGAACCTTGTGTGGGGCTTGGTGGGGGGGAGAGAGGGGAGGGAGGGGAAAGAGGATAGAGGGCAGCCAGTGTGCACCATTGCAGCGGTCAGAAGCAGCAGCACCTTGGGAGGGGCGGGGTATGGAGACCTGGGGAGGCTCGGGTGGGGTAGAGGGAGGGGAGGGAGGGAGGGAATGTGTGATGGGATGGTCAATGCTACAGGATCAGGAATGCATGCGGATGGAGATGTGCAAAGAACGAGGGTGGGGGACATCTCAGTGTGCGCTGATGCAGCGGTCAGGAGAAGCACAGCCTTGCGGGGTTGAGGAGGTAGACCTGACCATGTGGGGTGGGGGCAGGGAGTGGATGAAGGAGAGTGTCAGTGAGAGCGGGGCATCCGTGCGGGGAACATGACCGCCCACCACACCCGACCCACATGTGTGCTTGTCCGCCCCACCCGCCCCACCCGCCCCACCACGCACACCCAAGCAACAACCATGCAACCTACCGTCACATTGAAGCCGGGCAGCAGGGTGAGCAGTTCCTGGCCATCAGTCAGGGCAGCCGCCCTGACCGCCACTCCAGGGATCACGTGATAAGACAACACCTGAAGCGGGAAGATGGGCAGGCACTTGACTGTGGGAATGTAAGCACTGGCACAAGAGCTCGCAAGCCGTCCCCCTCTCTCACTGCCCCCGAAAGTTTCCATTCTTCCCGAGTGCTGGCACATGACACAGGGGCAGGGCAGGCGGTCAAGGGCACAAGGAAGCCAAGCGGGCACCAGTGCCAGACGACTCCCCGCCTCCCCACCGCCACGTCACCCTTACATCCATCAGGAGGGCGGTGTCGTTCAACAGCTGCTCAGCTGTCATCCCCAGCGCTCCCAGCGTGCCCTCAAAGGCTTCATCCACGGGGGCGAAAACAGTGAGGGCTGAGGAAGGGTTGGTCAACTCCTCCACCAAGCCGGCGGCCTGCAGCAAGGGGGTAGCGATTGCACAGCAGTCCGCAAGTCACATAAGGGACAGCCAGAGCGTGCCATTGTTATAAGGGTCGTAGATATTGCTGCATGGTGTGTCAGTTGCAATGGTTTCGTTCTGTTTGTGAGGGAGGCAGGGCATGATGCGTGTGCAGGCGGGCGCTGGGGGTAGGAAGGGCAGTGGGCACCCGCCGTCAGCCTGCTCAAGTGCACCTACCTCGATTGCGGCCGCCAGAATGCTCATGTCGGGCTGGCTCTGCACGACTGAGACGATGCTTGCCCGGGCTGCAGGCGGAAGGCAAGTTGGAGAGCGGGGCAGGGTGAGAGGTTAGGTCTGGTACTGCAGGCTATCCAGCCGCGGCGTTGACGAAGCAAGTTTCTCGGAAGCTTTCGCCATACTGGCGGGATGGAGGGCCGGCGACACAGTTGCGCAGCCCTGAGCCTGCAACGCGAGCGAGCGCCTTCGAAGTCGAACGACTCACCCAGGCCGGCGCCTGCCAGCCCCAGAAGCAGCAGCACTGCACTCGTTGCGGACCTCATCTTGCAACAAGAACTGGCATTGCCGGTGTTGAGTCGTCTGGGGTTGACAGAGGCGGGTGCAAGAATGGCCTTGCCAACCTGGCGCACCGACGCACGCCGGGACTGGCTTACTTGTAAACACCACAGCAACCAAGGTCACATGACGCACGCAAGCAGAGGAGGGCAAGCAGAATGCAGCAGGTTGCACATGGGCAGAGCAAGAGAACAAAGGGACGGTCATGCCGTGCGCTAGCAGTCGTGTCGGCAGCGTGAACTCAAATGAATGGCAGCCTTGTGGCTGTACTGCTTGAGCGGATGCACTGGTGTGTGGTATGCACTGGGACCGCTACTGCCCGCTGGTGCTGTCTGCCACCTGCAGCCAGCTGCAGCTGCTGCCTGCTGAGCTGGCAGCTGACCCGGGCTGTTGGGGTGACTGCTGGTCTTCCTCTGCCAGGGGCACCTCTGCCAGCGAGAGCAAGAGGGGGCAGGGGGCAGGGGGCAGCTGGAAGAGGGCTTGCTTGGTGTGGAGGGAAATGGAGGAGAGGGGTTGGGGGGCCGAGGGCAGGCGGCCAGCGTGAGGAGTGGGAGGCAGGTCAATTGAGGAACAGCCCGCCACTGTCTTGCCGCTGTGGACGACCGCTGGCTTTGCTCCTGTGGTCGGCGAGGCACAGGCTGGCGGGGCGGGCCACAGAGCGCCATGAGCGCCGCCGTGGGCAGCTGCAGCTGGCAGGGAGGGCTGCGGGATGCTTGCCTGCCCCTGTGAGCGGGCTGACAGCTTCTGGCGTACAGTTGCGAGCTCTGCGGCCGCCTGCTCTGCCAGGACCTGCACCCAGGAGGCAGAGAAAGTGGTTGGGAGGGGGCCAGGTGAGGGGCATGGGGGCGGGAAGTTGGGCGGGCACCTGTGCACGACAGTAGGCCTGCCATGGGCTTGCACATCGTTTTCAATGGATGTGTGGTGGCTGGCTGGAGCACCACAGAAATAACGTGCACTGACCGCAGAGATGCAGCTTCTAA
>JTEE01000031.1:1239314-1273356 GCA_002896455.3 Chlorella sp. ArM0029B
TGGCCTCTTGTTGCCTATTTCCCGTGCCTCAACGCTGCAATCGCAACTTGTCATATCTTCCTACACCCAGGCAAGGCAGCCCAGCATGCTGGCCGACAGCTTGAGCAGCCGCCCGGCAGCTGCCGCCGCCGCCAGCGGGGCGGGCCCCGCGGCCGGCGCCAGGTTGACGTCTGCACCTGCCTCGAGCAGCGCTTGGAAGGCTTGTGAGCCGCTGCACAGCACGCTGGCAACCAGCGGGGTGGCAGCACCCGGCCCGGAAGCATTTGGGTCTGCCCCTGCCTTGAGCAGCACGCGCAGAATGGCCAGGTGCCCTCCCCGCACCGCCAGCAGTGCCGCCGTCTGCCCTGCTGCGTTGTGGGCATCCAGGCAAGCACCAGCCGAGACGAGCAGCCGCACCACGTGCACATGGCCATGCGTGGCAGCCAGTGTGAGAGCGGTGCACCCGCTGCCGGGCCGGCGCTCATCCAAAGCTGTGCCTGCTGCAATCAGGGCTGCCACTAGCTGCCGCTCTCCCGCCTGTGCTGCATCGAAAAGAAGCTGCGGGTGCGGCAGGGCCTGCAGAGAGGGCGCCGCGCCCCGCGCCAGCAGCAGGCAGCACACTGCCAGGTGGCGGCGCTCTGCTGCCAGCGTCAGCGCCGACTTGCCGGCGGCAGACAGGTCATCAATGGGTGCCCGGTTGTCGAGCAGCCAAGCTGACATGGCAGCGTGCCCAGCGGCGGCGGCAGCATGCAGTGGCGTGCAGCCGTGCTGGTCTAGATGGCACGATGGCAGGCCACCGTCTGTGACCAGGTGCCGTGCTGCTGCCAGGTGGTTGCGTGCCGCCGCCCAGTGCAGGGGGCCCTCCTGATGCGCCGCAGCAGCGGCCGCCTGAGCCAGCAGCGCCGTAACATCTGGCTGCAGGCATGTGTGGGGCCCAGTGGGGAAGGCGTAGGTTAGTGGTTGGCTGGCTGCACTACTTGTGCACATGTGATGAGAGGCACTACTGCCAAATGCATGGGGAGATACCGTTGGTCCCAAGCATGGCGGCAAGAGGGTCGCGACGGCGGCGGAGGTCAGTCACTGCGGTTCAGCCACTGCCGGCTCGCACCTCGGCCTGCATGTGAACCTTCGCCTATGCCTTTGTAGACTGCCCTGAGGGATCCAGAGCCTGCGTTCAAATGGAGTTGCCGGATAAGCCCTGGAGCACGCGCGCACCCTCGAAGCGCCGCTCGGACGGCTGCATGCCAGCCAGCTTGTTTTAAAACGACACCTTGGCTGTAAGCTGTGCCGAGGTTGGCCAGGCGCACCTGCCGAAGGAGACCTGTTGGGGCTCTTCAGAGGATTCTCCTCTGAACGGCGCAATGCCTCCTGCCGCTGCACGCAGCCACACTGACTGGACCAGCGGTGGCAAACACGACACAGGCAGCGATTGAAGGGCATACTGAGACCCGCTGCAGCGCGCTGGCACCAACACGGGGAACACGGGGCCGCTGCCGCCAGCTGCGTGTGGTTCAGCCACCGCTGTTCAGATCCTCTTACTAGCAATCAACTTTCATGGACCGTTCACATCAAACACTCGTGAAGCCCGCCAGCTCACCTTGACCTACAAGTCGGCAAAATGGGCTCTTGCTCCCCTGACGCCCGCCAGGTCGGGTGCCCGCAGCTTTCTGTATGCCCGAGTGCCCGCTCACCTTCCCCGCCCACCACCAGCACGCTCATCCCCCCCCTCCCCGCTGTGCACCCCTTTCTTGGCACAAGGGATGGGCATGTCTTACAAAGTGTACAGATATGCGAGCAAGCAAGTGCGCTGAAACTTCACCGGTCGCTACGGGAGAATGTGACTTTCTCGGAGGCTTTCGCCCTACTGGGGGGATGGAGGGCCGGCGACACAGATGCGCAGCCCTGCGCCTGCAAACGAGCGCCTACGACTCACCCAGAAAACTTGTAGCGACTAGACTAGGCGAGGTGCCTTGCACTATGCAGCCGCCGCCCATGCCCGCAGCGGCGGCATGTTGATATGAATATAATAAAATTTCGGTGAATCCGGTGAGATCCTGCGAATGCCTTTCCCGACCAGCATTTGCTGGCAGCCTGCTTGCATTCTGATCAGAGTTACAGAACTCGCAAAACCTGCAAGAAATTTCGGAAATGGCAGCTGCGGGAGAAGCTGCGCAGTCAGCCCAGTCAGCTCTGTCGCCTCGCATCCACGAAGCCCATTTCTCATCTGGTATGATAGGGTGGCTGTGTCTGGTCCAACGGCGCCGGCAGCTGTGCAGCCACGCGCAAGCAACCCAAGGAAACGCGCCTGCCCAGCTCAAGTCGCCAAGCTGCCCCGGCCTTCCGCTCAAACCAAACGCCTGGGACTGGTGCCGGGGTGAGATCAAGAGGCCCGGCATGGGTGGGGGCGGCATGAAGAGCCTGCACGCCACAAATGTGTCGCCCCAGCGTAGCGGCAGCAACGCCTCGGGCGGTGCCCGCCCGCCTCCCTGCCTGCCTGGTCCCCTGTCCCCTCACCATACCCCCAACCCACCCCGCCTCCTCATCCCACACCCTCAAATGTGCCTGCTCCCGACACCTTCCTGCCCAACAGGCTTCATGAGCGTGCTGCGCCGCTCCAGCCGCCGCCAGGCCGGCAGCGCCCCGCTCTCAGGGCCGCCCACCCCGCTGGCAGAGGGCGAGGCACGGCTGCCGCTGCGCCTCCAGCCCTCACTGACCACCCTGCCCACTGAGCTGGAGGCCGCCTGCCTGGCAGGGCTTGAGTACTCAGACTTGTGCAGCATCTCTTTCACCTGCACCACACTGCGCCTGACTGCCGAGGTGCGGTGGGGTCGCACTATAACGTATGCCACAAGGTGGCACGACCGGTGGGACAGGCCTCGTTCGCAGTAGCACACAGCCACGAAGTTAAAGCACACACGGTGCTCCTGCGTGCAGTTGAGGAACAGTGGGTTAGACTCGGCGCGTTATTGTGATGTGCACCGTGCAGAAGAGCAGTTTGGCGCGCGTGACTCACCGCCCCCTGCCCCTGCCCCTGCCGCCCCTCCTCCCTTGCCCCCACCTCACCCCATCCAGGACTGCACATTGTGGCGCCACCTTTGGGAGCGAGAGTATGGGGAGGCGGGGCCCATACAGGTGTGCTGGTACGCGCTGTCCTCTGCTGCCTGCAGTGTGCTGCCCCCCGCTGCCCTGTGCTGTACCCTACTGCCCGGTAACTGTAACCCCACTACCTTGTGGTGTAACCTACGACCCTACGCCGCCCGGTGCTGCCCCGGGCACGGGCCCACTCCTGGTTTTTGGTGCTGCTAGCTCCTGTGCATGAAGCCATGCATGCTGTGCCGGCTTGTCATGCTGGGCCCAGCAAACTCTCGCCAGCCACTTTACTTCTGGTCCAGTTGTCCCAGCGCTCAAGGAGGCTTCGGCGGCCCGCTGCGCCTGGTGAATATGTGTGCTTGCTGCGCGCCCGCCCACCTCCCTGGGGCATGCCTGCCCACCTCCCTGTTCCTGCCCGCCCACCTCCCTGGGGCATGCCTGCCCACCTCCCTGTGCCCGCAGGAGGCCGCGGCGGTGCGCGCAGGCGGGTGGAAGCGCCTGTTTGCCTCGCGCCACGCCGCGCTCAAGGAGGCCGACCCGTGGCTGAAGCCCTCTGCCTTCGAGGTGGAGGCGTCCGGTGAGTTTTGTTTTTCCTCCGCCTTGCTGTTCTCCTTCTGCTTCGTCTTCCTCTTCTTCCTCTGCAATTCTTCAAAGAACCTGTAGATTTCACGGTGGGCTTGGGGTTGTTTGGGCTCTTTAGGGTTTGGGCTGGGCTCGGTTTTGCTGGATGGGGCCTGCGGCGCACCTTGCACGGATGTGTTGGGAAGCGGCCCGTATTTCTCGCGGGCACAGCTCAGGAGGCCGGGGTGGGCGGTGGCAGTGGAGTGTGCCACACGCTGCTGCCTTGCCCATCCAATGACAGCAGTCTAGGCATGGCTGCCTTGCTCTCCCAAAGAAGCATCAGAGGACTACCCAGGCATGGCCACCACCAAGCTCTGCCCCAAAGGCATCTTCACCACCAACCCTGCCTGCAGGCTCGCCGAGGTTACAACAGTCCTCCAGCCCAGCACCTTCCTACGTGTCTGCCTGCCTGCCTGCCTGCCTGCCTGCCTGCCCCCTCCCCGAATCACGTGCCTGCAGTTGACGCGCTGGTGGCGCCAGGCTTGCCCTCTACCCTCAACCCTACTTGAACCTTTAACCCTAAACCCCAACCCCTTGTGCCTGCAGTTGACGCGCTTCTGGCGCTGCCAACCCCGCAACGGGCCGGGGAGGAGTGTGGCACTGCAGGGCAGGAGAGCGAGGGGGAGGCGGCACAGGAGGCAGGGGCAGAGCCGGAGCTGTGCTTGGTCTTCCTTGTCGATGGCTCCGGTGGGCGGGGGCGGGATGATGCAGAATGGTAGCTGACTGGTGCCTTGGGCTCGATTCCCTGTCGGTTTCCTCAGCACCACACCCTCGGGCTGTGATCTTCTTCTTCTCCTCGATTGAGGCAGGAGTTTGGGCCTGTGTGCAAATGGAGGCATGCAGCATGGCAGGAGGGGAGGCAGGTGGGCTAGGGAAGAATCCGCACAGCACCAGCTGAGGAGCAGCCTCCCCTTGAGCCTTCCCCCTGGCTGTGCCTGGTGTTCTTGATGGGCAAGGGGTGGTGCGGGTGGAGGGTGGTAAGCAGAGGCTTATGCCAACGAACAGGTTATGTGCGGGACTGCACTGCATATGCACCTGCCAGGTGGGTCGGGTGGAGGCTGTTACCGCAGGGTCGCTGCAGCTCACGGGTCGCCTCAGCAAACAGGGAGGGAGGACGAGGCGGGGGCTGTGGGTGGTGCCCTGGTTTGGTGGTCCCAGGTGAGTCTCGCTGCTGCAGCTTTTTTGCGTTTAGAAGTGGCACGTCTTCACATTCATGGATTGAAGCAATGCCGCGCACACCAGCGCGCACATCCGTGGGGCGCCTTGCATTCTCGCAGCAGGCTGCCGGCCCGCTCCTGCCCGAGCCATACAGTTTTCTCTTTCTTCTTCAAAGAAAGAAGAACAGAAGACCTGATTTCATGGGAAAACAGGCTACATTTGATCTTTTTGGAGATTTCGCCACTTGCCGCCGCTGCTGTGCAGGCAGCGTGGCGCACCACGACTTTTCGGTGTTCAAGAAGTTCATGAGGCAGGCTGTGCGAGCGCTGAAGGGCATGCCACACGGGCCCCGCAGCCAACTGGCCCTCCTGCAGTTCAGCGACTTTCCCTTTGTGGAGCAGGCACGTGGTTCGGTGCGCGTTTACATAGTGCCCCTCGGTGCCACCCATTGGGCGGGCAGTGGGGGGCAGTAGGCAACCTGCCGCACTGCCTGCTTGCATGCCGTGGCTGGCCTGCCCACCTGCCTGCCTGCTTGCCCACCGTGCCCTGCCTTCCTGCATGGCACAGCGGCAAACAGGTGCTGTGAGCAGCTGCAACCTGTCCCACCCCTCCACGTTTCCCGTAGGTCCCGACAACAGTGGATGCGTCGCAGTTTGAGGGCGTGGTGCGGCGCATGGTGAGAACTAGCGACTTGCCTTGACCTCTTGTATGGGCACCACAGTGGTGCTTTGCACAGAGACACTTTTACTTTGAGGAGTGAAAGTGCAGAGAGGAAGGCCCTGTCGGGTTTGTCAAACAGTACGCTGTGCTGTGCTGTGCTGTGCTGTGCTGTGCTGTGCTGTGCTGTGCTGTGCTGTGCTGTGCTGTGCTGTGCGGTGCTGTGCCGTGCCGTGCCGTGCCGTGCCGTGCTGTGCCGTGCCGTGCCGTGCCGTGCCGTGCCGTGCCGTGCCGTGCCGTGCCGTGCCGTGNCCGTGCCGTGCCGTGCCGTGCCGTGCCGTGCCGTGCCGTGCCGTGCCGTGCCGTGCCGTGCCGTGCCGTGCCGTGCCGTGCCGTGCCGTGCCGCTGTCAGCCAGTGCCCCCCTGTTCGTCCTGCACCTGCCTCTCCCAGGACCTCCCTCCCTTCCTGTGCTCACCACCTTCTTCCCTCTCCAAGGCCTGCCAAAGAGCTCCCTCATTAACCTCAACATCAACCAGCAAGCCCCGCCCTTCCACCTGTTCTGAATCCTGCCCACCTGAACCACCTCTAGACATCTCCCCAAACCTACAGCGGTGCGGGCTCTCGCTCCAGCCTCGCAGCGGTTGCAAGCACCGCCTCCCAGACCCCCCCCACCTGCTCTTACCCAACTAATAGGTGGCACCTGCTCTTTACCCTGTACCCCAACCATGTCAATGCAACTCCGCAGCGCCGGCTGGGCTCCGGCACCAACCTGGCGGCGGATTCCATCACCGCCCTATCTTACCCCTCTGCTGAATGACACCTGCGCTCTATCATGCCCATCCCAACCATGCCCTTGCAACCCTGCAGCGCCGGCTGGGCTCCGGCACCAACCTGGCGGCGGCAATAGACAAGGTGGCTGAGCTGCTGAGGCCGCTGGGGCGCCACACGCACCGGGTGCTGGCGCTGCTCACCGACGGCGCCATCTGCCCCTTTACGGTGAGCAGCTTGCGGGGCAAGGGAAACCCTCGTGGGTCAAGGGGTTGGGGGCGTGGCCTTTGAAGGTAGAGCCTGGGAGCCTGGCCATGCGGTTGTTGCAAGTGGTGTGGCTGTGCCGGTTGAGGAGGGGGAAGAAGAAAATGTGTCGCAGCCGGAGGGCGTGGTGTTTAGGGAACCAACAGGAAATCAAGCCAAAGGCGCCAGCAATCGGTCGAGGGGCGCGCCTTGTGCACGTAGGAGAAGATGCCTCTGTCCCTGGCTCAAACAACACGCACATGGCCCGCTCCCTCCCCGCACCGCCTGCCTCAACCCTGCAGGCTGGAGCGGGTGCTGCTGCAGTGCAGCGCTGGGCCGCGGAGCAGCCCAATGTTCAGCTGCACGGCTTTGGGGCGGGGCAGGGGATGGACAGAGAGGAGGTGCTGCGCGTGATTGCGGGGGTGCACACCCCAGAGACCGCCGCACACAGGTGCGTGCCAGTACTGCTCGGTACTGACACGTCATATGCGCCTGAGCGGTTTTAGACACAGGGGAGATGCTGCAGGGGCATTGCTGATGGGCTGCCATGCCAGGCACACTGCTTGCGTTGCTCTTCACTCCTCGCTTGCTCCCGCGACGCATGCTCCCCTCTTCTACAACATCACATTCCTCTGTTCCGTTCGATCATTCCTCTACTCAAACAACTCTTTCCTCAAATCAGTGCATAAACGTCTACGGCTGGAACCCTGCCTTTGACCAAATCCATATGTGTGCCCTTTCCTCCTGCGCAGGTACTTGGATCTGCGTGTGCTGGACGAGGCTCGCTGCACCGGCTGGTTGCACTGAGCACCTTGGCGCCGCCTGTGTGTTTGAGCCTTGGCAGCCTACACCACGCTGCTGCCTCAGCACAGGCTGGCAGCATGTGGGCGCAGCGTGCTCAGCATGCTGGCAGTGGGCGCGCCGCTGGGAGCGACCCACCCACTCGATCCAGCAGCATCAGTGCGGATGCCAACGGATGAGACCCGGTGCACCAGTGCTGTGCCCTGAGAAGCTGAGCGGACACTATAAGTGCACGAGGGCCATGCGGATCAAAGGCGGTGATCCAGCAGAGGCAGGCTGGCTGTTCCAGCACGCCAGCAGGTCAACCGACTCGAACTTAGCCCACTTTCAAAATTGAGACATTGAGGCGCTGGGCCAGCCCAACCGCTCAGCTGAGCCCCATTCAAAAAAGGGTGAAGCAAAACCCCTGCGCTTGTACGCTTGTACCCATACTGTGCCATATATTTGGCTGCTGCCGCGCATGTCGCGCAGCAGCCTGTGCCGTGCCAAGGTGCCTCTGCCGCATCCTTCGGCTGCCATGCTGGCCCCCAGAATGTCATGTCGTGTCGTTTTGGAGCATTACAAGTCACAATCTCCCGTAACGACCAGTGAAAACTTCAGCAAACCCCCCTTGCTTGCAAAAATGTATCTTGTAAGACATGCCCGGCCCTTGTCTAAGGAAGGGGTGCACAGCGGGGGGGGATGAGCATGCTGGTGGTGCCTGGCCTCTTGGACTCTCTATACTCGCGGTCAGGTCGCGGATAATTTTACTCCGTGATCCCACCGATCTTTGCTGGTGGTGGGCGGGGAAGGTGGGCGGGCACTCGGGCATACAGAAAGCTGCGGGCACCCGACTGGCGGGCGTCAGGGGAGCAAGAATATGTTGCTGGCAGGCCGTTATCGGCTGGGAAATGTCTGCTCGTACTTTTTGATGTTGCCTTATGCTGGCACCACAGTTTTTCTACTGCACCGCCCGCTTTGCATGCTGAGTCGGCCCATAACGCGTTGCTTCCGATTCTGTGCCGCCCCGCCGCCCATGTCTTGCTTGCCACATTGCTTCACCGAGCTTGCGGCTGGTGCAGCCACTGGCGGGCAATTCGGGTGTCCAGAGCCCTATCTCGGCCGGCAGGTGCGTCAGGCCAACCGTGACACAGCTGCAGCCGAGGATTCCTGTTTGCACTTCGAAGTAGGCATTCATTGCGTCCGGGCCGCCCTCATAGGCTGCGCGCGTGAGCCTCATCCAACAATCCCCTTTATCGCAGGCTCTAGCAACTGGGTACCGCTGCCTAAGTGGCCTGCTCGAGAACGCTCCTTATGAGGGCCGGAACTGAGGTGCGAGTCCAGTTTATAGCCGCACTGTTGACATTGCGTCGCCGCCGCCGCCGCTTCGGTCACCAAAGCCGCGGCATGCTCGACACTCAACCTCAAGTTGATGTCAACATCAGTCTCACCCTTTTGAAAATCGAGTGCAGCCAGCCAACCGCTAACCTGTGTCTGCACCCTGAATTCCCGCCCCTGCCTCACACCCGCCTGCAGCCAGATGTTACGGCGCTGCTGGCGCAGGCGGCCGCTGCTGCGGCGCATCAGGAGGGCCCCCTGCACTGGGCGGCGGCACGCAACCACCTGGCAGCAGCACGGCACCTGGTCACAGACGGTGGCCTGCCATCGTGCCATCTAGACCAGCACGGCTGCACGCCACTGCATGCTGCCGCCGCCGCTGGGCACGCTGCCATGTCAGCTTGGCTGCTCGACAACCGGGCACCCATTGATGACCTGTCTGCCGCCGGCAAGTCGGCGCTGACGCTGGCAGCAGAGCGCCGCCACCTGGCAGTGTGCTGCCTGCTGCTGGCGCGGGGCGCGGCGCCCGCTCTGCAGGCCCTACCGCACCCCCAGCTTCTTTTGGACGCAGCACAGGCGGGAGAGCGGCCGCTAGTGGCAGCCCTGATTGCAGCAGGCACACCTTTGGATGAGCGCCGGCCCGGCAGCGGGTGCACCGCCCTCACCCTGGCTGCCACGCACGGCCATGCACTCGTGGTGCGGCTGCTCGTCTCGGCTGGTGCCTGCCTAGATGCCCACAATGCAGCAGGGCAGACAGCGGCACTGCTGGCGGTGCGTGGAGGGCACCTGGCCATTCTGCGCGTGCTGCTCAAGGCAGGGGCAGACCCAAATGCTTCCGGGCCGGGCGCTGCCACCCCGCTGGTTGCCAGCGTGCTGTGCAGCGGCTCACAAGCCTTCCAAGCGCTGCTCGAGGCAGGTGCAGACATCAACCTGGCGCCGGCGGCGGGGCCCGCCCCGCTGGCGGCGGCGGCAGCTGCCGGGCGGCTGCTCAAGCTGTACGCCCTGCTGGACCGTGGCGCCGCCATCAATGGAGAAGGGAGGGGAGCGCGCACGGGTGCCGCCCCAAGCGCTGCCCCGCCCCTGGTTGCAGCAGCCAGCAGGCGCAGGTATGATGCCGTGCGAGAGCTGCTGGCACGCGGCGCTGACCTGGAAGCGCGCGATGCAGGGGGCCGTACCGCCTTGATGGCAGCGGCAGCGGCGGGGCACGTGGAGGTGGTACGCATGCTTCTGGCCTGCGGCGCGGTGCCCGACAGCTGCAATGCAGCCGGGCAGACTGCGGCCGCCATGGCGCCTGCCTACACAGGGGCTGGCGCCAGCTGTCACGCCCTGCTGGCACGTCCAGACACGCTGTTCGAGGGCCCCGGGTTCTCAGCGCCACGCAAGCACCACCTGGCGGCCCTTCTGCGCGCGCGGCAGCAGGTGGGGGGGCGGGCATGTTAGGGGCTGGGATGAGGCGAGGCCTGCTTTGTTCTTAGAAGCTGCATCTCTGCGGTCAGTGCACGTTATTTCTGTGGTGCTCCAGCCAGCCACCACACATCCATTGAAAACGATGTGCAAGCCCATGGCCGGCCGGCCTACTGTCGTGCACAGGTGCCTGCCCAACTCCCCGCCCCCATGGCCCTCACCTGGCCCCCTCCCAACCACTTTCTCCGCCTCCTGGGTGCAGGTCCTGGCAGAGCGGGCGGCCGCAGAGCTCACATCTGTACGTCAAAAGCTGTCAGCCAGCCAGGGGCAGGCAAGCTTCCCACAGCCTTTCCTGCCAGCTGCCCACGCCGGCGCACATGGCGTGCCGTGGCTCGCCCCGCCAGCCTGTGCCTTGCCAACCACAGGAGAAAAGCCAGCGGCTGTCTCCAGCGGCAAGACGGAGGCGGGCTGTTCCTCAATTTACCTGCCTCTCTCTCCTTACGCCGGCCGCCTGCCCTTGGCCTGCCAACCCCTGTCCTCCATTTCCCCCCACACCAAGCAAGCCGTCTTCCAGCTGCCCCCTGCCCCCTGCTACCTCTCGCTCTCGCTGGCAGAGGTGCCCCTGGCAGAGGAAGACCAGCAGTCACCCCAACAGCCCGGGTCAGCTGCCAGCTCAGCTGGCAGCAGCTGCAGCTGGCTGCAGGTGGCAGACAGCACCAGCGGGCAGTAGCGGTCCCAGTGCATACCACACACCAGTGCATCCGCTCAAGCAGCACAGCCAATCTTTTGAGCTCACGTCGCCAACATGACTGCTAGCGCACGGCATGACCGTCCCTTTGTTATCTTGCTCTGCCCATGTGCAACCTGCTGCATTCTGTTTGCCCTCTTCTGCCTTCGTGCGTCATATGAACTTGGCTGCTGTGGTGTTTACAAGTAAGCCAGTCCCGGTGTGCGTCGGTGCGCCAGGTTGGCAAGGCCTCCAGAAAGGTTCAAGCCAGCGAAACACTTGTCGAGCGCCTGATGGACAGGGAGACGTACAAGTACACGAATCCGAGGCAGAAGAAATGACACGAGGCTGCCAGGCCTGCATGCAGCGCACCCTGCGCCCGCAGCACATCGCCTGCCACGTGTTGAGCTGCACTGCTGCTGCCGCCGTTGCCGACGCCGCAGCTCAGCAGCTGCGTCAGCTGCGCCATCCCATCTGCTGCCAAGATGGCAGCCTGGCGTGTGGGGCATTCCCACGCCAGGTTTGCCAGCGCCGCTGCTGCAAGCCTCCTCAGCCCCTCACTCTTGCTCATCAGCAGCAGCCGCACCAGTGCACCTGTGCCGCCGCAGGCTGCCAGCGCATCTCTATGAGCGCTATCCTGTGACAGGGCAGCGCACAGCGCCACGGCGTGCTGCTGCATCGCACTCCTCTGGCTCCCGAGCAGCGCACGCAGCGCCGGGATGCCGTCTGCCGCCGCTATCGCCAGCTGGCAGGGCGGGCAATCCTGCGCCAGCTGGCACAGAGCTGCCACAGCTGCCTCCTGCACCGCCTCTCTCGCGTCCTGCTGCTGCTGCTGTGCCTCGCTGCTGGCAGTGGCAATGCCGCAGCAGCTGCTGTTGCCCAGCAGCTCCACCAGGGGGCGGATGCCGTCCGCTGCAGCCACCGCCGCCTGGTTGGCCGGGTTGCCAGCTGCCAGGCTGCCCAGTGCTGCCGCCGCACTGCGCTGCACCGCAGCACTGCTGCTGCATTCCAGCAACTCGACGAGCAGCAGAATGCCGCCGGCTGCTGCAATGGCCGCCTGCTGACCTGGACCCTCGCCGGCCAGCTCAGCCAACGCCGCACCTGCCGCTGCCTGCTCTTCCGGTGACCCAACCACCAGCAAAGCGATGCTCCTCACGACCTGCAATGGCAGTTGAGGGGAAAGGACGGGGAAGGGAGGACGACGGCAGGGTGGGTAGGGGCCAAATGCACAACAGAAGCCACTGGACCGTGCCACAGAACGGCACCGGGTTTAGGAATGCAATGGGTTTGCGGTTGGGTTCAGTTAGGAATGCAATGGGTTCGCGGTGGAACTCAGTTTTAGGAATGCAGTGGGTTCACGGCTTGGCCCTTCCAGCAGAAGCGGCACTGGCTGCATCGAGCTGTGCTGATGCCCCACGGGGCTGCCCGATGGCCGGCACCCGTTTGAAATGAGGGCCTCGCATGACAGAGCTGTCAGCAGATTTATGGTTTGGGGTTTAGGTTGACATGCTTATATGGAGCGGCAGCAGGCGCCAGCAGAGCGGAATGACCACAACAGCACCCACCCACCGTGACCTGCCAGCTGGCGCACGGCCCCTGGCTGCACCAGCTCTGGGGCCATCACAGCGCCGCCGCCAGGCAGCACAACACATGCCCCACAACCACAGCCACCTGTCTCTTCACTTACCCGCAGGCCGGCGCCAGTTAAGAAGGAAGCCACAGGGGACAGCAGTACCACCGGCCCCAGGGCACCCCCAGGCAGCACAACACATGCCCCACAGCTACATGTCTCTCCCCTTACCCGCAGGCTGGCTGCCGAGGAGAAGGAGGCCACAGAGTGCAGCGCTAACACCGACTCCAGGGCATTGTCTGGGAGCCCCATTTCCATCCAGCACCGGGCTTCATCGTCCCCCAGCTGCCGCAGCCGCCTGTCTATGCGAGCGATTTCCTCAGACAGTCTTCCCTTGGCTTCCCACACCTGTGGGCGGTCAGCAGAGGGGGTGAACCGTGAGGGGTCGGCTGATACCGGCTTTGGTGTAGCGGTCTCATGGGCGCATGTGCGGGGAGATGCGTCGGAGTGGGGTTTTGTAGGAGATGCATCGGAACGGGGTTTGTAGCAGGCAAAAAGAAAGTGTGCGATGCGGGCTACAGCCACAGGTCCTCCACCACCTCCCGTGACCACATGTGCTGGCTGAGGGCAAAGATGTGGTGGCCGTTGCGCAGCGGCATGCTGCTGACTGAGACCACATGTGGTTAGCTGATACCACCTGTGGGGGTCAGCGCAAGGGACGACCCAAGCAGGAAACACCTAACTGTATATGTGCACGCATGCATGCCACTGGTGTGTTGTGCACATGATGTGAAAAGGTTCCAATACATGTGGCTGCATGTGGCACGTGGCATCATGCAGTACGGCATGCTGACGGGGCAGCGCCACGTCAGCAGGCTCACATGCTCCCTCAGCTCCTCCAGCAGTTCTCCCTCCCCCAGCAGCTCCTCCCTGCAGGCACAGCACACAGCACATGAGTGTACGGTCACATTGTTGCAAGGGGCAGGGACACGGTCAGCCTTGCCCGCCGCTGCCCAGCCCGTGCCGCTGCCCCAACAGGGCGGCCAAGGCGTGGCAAGGCAAGGCAAGCAAGGCAAGGCAAGGCACGGCGGCATGTGTGTGGGGCAGGAACTGTGGCAGCACGCTGCTGCATGGCAGGCAGGTGTGGCAGGTTTACCACGGCAGGGCGCCTTGAGGTGCAACGCCTGAGCACACCCTCAAGTCACTCACGACCTAGGCACACGTATGCACAGCCACACTCCCAGGCACAGCCCGCCCGCACACCCTGCACCCACTCACGGGTGCGCCAGGTAAGCGTACGCCTCCTCCCTGAGATTGGTCAGCAGCAGGAGCACATCCTCCAACAAATCCGTCATGCCTGATCGCACCAGCTCGTAACTGCTGTGCAGCGCTGCATGCAGCACCATGCTGATTGTGTGTGCGCTGGCCTGCAGCTCGTCAAACAGCCAGCATGTGTCGCCCGAGAGAGCGGCGCCGGCGGCCGGCGGCGAGGCCGCGTCGAGCGCCGACTTGAGCTGCTGTGCCCGCTGGGCCACTAGCCCCACAAGCTCCACAGGCATGGCTGGGCTCCTGCACCCAGTTGGAAATCGAAATCGAAATCATTTTGAAGGGGTGGGAAGTCGGGGGTGATGCCTGCTGCTTGCTGTTGCATTTTTGCGCATGCCAGCAGCGGGCCGCTGCACGTCTCGTTCTGTACGCCGCCGCCGCTCCCTGCTGCTGCGGCGGCCGCTGCCTGCCGCTGCTCCGGGTGCTCCAGCTTCATTCGTATAGAGCAGCGCTGCCTGGGGCAGCGCTAACGGAACGCCCTTCTGACAAGTGAGGTCCGAGTTTCGACAGAAGTCAAGCCCCACTTGAAGTGGACCCAGTGGACTCGGTGCTGAGACTGGACTAAGGTGGCCCCAAGCAGCCGCCGCCGCCCAGGGTACTGCCTTCGCCTTACTAGCAAGGGCCCGTGCACGGCAGCATGCTGCACACCTGCACAGGGCGTCGACGGTGTGCTACTTAGCGGTGTGAGCACTACTTAAGTGGCTTGAGGCGGCCGAGCGTCTACGCCGCTCCAAGCGGCGGGCACGTGCTTCGGAGGCCGCAACAAAAGCGGCGCGGGGTTGCTAGGCAAGCCGCCAATGGGCAAGCCGCGCCAATGGGCAAGCCGCCAATAGGCAAGCCGCGCCAATGGGCGCGGGGTTGCTAGGCAAGCCGCCAATGGGCAGTTTGAACAGGGAAGACAAGCAAGAGAGCGGCCGCCGACTTACGGACAGGTGACTGCTACGGAAAGCGCCCCTTGGTCGGACAGGGTGCTGATGTTGACATCAGCACTGCGTCGGCTCTGCGTCAGCATCAGATCTGCGCGGTGGAACACAAGTCGGCGGCAAGTCCGTTCCATCCCACCCAGCGCCTCCCTTTGCTCTTATGGCCAGGCATCCACATGCATGTCTCTGAATTACATGCCCTTGCAGGGTCGCACAGCGCAAACTATC
Organism: Chlorella sp. ArM0029B; assembly: GCA_002896455.3. Lineage (NCBI taxonomy): Eukaryota > Viridiplantae > Chlorophyta > Trebouxiophyceae > Chlorellales > Chlorellaceae > Chlorella > Chlorella sp. ArM0029B. Next base: position 1,254,128 of record JTEE01000031.1, read on the forward strand.
AACCGGGCCTGCCCGCAGGCACCGCTGTGCGCGCAGGCACCGCTCCAGCCGTGACCGCGCCCGCTGCCCCGTTGCCGCTCCCGCTGCCGCCGCTGCTGCCGCCATCCAGCGGTTCCTCTGCTGCCGCCCTCGCACCCTTCAGCTTCAGCATCCGCTCCTCCACCGCAGGCTCTTTGGAGCGCAGCAGCAGCGGCACGTGCTTGCCGCCGTTACCACGCTGGAGCTTGCCGCTGCTGCTGCCGCCCAGCGCCACGCCGTCTCCCGCCAGCTTGGCTTGTATGGTGTGCAGCATGCCGGCGCGGATCAGGTGGCTGCAGGCAAGGGACACAGGCAGGCTTGAGGGGACATGGGGTGAGGAAGAAGAGGGCGACAGGGTGTGGCTGCTTGTTTGATGCAAAGAAGCGCTGGCCTTCAATCGTGTGCAGCGTGCTTGCCAGAGCACAGGTGGCTGTTGGCAGACCGGCAGGCAGGCAGGCATGCATGTGAGAGATGGGCATAGATGGCTGCTGGCAGACAGGCAAGCAGGCAGGCAGGCAGGGGTGTGGTAGATGGGCACAGGATGACAAGGAGGCTGCCCCGGGCTTTACCCTCAACAGCGTTTCACTCCAGGCCAGCAAAAGGGGGGCCGGGTGCCGCATTGCCCGTGCCCCTGCCTACCTGCCTGCCTGCATGCATGCCTGCCCGCCCGTCAAAGCGACCCACCCACGCGCCTTGCAGCATCTCCAACACCCGTCCCCGCCCATTCCATCACATCCCACGCATGTAAGCCACGGGAGACACGATACGGCCAGCAGCGCAGCTCTGCCCCACCCCACCCCACCCCACCCCACCCCACCCCACGCATTGACCCGACTCGCTGGCATCTCATGCAAAAATTAATGCCCAAGCCCATCTCCGGAGTGCTGCGCATTGCAAAGTGAGCATCGGGAAAGAGCAACACGACAGCCCCATAACTGGCCAGCAACAAGAACTCAAAACCCCAACCCCTTGAGCCTTTCTTCTCCTCCTTCACCTGGCCAGTAACACACTCCCATCCCCCACACCCTAAAACCCACAGTTCAAAACCTGTTTGTGTGTCTTGTTCAGCAGCCCACCTGGTCAGCATGTCTTCGAGCTGCCCACACACAACCGCATAGTTGGCGGGGGTGCGGCGGAAGTTAAGGCCGTCGTAGGTGCAGCTGTACAGCAGCAGCGGCTCCTCTGCAGGCGCAAGGCAGGGGCCGGCATGCAGGGAACAATGGTCAGGATGTGGCGTGGCGATGTCGCGGGAGTGTGAGGCCGGAAGTGCTGGGGCGGCATAGATGCATCTTTACAGTGGCAGCGGCTCCTCGGCAGGACTGCATGGGGGTGTGCATTGCATGCTCAGCATTGGGAAGCACTGGATGCAAACCCAAGACAGTCTCCCTCAACACTCGCCCCATGCTGCATGAAGGCAGTATCATGTCATTCTTTGAGTACTGAGTTTGGGTAGGTACGACAGTGGGGGGGGGGGGGGGGGCGCGAAGTGCAGGGAGGTTTGTAAGCTGTACAGCAAGAGCGTCCGGCAGGCGCTGCACACGCCCCAGGCAGTACGACACCCCGCCCCCAGGCAGTACGCTCACCCGATGCCATCATGTACTGCGGCTTGCGTGGCGTGGCCGCTGTGTCCAGCAGCCGCTGCACAATGCCTGGCTCCTCCTCGCCGCGCCCCACCATCATCAGCACCGCTGCCATGCAGCGCACCTGGGAAACGGGGGAGGGTAACAAGGAAGGTTTGAGGCAGGGTAGGTGAGGAAACTGAGCTCTGCCCGCCACACAGCGGCACTGAGGCGGGCAGTGTAGGTTGGAGGATGATCGGCAGAAGGCTGCATGTGAGAAGGCTGGGGTGTGCTCTCCCCGACCCGTCAGCACTGCTGTTGAGCAGCGGACTTGCGCAGCGGGGTAAGGTGGGCAGACAAGGCAGTGTTGCTTGTTTGTTTGTGGGCAGGCAGGCGGGCTCCTTTGCTCAACCCTGGGCTCGCCAGCAGACCTGGACCCGAAAAGGGCATTGGTCGAGTGAGGCTGGGGGATGAGTAGCAGCAGCAATTGATACGCACAAGGGGGGCCGGCTCTGCAAAGCTCATCGCAGCCAGCCTGTCACTCGCAACAGGCACGACCCTTGCTTGCTTGACAAAACTCACAGCAGCGGGTGTGCAACTTGCTGCATCTCTTGTTGTGCACCCTACCTTGCTCCTCTTGTCTCACAGCACCCCACCCAGCACCCACAAGCACAAGCAGGCAGACGGGCACATGGTGCCACAGGAGCCTGCCCACCCGCCCACCCATGATGACACAAGCAGGCAGACCCACCGGTGCCCCAATCATTTTTACACAAGCAGCTGCACCCGGTACCCCAGTCATTTTTACACAACAAGCCGCAACCGGTGGCCCACCCACCACCACCACAAGCAGGCAGGCAGGCATGAACATCAGGTGACCACATATGAAAAGGCACGGCCTTGATTTTAAGAAGGGAAACCGGCGGGCAGGCAGGCAGGCGGGCGGCAGGCAGGCAGGCAGGCAGACAGGAGGCAGGCAGGCAGGCAGGCGGGCGGGCCCACCTGATGCCAGAGGAATGCAGTACCGCGGATGTGCAGCTGCAGCAGCGCGCGCCCGCCCCACCCGCAGCCCGGCAGAGTCTCAACCCGAAAGTCGAGCACCGTGCGCCGGAAGTTCTGCACCTGGGTCAGATCCATCTGCACAGAGGCGTGACAGGCATGCATGGCACAGGCTAAGCAGGCGTGGTTGCAGTACCTTGCTTCGTTTGGGTGTGCTGCGCCGGAAGTGCTTGGCACCTGCAAAAGGCCCATCTGCACAGACACTTATCACTTACTAGAATGTGCGCGATGGCAAGTGCTTTGTTCCGCTACAGGCCGCTGCCTTGCGATCAATCCCAAACAGCTCCACCCACACACCACCCCACCCCCCAGCTTGAAGTCACTTCGCATAACTTGTTTATGGCGTGCCCTCCCTGTGTTGCAATCCCCCTTGGCGCTGCCTTGCCATCCCACAAGAGCGCACCTGGTGCGGCTCCTGGACACAGCGGTTGTTAGGGTTTAGCCTACCCTAGCCTACCCTAAACCCTAAAGCCCTTGCCCACCCACTCCCACTCCCACTCAGCACCTGCGCTCCTTCCCCCCGCCACGCCCACACCCTCGGTCACCTTGCAAAAGTTGCGGAAGTCGTGTTCCCCCAAGAAGGAAGCTGCCGCCTGCCGCATGCGCTCCACGTCCAGCGGCGCACCCGGAGCCGCCTGCCCTGCCTGCTGCCCTGCCTGCTGCCCTCCCTGCGCCGCCTGCCCTGCCTGCTCAGCATCGAGTGCCTGCTCTGTGCCGTCGCCGGCAGCCGGTGCGCCGCTGCCCTCTTCTCCTGCCTGCGCCGCCGCTGCTGCGTGCGCTGGCAGGCCTGCCGGCGGCGGCCCATGCGCGATGAGGTACTTGTACTCTCGGAACTGGGCAGAGAACCTGCATGGCAAACGATGATGATGCAGGGGTGGAGATGCAGAGAGCGTGTGGCCAGCGCGTGCTCTCAAAGCTGAGCACAGATCCTGCAGAACAAGTGGCCAGCGCATGATGTTCTGATCAAACTTGGTAAGAAACGAGGTACTGCCTGCTGTGAGAACTGAGAGGGAAGCTGCAGGGCAGAAGGTGGGCAGTGGCAGGCAGGGCGGTTTGTAGTGGGGCCGGGCAGTAAGCAAGGGGCAAGCTTGGGGAGTGAGAAACGGAGGGAATGGCGCTCCCGGGAGGATGGCCAAGGCGGGGCGGCCGAGAGAGGCAGGTGGCGACCAGGGAGGCGGGAAGGTGTGCTAGTAAGGGGCAGAGAGCAGCAGAAGCGCGTTACAACCTGTGCCCCAACCGCCTCACCCCAGCTGGCATGCTGCACGTGCGCTGGGCATGCTGCACACTTCATGCTGTGCTGCGCTATACATGCTGTGCACATCATGCTGCACTGCGCTGCCCTGCTGACCTGGCGCTGAATTCCTCCGGCACGTCCGTCCAGCCCAGCACCCGGATGTCCTTGGGAAGCACCCTATTCAGCAGAGCGGGGTAATCCAGCTCGGCTTCAGGGTCGGGAAGCTGCGAGGCAGCTGCCTCGCCCCCGCCCTGACCTTCTCCCTGACCAGCCTCTGCCGGGCCCTGGCCAGAGGTGGGAGGTGGAGAGGCACGCGCCGTGGACCGCAGCAGCAGCGCCACAACCTGATTCAGTGCTGCGGGGACAGGCGGGGGCAGATGGGCGGGAGTGTGAGTGCAGGAGGAGGCATGCAGATGTCGGTGAGCAGGGCCGGCAGATGCACAACATGGAAAAGCCAGCCCGGATAAGAAGAACACAGCAGGTGCAGCATACCTGACATCCCATAGTTTGTGCGCCTGCGCCGCAAGTCAGGTTTGCACTTAAAAGCACAGAATGGCAAGGGGCAGCAGAGCGCTGCGGGCCCAGCACAGCGCAACGGGCCCAGCACGCACCCGACACCCCCTTGTCGGTGCGCCCGCCTCGTGAGTATCGCAGCTCCTGCCAGCTGGCGTGCGGAGAGATGAGGCGCGTCAGGCGCAGCGCAGAGAACAGGTGGCCCTGCGGGGAGCGGAGGCAGACCGGGAGGAAAGGGCGGATCAGGCAGCAGGCTTGGGGAGCAGGCAGGCAGGCAGGCAGGCAGGCAGGCAGGCAGGCAGGCAGGGCAGGCAGGAAGGCGAGCACACGGCGTGCAAGAGGAAGGGAGGCAGCTCTGCAGGCTGCCAGGGTGCAAGACGCGACCAGCGGCCAGTTTCTTTCTTTATGTCTCAAGGGTGTGGTTTTCACCCTCACCTCATCTGCCTCCTCTAAACATCTCCTGCCCACCACCCCACACAACAGGAGCCCTTCCTGCCAACCCAAGGTGTCACGCTGTGCCTGGCTTATGCAACTACCTTGTCATATTTTCGTCACAAACATATTATCAGCCAATCAGGCGTATCACTACAACACTGTAGCAAAGATGCCGTTCCCGCCCACCCCCCAGGGCTCACCTCGATTGTTTCGTCCGTTGTCTCCTGCCGGGCAAAGCCGTCGTAAGAGTGCCCCAAATACAACAGCTCCAGAGCCACGTAGCGCTGCTGGTAAGCGCCAAAGTCCAGTTCAGTGGCTGCCGTCACAAGGGGGAGCAAGCAAAAGGGTAATGATCCTGACTGTTGCCAAAGAGGGCGCCCACAACGCACCCCACACGCCTCCCAGCATGCTCCTGGGTAGCTGCCGCCGCCTGCCCGCCACCAGCCCGCACCTCTGCCCCTCAGCTCCTTCCGTCGCCGCTTGCTGTCCCGCTCCTCGACATGCACAACTCGCTCAGGAGCAGGCCGCTGCTCCAGGGAAGCCGCCACCTCGCGCAGCCGAGCCGCCAACTCCGCCGCTTTATCAGAAGTGTAGCGGCCCTGTCCCGGGCATAGGCAATCATATAGACGTTCTTCCATGGGTCCCGAAGTTCTCGTTAAGCCCAAACGGTGCAGGCAAGCTCTGAGAGCCCTTAGCATATCATTGAAAGCGCTCTGCGCAGCACCGCAATCGTACACGCTGCTGATGAGCGCAGGGCGATCCTTGAACACGCATGCACTCGCTAGATGAACGGAGGAGAACAGCAGGCCGGCCATGTGGCAGGGTTTTCCGCCCGCTCATCGCGATGTGAGGCCTTGTTCGCGTCTGCCATCGTTTAGTTTGCCATCGCAGGCACACACGTGCATTCAATCACCTTGTGGGCACCGTCTCTCAATTGAGCTTCCTGATCAGACTATTTACGCCGATGGAGGGAGCTGCTGCAAAGCCCAAGGCGGCTGCCAAACGTCGGCGGCCCGCCAAGAAGGCGGAGGCGGCAGCAGCCGGCGCAGCGGCCGGGGAGGGCGCTGCTGCCGCCGGCCCAGCCGCCACAGACGCCACGGCGGGGGCCACAGAGCAGACAGAGACGGAGGACGCTCTGCAGCCCCGACCTTCGCTGTCGCAGCGTCTGGTTCGGTCGCTGAAGCAGCTGAGCAACGTGGGGGCAGTCTCGAAGACAGAGGTGAGCACGTTATACGGGGAGAAGCGAGGAGGAGGGCGAGGCGGCACGGCTGGTGCCGAGGCAAGGTTGCATGCGACAGCCCGTGCCCCAACATTGAGCGCGGAACGTGCCCTCTTACCCATGCCTTTATCACGTACCCCAGACGAGCATCAGAAGCCCAGCAACACCGGTGCTTGTTTGCTGCCCCGCCCTAATATGTGCCGCACACTCTGTTGCGGCAGGAGGTACACAAGGCGGAGCAGGTGCACAAATCGGGGCACTTGTTTAACTGTCAGACCCACCATTTGCCCCACAACCCTGGCCTGCGCTGCAGGAGGCAGGTTGGAGTGCGCAGCAGCGGCAGGAGCGCTGACTCTTGAGCCACTTTCATCCAGTGATTCCATTTTTTGCTCACATCCCCCCACCAGGAGGCGGATGAGGTGGAGCAGCGGCAGCAGGGGGTGGCAGGGGAGCCAGCCCCACCAGATGAGGGCGAGCAGGAGCGTCAGTGGGGGCTAGAGCGCTCTGGGGAGGCAGGGGAGGAGGACAGGGACGAGGACGAGGAGGGGGAAGGGGCAGGTGGCGCGGTGGCAGCCGCGCGGAAGCTGCTGCGCAGGCAGGGGCGCAGCGCCGCAGCGCTGGGCTACCGCTTGCTGGCAGTCGGTGCTAGCAGGCTGCCCGACAGGGCAGCCCTCAACCTGCCTGCCCTGGCTGCCCTGGCACTGCTGACTCTGGCCCTGGTCGGCGGGATGCACGCTGCCAGCCAGGCGCGTGCTGGCGGACGCCAGCTGGCGGCACTGGAGCGCCAGGTCAGCAGCCAGGCGGCGGCTGCGGCGGCTGCCAGGGCCAAGCTGGCACGCCAGCTGTCCGAGGTTCAGCTCTCCTTGGACTCTCTGAGCACCCGCCAGGCGGCAGCTGCCACCGGGCTGGAGGCCCTGCAGCGGTCGTGCGGCGCGCAGGCGGGTACGGCGGCTGACATGGGTGCTGACCTGGCACAGGCCCGCACCGACATTGCGGCCCTGCAGACAGCCCTGGCTGCCGCAGCTGCCAACGCGGCAGCCGCAGCTGCTGCTGACAAGCGCACAGGCGAGGGGGCGTCCGCGGGGGCTGCGCCTGGCCCGGCAGCTGCAGCAGCAGCAGGCGGCTGGGCAGGTGCTGAGCTGGCAGTGAGCGAGGAGCGCGTGCGCCAGGTGGCACGAGAGGAGGCGGGTGCTGAGCTGGACCTGTTCTCTGCTGACCGGACCGGCCAGCCCGACTGGGCCCTGGCGGCGGGTGGGGCCTCGGTCGTTGCCCATTCGCCGGCACACATGCCTCCGCCTCCTTCCTCCCGCCTGACCGCTCTGAGAGAGGTGCTGGGTGGCGGAGAGGGCGGCGGCGCGCGCGGCACCACAGGCGGCAGCGGCGTGCACCCTCAAGCCAATCGGGTGAGCTTCGTTGAGAGCAGCAGGCAGCATGTGGGAGGGCTGAAGGGCAGGGCAATGCAGGGCATGGCAGGGGCAGCGTTATGGGGTGGCGGGTGGTGCGCTGCCCCCTAGCGCTGCAATGTGCAAAGCAGGCGGCATTTTCCGGTGCGCGCTCAGCAGGCTGTGCGGGCGAGGACCATGGAAGGTCATCTCCTGAGGGGTCCTGCCCAGCAACATAGACACCCTCCTCTGCCCCCTGGGCCCTTGGATTGCCGCCCTTCCTGGTAGTACCCTGCCGCCTTCCACTCACCACCACCCATCCGCCCGCCCCGCCTCTCTGCCCCTTATGCAAGCACACTGCCCTGCGCCGCTGCCCCTGCCCTACCCGCTGCCTGTGTTCCCCCTGCCCATCCACCCCTCCCCGCCGCCATGCCCCTGCCCTGCCCTGCCCCTCCCTGCAGCTCCTTCTGTCCCCTGTGTCCCAGCCCGGCTCCTGCCTGCCCCTGGTGGGCACCGCTGGCTGGGTGGACATCCGCTTGTCCCGCCCCATCCACCCCACCGCCATCACTTACGAACACATCCCGGCCTCCATAGCCTACGACATCCGCACCGCCCCCCGCAACCTCACGCTGCTAGGCTACGTGGGCAAGCCCCCAGCGCCTTTTGGAGCAGAGGCGGCTGCGGGAACGCGTGGAGGCTCTGCGGCAGGCGAGGCTGGCGACAGCGAGGGCGCAGGCAGCGCGAGTGCGGGCGGCGGCGGCGGGGACGACGGCAGGGCCACGGGTCCCGGGTCTGTTGATGGGCAGGGCCTGAGCCAGGGCGGCGAGCTCCTGGGCTCGTTTGCTTTCGACATCCACAGCCGGCGTGCGGTGCAGACCTTCCCTCTGGTGTCTGCCACTGGCGCATCCCCTCAGCCCCCGCTGCCAGCTCAGCAGCTGCCAGCTCAGCATCCGCTGGTGGACCATGTGCGCCTGCTGGTGGCCTTAAACCACGGCCACCCCGGATACACCTGCCTCTACCGCCTGCGCGTGCACGGCACGCCGCTGCCGCAGGCCGCCTGAGGCAGACGTGGACTGGGGTTTCGACACACGACTTGCCGCTTTCCTTGCTGTTTCCCTTCATAGTGCCCTTCATAGTGCACAGCAGCCCTGCATATTCTTCACACACCACCCCATCGCTTGCCGTGCTGATGACCGCGTTTGCTTCCTGTTTCTTGCCACTCTCGTATCGCTGTTCCGGTGCCCTGCCTGCTGAGCGCCCCTGCGCCCGACAGTGCAGCTGGCGGCAAGGTGGGCCTGCTATGCGCACTCCGCCTGCTGAATGTGCAATTCTGCTGCCATGGGTCGTAGTCCTCCGCTCTTTAACTGTGTGGGTCTGGGCAAAGAAGAGACAAAGGGAGCCTGTGAACCCGCCGGGGGCGGCAAGCTGAGGTCACACATGGTGCATGCCATGCTTGCCGGAGGCTGCCTCTGTATGATGCAATACGAGATTGCACAGGGTGAGAGGGGGCGTCCGGGGCTTTGGGCACCCTTACACCAGCGCAGCCGGCGGCCAGTCTGACTGGGCACTGCGTGTTCCGCCGCTGCCGCCTTGCCAGGCGGGCAGCGGCTGGAAAGCGCTCCTGGATCTCTCCTGAATCCACAAAGCCCCGAGTCGCTCAAACGTCCACATCCTCTTTACTAGCTCGCGTAGCCTTCTTCCATAAGGCCTGCACCCACCCCAGCCCAGGTCTGTCTACGCGTTGTGCAGACGCGTTGTGCGCATCTTTGACGCCATGCAGGCCCTTCACCGCAACTGCATCCTGCAGCACGCAAGCCGCCCGTCTCTGATCCGCGGCCTCCGGGCGCTGGGGCCCGTGCCAGGGCTGCTGGGCGGCGGTGGGGCGCAGGCGCCGGTGGCGCGCCGGCGCGCCCAGCGCCCCCGAGCCCAGCTGGCCCCTGTTGTGGCACAGCTGAGCCCCAACGTGGCGGCACAGCTGGCCCCTGATGTAACACAGCTGACCCCTGATGTGGCGGCACAGCTGGCCCCTGATGTGGCACAGCTGGCCCCTGATGTAGCACAGCTGAGTCCCGACGTGGCGGCACAGCTGAGCCGTCACGTAGGGCTGACATTTTTCGACACAGCGCTGCTACTGTTCGTGGTGGCCTACATTTCTGTCATCTGGCTGTGGTCATCCTGGCAACAGCCCAAGCAGCGTGCGAGCAACGCCCGCCAGCGCACGGCAGGCGGCCGCAAGGGAGCACAGCAGGCCACAGCGCAGAGGGACGACAGCAGCACAACCTTTATTGACACACAGATGTTTCAGCAGCAGTGGTACCAGGTGAGGAGTGCTGGCGGGGTGCACCTGCAGCGTGTGTCGGTTGCAAGGCAAGTCAACCCCAGGCACCTCGACCAGTGCCTGGCTTGCTGGGCAGCATGTGGGGCTTGCTGGGGCAGCATGCAAGCGAGCGGGCGGGTGTGCAGCCGGGGCAGGCTGCCGGGCTGCCTTGGCACTGACGCCTAAGCATCGCTGCGTGGGTCCTCATTTGCTGCGCTGTGCGTGAGTGCGGGCGAGCGGCTGCTCAAAGGGGGGCGTGCTGCGTGGCGGTGGGCAGGGCAGCGCATCCGCGGGGCAATGGGGAGGGCAGCGGATTTGCAATGGGGATGGAAGCCTATATGCACCAGCCGGCATCAGCAAGCCGGCACGTGCAGTGCGGCCTGCCTGGCAGCACCCAGCTAAGCCACTCCCATTCGTCTCGGCTCTAATCGCTGCCACAGTCGCTGCCACCGTCGCTGCTGCAATCGCTGCTGTAGCTGTCGTTGCTGCAGCTGTTGTTGCTGTGACTGTGGTTGCTGGAACTGTCGCTGCGGCCCACATCCTGCACAGCACAGCACAGCACGACCCTTCCCTGTAGCACATGCATTTGTCTGTAGAGAAAGCGTGCTACCCATCTGCCTGCCTCTGCCAAGCCTCCCAAGCTTGCCTCGCATCCCCTCATCCCTGCATGCCTTGTACCTCTTTGTCCTGCTTGCCTTGTACCCCCCAAGACGTGCCCCGCCCTCTTTTTTTCCGGGTCACACCCTCTCTGCCTGCCTCTGCCATTCTTACCCTGCATCCCCTCTGCCCTGCTTGCCTTGTTTCCACAACATGCCCGCCTTCCTTTCCCCTGGGAAAAGCCCGCCTTACCACATCCAGCCCTTGTTCTGCCAGATCTGATCCTGCCAGCACCCACAATTCCTGGGCCTGGTACTCAGGAATGCCTTGCACCTGTTTCTTCTGCCTAGTGCCCATTCATGCCTGCCCCATTCAAACTCCCTCATTATAAATCGTGCGGCCAGCCTGTGCACCAAGCAAAGACATGACAGAGCACGCATGCTGTGCATGCTGTGCCAAGAGTGTTGCACCGCCCACCGGTAAAAGGCTCGGGCGCCACCGCAGTCTCCCTGCCGCCGCTGCATCCTCCTCTTGGCCGCCTTGCCTGCCGCCTGCCGCACACATACCCCACTGCCAACCGACGACAGCCATGTGCCTCTCCCTCTGCTCATGAACCCGGCTACCGCTGTGCCACTGCTCAGAAACCTGGCGACCGCTGTGCCACTGATGTGTGAAGGGCCCAGGTGTTGCAACGGCTGAGGGCAGGAGAGCAAAGCAAGCAAGGGCCCGCTGAAAATGAAATGTGTGCCAGCAGGGGCGGGCGGGGCAAGGCGGGATGTGTGTGTGTGTGTGTGTGTGTTTGCTTTGATGGTTGGGGCGGCGCGCTGCCGGGCCAAGGGAGGGGTCAGGGAGTGTCTAGTCGGGGATCGGCAAGTCAGGAGCGGGTAGCAAAGGGACATGTGGGTGGTTCGGTGCGGTGGTGTGTTGGGCGGGGTGGCAAAGCGGGGGGGAGATGCCAGGCCGCTGGGCTGTGCACACGTGGGGGTGGGAAAATACGCTTGCAAGAGAGGAGTGAGCGCTGGTTGGCAGGAACATGAATGGAACAAGCCCTGGCGACGGGTGCCCGACGCCGCTTGGGGCCGCCGCGGCCAGCGTGCATCAGCAGTGGTGTGGTGGGCGGAGCGGGCATGGGGGCGGGCGGAGCGGGGATCAAACGGTACAGAGGCGGGGGCTGATAAAATGCCCTACCTGGGCGGAGAGGAATCGAAGGGGAGAGTTGGCAAACAGGCAGCGGGGCAGGGGCGGGCGGAGGGGGTGCATTCAGGGTGGGGAGGGAGGGCCGTCGTTCGGGATGGGTGCGGTGGGTGCGGGTGCGGGCGCACAGCGCCTGCGAACGGGTGCAGGCAACCAACCAACCAACCAACCAATCAGGCCGGCCGGTCGGCCGGCCCGGCAGAGGGTGCACGAGGCGCTGGGCCATCCAGCCCTCCCGCTCAGGCAGTTGGCCGCTGTCCTTTCCACCCCTACTGGTGACCCTGCATGTCCCCGCCGGGCAGCGGCTCGCCGGCCACCGCCGCCGCCGCCGCCGCCGCTAGCGCCGCCGCCTCCTCTGCACTCTTCCCCTCGAGCGCTGACGGGTCCAGGGTGGGGATGCCCATGCCGGCGCCCATCATACCGCCGTTGACCTGCGGGCGGAGGAAGCGCGCGCAGCGGCGTGAGAAATGCAGAAGCAAGAGGCAGGCAACCAAGAGGCTGGCAACCAAGGGGCGTTCAAGCAGAGGCAATCCGCCGTATGCACTAAACCATATGCAGTGATATGTTGTGGACCCCACCGTATGCATTGAGCCGTGCATATGTGATGGAGATAATGCCGAGACCCCTGACAACCCAGGCGGCGCCCTGTGCTGCCGTAACAAGGGCAAGGTGGGAAGGCTGACCTGCATTGCCTGCGCCATGGCCGCCGCCATGCTGTGCATGTCCTGCGTCTGCTTGGCCCGCAGGTCCGCCTGGATCTTCTCAAGGTCGCCAGGCTGGCAGGCAGGAAGGGGGCAGGCAGGCGCGGGGCGCGTGAGCGAGGACACGGCAGGCGTGCTGTGCTGCTTGGCCGGCTGGCGCGCTTCAAACACGGGTGCCCGATCCGGCCGCCAGCAGGCCCAGGGTTCCTGCCTGCTATTGACGGCAGCCCGGCCGCCACCCACACCACTGCCCCTCACCCCAGCAGCAAAACAAAAAAACGCAACCTCTCAGCAGGCTCACTAGCGCGCTTTGTTGTGCCCAGCACGTGCGCTGCACCCTCACGCTCACCCCTCCCACTTGCGAGACAGAACTCATAGTATGGGCAGCAGCCGGTGGCACTCACAGCGCTGCACCCAAAGCTTACGCACGGCTGTGCCAGAGCTGGGCGCTTGCCCCTCCCACCCCCAAAACGGAACCACAGCGGCGGGATGTGGTGGCACTCACCGCGCCGCCCAGCGCGTGCACCGCTCCAAACGCGGAGCTCATCGAGAGCTTGGCATTCAGGATCTCGATCTGGGCCATCAGCTGCATCTTCTCCTCCTTCAGCCGCGCATTCTCTGCACGCGACACGACACGACACGACAGAAGGGGAAGACAAAGGGATGCTCAGCTCAAGGTGGGCGTGTGTTGTGGGTGGGTGTGGGTGGCGGGGGTAAGGGGTGGGTCGCTGGCCGGCGACACCCGCGTCTTCAGCCCCTGCAAAACAACGTCCCCTGCCGAAGATGCCGAGGGCATGAGAAATCAGCAAGGCCGCGGCAGCGGCGGCAGCGGGTGCAGGTTGTGGCAAGCTACGCGTTTCTGGACAAAAAGGAGCGAGGGATTGAAAGGGCATGTGTGCGTGTGTGCACGCATTGCGCCACAAGCCCAGCCTCTGCTCCGTCCCAACACCTGAAAGTCTGCGCAGCCCAGGGTGCCCGGCCTGCCAACCATTCGATCCCACCCTACCTTCCTCATGCGTCGCCCTTTGTGGAACGCGCAACGTAACACAAGCATAGCAGCCCGCTCGCCAGGCTCTTGATCTGCGCTGCCGCCCCAGCTACTCCCCCCTTGCCACAAGTGATGCACTCTGTGGCACATGCGCCCATGCAGCAGCCCCCCCGCTCACCGTGCGCCAGGTCCTTGACCTGCTGCCCCAGGTGCTCCCCCCTTGCCACACTTCTGCTCCCCCCTTGCCACACTTTCACTCCCCCCTTGCCACACTTATTGCTCTCCACGGCACATGCACCTATGCAACAGCCTCCCTCCCCGACGCTCACCGTGCGCCAAGTCCTTGACCTGCCGCCCCAGCTGCTCGCACTCAGCCTGCTTGCGCAGGCGGGAGCGGCGGGCAGACTCGCGGTTCGACTGCTTGCGCCGCATCCGCTTCACCTCCCGCTCGTCCCCCACCCCCTGCATTTGGGAGTACTAACACAGGGCAAGCCCAGGTCAGCACAGCAGGCAGCCTAGGTTAGCACACAGGTGCGTGCAGCACGGCAGCCAGGGAAGGGCCGCGGTTGGGCTGCGCGCACGCCGCACGCTCGACCCCCGACCCCTGAAGTCAGCAGTGGGTAGGTGTAAGCAACGGGAGGGGAGGGGAGGCAAGAGGAAGGGACGGCAAGGGAGGTGGGGCAAGCCGGATGATAGGCCGGGAGAGGGGAGGCCGCCCGCTGGTGCCGCCATGCGTGGGACAGCCGAGGGAGCAGGCCGCGTAAGATATGCGGAGGACACGTGGAACCAAGTAAAAGACAAGGAAGGGCGGAGGAAGAAAAGGGATGGCGGGGAAGAAGGGGGGCGGGTTGAATGAGGAGAGTGATGGGCAGGGCGGAGCGTCTGGGAAGGCAGCGGCGACAGGTGGCACTGCTCGCTGCTGACGTGGGCGGCCACGTGTGCAGCCCACCAGCGCAGGGACTGCGACTGCTAGGCAAGGCGGCCAAGCTGCCAGGCAGCAACATGCATTTCACAGCGCCCACAGTAGGCAGCGGCGGGCGCAAGGGGTGCCTGGTGCAGTGCTAGGGTTGCAGGTTGTGCCAGCCTGGCTGCAGTGCTGGCGACCAAAACCCGCTGACGAGGCGCTCACACGCCCCATGCCTCCCCCACTTCTCCCACCGCCCCGCCCCGCCCCCGCTGCCTGGCTCACCGGGAACTCCCCGGCCAGCAGCTGCTGCTGCTCTGCTGTGGTGAGCTTGGTCAGATCCAAACCAGAGGTGGTGGTGGGCATGCCGCCCGCCCCGCCGCCGCCGTTGAGCGTGCCCCACATCCCCTCCAGGCTCTGCTGCATCGCCGCCGCAGCTGCCCCCGGCACGGTGCCCGGCTTGGTGGCTGCACCCGCCAGCATGGCCAGCGCCGCGTTGCTGTTGCTCTTCACGTCTGCGTCTGTTTTCGCCTTCTTGGCGGCGCCGCGTGCCGCCCGCTTGCGCTTGGGCCGCCCGTCCTTGTCGCTGCCGCTGTCGTCCTCATCGACGTCATCGTCCTCCGTGTCGTCGTCGTCCTGCGAAAGCGCAGCACAGGGGCGCTTGAAGGCAAGGCCAGGGCACTGAAACAACCGTGCAAAGCCACGTCAGGATGGCCATCGCTTCCCAGCTTCCCCAGGCAGAGATCGTGTGCCACCGCGGCGCCCGAGCTGCCCCCTCACCTCGCCGCTGCCCTCCCCCTCCTTGGCCTCCCCTTCGGCGGGCAGGCCGAAGCCGGGCATCAGCCCGGGCAGCATGAAGCCCGGGTACATAAACGGCTGCAGTCATAGGGAGGCAAAGGGTGCGGGTTGCGAGGCCAAGCACTGCCAGCGGGGCTTGCGCCAACGAGGCTCGCCAACGAGGCTGCCACGAGGAGGCGCCCTACCTGGCCGAACGGCATAGTGAAGGGCATGGCCCCCGGCAGCATGCCCTGCTTGAGCATAGTCTCCCAAGCCTGCGCCTGAGCCTGCGCATCGGCACCGGCGTCCGCTGGCGCGGCAGCGGTGGCCGCAGCCACGGCAGGGGCCGTAGACTCCGACATGGTGCAGGTCGAGCGGAAAGCAGGGCAGGGGTGTTTGAGAGAAAGGGAAGTCGGTGAGGTGGCCGGGTGCCACGTTTGTCCATGGCCACGGTGTCATCGCTGAGGAGGAGGGGAGGGCTTTCTGGAGGAAAATTCGCGCCTTCTGATGACACTAACCCGAATACACAGGCACAGGTCGCCTCCCTGACGCTGCCTTGACCCGCTCCCACCGCCCGCCGCTGCCGCCCTCCGTACTGTGTGGCCCTGCGGCTGCCGGCACTCTGGCGCGACTAGCCCACTACCACACGCGTGAGGAGGGCTGGTGCACCGGAAAGCAGGCGAGACAGCTACCCGCCGTGGGAGCGCAGCTCAGGGCGGGTCCAAGTCGGCGCCAACTGCTTCCACTGCCCTGCTGCATGCTGTCCTCCCAGCTTCATCCGAGCACACCGCACACCTGCTCTCAGCTCTTTCCGAAGCACAAACTGCTCTTTGTCTGCCGAAATTTGGTGCGCTACAGTGTAGGCAGTTCAGACTGCGATGGCCAGAGTGGCACCCGACGGGCTGCCGCGGTGCGTTGTCGAACTACCAAGCGAATGGGGCGTGCGGCCACCCGTCAAAAGATTCATTCGGACAGGTCGCAAGTGCACCAAAGAGGTGCGCAAACGGGACGAATAAACAACAATACATGGATACAGATGACAGTGTGTTAGTTCAGAAGGCCAGCAGAGGAGATCGCAGCAGGTCCATCCCAGTTTGCCATTGGCTTACGTGCCCGCCACCGCCAGCCGGGCCAGGTCATCTGCTGACGTGTCGCCAGCGTCTGCCACGTGGATCTGAGCTGCCACCTTGTACTCTATGATGCTGGAAGGGGGTAGCTGGGCATTCACGATGCGGTTGACTGCAGGGCAAACTGGAGGCAAGGAGGTGTGCATCAGCGGAATGCAGGGCCAGGGCGGGCGTGGGACGAGGCAGGGCGGGGAGGCTGGCGGGTGCGCAGAGGGTCGAGACGAGGTGCCGCAGCCAACAGCAGCCGAAAGCAGCTGCAAGTAGGCAGGTGGAAGCGCTGCATGGGCGAGAAGAGGTGGCACAGCCGGCAGCAGCGGACGGTAGGCAAGCTTGGGTTCTGTTTGCACCCACACCCAAGCGGAAGCACCACGCTACTTTGGAATCAAGCAGGAGCGCCGCATCTGCTCACTCTTCCTAGGGCAAGAAAGGCGGGTGTGTGCCGCCGTTTGCGCCCACAGGTGGCCGTCTCAGGGCGGGCAGGAGCACTCAGGTGCTGTATCGTAGGGTGTGCCCGACAGTGAACCCGCCGGTCCCACCCCGCACTCGGCGGCAGAAAGCTGCACCCGTGGTGAGCAAGCACTAACACTGCCTCCTCCCAGCCCTTTGCGGCTGTGGCTTGCCTCCGCCTGAGAGCTTGCAAACACCCTGTGGCGAGGGTTACTTTACCACCCACCCACTCAATAGACCGTGACCGCACGCACACTAGGTAGGGCTCTCCATGCAACCTTGATGCCCCCATGTGTGGTCAACAGCCCGCCACCCAACTACCCGCCCGTGCGTGCCCCCGCCTCACATGCGCCTGGAAGCCCCGCTCGCGACTCCCTCGATGCACTTCCCACCCCCTTGCTTGCGCAGCAACTGCTGCAGGAGCCCTTACCTGTTGTGAACAGCGGGTACTCCTTCTCCCAGCCCTTGCGCCTCAGAATGGCCTGCACCTCGTCGCTCGTCAGCGTGCCCTGCAGCTTCTGCCCGCTCAGCAGGCGCGTCTGCAGGGAAGGGGCAGGAGGCAGGGGGGAGGTCAGCACAGACAGCACAGAGCAGAGCAAAGAGCACAACTGCACTGAGCAACCCACAGCTGCCCTGCGCAACCTCACAGCTGCACCGCGCTGCCCTACAGATGCACTGCGCTACCCCACGCCATGCTACCCCACAGCAGTGCAGCTACTCCACAGCTACGCTGCGCTCCACCCCAACTGCATCGCACTACCCCAGCCCGCGCCACCCGCCAGCTGTGCAGCTGCCCGCCCTCCAGCTGTGCGCACCTCCAGCTGTGCAAAGGTCTCTGGCTGGCCCGCCACCACTCCTTCCACAAACTGCTTGGCCACCAGCCGGTTGCGCCCGCCGTAGCAGGTGGCTGCAGGGAGTGAAGATGGATGGAAATCAAGATCGGAGGCAGAGAGGGGGGGATACTGACGTGAGCATGCCGGCTGCTTGGCCACCAGACGCGCGACGTTGGATGGCCGGCCAAAACATGGCGCACCGGCGAAGCCCCGTTCCAGGCCACGGCACAGCAAGCTTCGGCGCTACCTGGGTACCCCAGGGTGCGGGACACTGCACCCAACACCCCCACACCCAGCCCTCTTGGGGTCTCTCCTCAGTTTGGGAATGAGGGTGTTGTTGGGAATGAGGGTGTTGTTGGGTCATCCCCGACCAACCCCTCCTCCCCCTCTCCTCAACATTGCCCATGAGGCTGTTGCTGGCTCGACCAGTCCCTCCTCTCTCCTCTTCAAAATGAAGCTGTAGCAACTAGACTAGACCAGCCCCCTCCTCCCCCTCGGCTCTCACCAATCAGGTCTGCCACGCCGCAGGCCTCGAAGAAGGTTTCGTCCCGCACTGTGGGATAAAGCGCCTTTGCAAAGCGGCGCATCTCGTTGAGCCCGGCGCGCATCACCGCTGCCTTGGTGTTGGGACCTGCAGGGGGCAGTCTAGTCTTTAGTACAGCTGTGTAGTCCTTAGTGCAGCTGTATAGCCTGTAGTACAGCTGTATAGTCTTTAGTACAGCTGTATAGTCTTCACAGCTGTGCGCAAGCACCCTTTGTAAGAGGGGCCTTCAGCATCAGTGGATTGACACGATTCGTTCCTCAGAGCGGTTGAATCAAAGCATGCACCCTTAATCAATCAATACAGGGGGCAGAGCCTCGGCGGAATGCAGGAATGGGGTTCAGGCTGTGCTTGATTCGACATGTAGGGAGGTGGGCACAGCGCAGGCAGGCAAGCAGGCAGGCAGGCTGGTCCCGGCCCAGTGTGCAGCACCCCCAGGGAGGTGAATACAGCGGAGGCAGGCAGGCAGGCAGGCAGGCAGGCTGGTCCCGGCCCAGTGTGCAGCAGCACCCCCACACCTCACCGACAGCTTGCCAACACAGCTGATGCACCGTGGTCCAGGCTTCCAAGAAACCTGGCAGCCAGGGCCACCGCAGAACGCCGCTCTAGGCCCTCGAGCCCACCCTGCCCACCGCACAGTGGCATGTCATAGCCCAGGCAGCAAGTGCTGCAGCCCATGCCTCCTCTGGCCACTCACCCTCCCAGCCAGCCTGCCGGCCCACTCCACCAACCCACTGGCATTCTCACAACACCTTGATACACTCACCCCCCACCCTGTCCCATGAGACCTTTGCTGGCTCCTGTCTGGACTTGAAATGTGAATGATTGAATGGTTGACAACAACGATTGGAACACGTAGCCCAGGCCTTCCACAGACCCAGCAGTCAGGGCCACATGCTGTTGTGCTACGGAATCCCAATATGAGCCCTCCACCCCACCCTGCCCACCACAGCCCAGGCAGCAAGTGCTGCAGCCCATGCCTCCTCTGCCCACAGCCCACCCACCCCGCCCGCCAGCACACTGCACCCATTGCAACCCACCCCATCCACTCACCGTAGCCCAGGCCCTCCACGAAGCCGGCAGCCAAGGCCACAATGTTTTTTAGGGTGCCGCACATCTCGGCTCCCACGACATCTGGCACCAGGGTGGTGTAGAAGTATGGGCGCTCAAACACCTCCTGCAGCAGAGGACACAGGGCAAGCAGTGACGCCAGATTGAGCCAGGGAGGAGGGCAGGCATACCAATAATGTGGAAGTAAGTGAGCTCAAAACTCTCCTGCAGCAGCGGACTCAACAAGCAGCTTTGATGGATTGAGCCAGGGAGGGGCCTTGCTCTGCCCGCCAAGCAGCCTATACCCGTCCCACCCACTTTGCCCTCCCACCCC
>JTEE01000031.1:1273411-1284740 GCA_002896455.3 Chlorella sp. ArM0029B
CCCCACACTCCCCTGCAGCAGCTCGCCACTTTTCGCTTTCACTTACACAACATGCATAGCATTATAAGAATGCCCTGCCCCACACTCGCCTGCAGCAGCTCGCCACATATTCGCTGCTGCTTGCACAACTTGCATAGCATTTCAAGAACGTGCTACCGTGCCTGCTGCCGCCGTTAGACAGCTGTTGTACCAATGACCCGAGGCCCTGTGCCGCCGCTGCTGATGCTGTTCCTCCTGCTCCCCCACACTTGCCTGCAGCACCTCGCCACATTTCGCTGCTAGTTACACAACATGCATAGCATTTCAAGTGCCTGCTACCGCGCCTGCTGCCGCCGCTAGACAGCTGTTGTACCAACGACCCGAGGCCCTGTGCTGCTGATGCCGCTGTTCCTACTGCTCCCCCCACTTGCCTGCAGCAGCTGCGCGTGCTCGAGCACGCTGTAGGCGATGGTGGCCTCGCTCAGCTCCTGCTTGGCAATGTCGCCAGCAATGTTGGCGCCCATCAGCACGCTGCACACAGGAGGCACACAGAAGGGAGGGGGGCGGCTTGGTAAGGCACCAAGCAAAGTTGGCGCCCATCAGCACGCTGCACGCAGGGTTGGCCCCACCACACAAGGCGGGCACACACACACACACACACGAGGCACGATCCACAGCGCACCAGGTAAGACTAGCAAAGGCGGGCCCCACCTGCAGTCCAGCCGCAGCTCCTTGCACAAACACACGAGGCACACACAGAGTGGGCAGGAAGGCCGCCACCTGCAGTCCCGCCCAGCAGCACGCAGCCACCACCTGCAGTCCAGCCCCAGCCCCTTGTACAAACAGACCCGCCCCCAACAATGCGGGCACACAATACACGAGCAGCACGCAGCCACCCACCTGCAGTCCAGCCCCAGCTCTTTGCGCACCACACCTGCCCCCAACAATGCGGGCACTCAACAAACGGGCAGCAGGCAACCACCCACCTGCAGTCCAGCCCCAGCTCCTTTCTTTGTACAAGCAGACCCGCCCCAAATAATGTGGGCACAGAATACACGAGCAGGAAGGCAGCGTGACCCACCTGCAGTCCAGCCCCCGCTCCTTATACAAACCGCCCCGCCCCGAATCACGCGGGCACACAACAAACGAGCAGCATGCAGCCACCCACCTGCAGTCCAGCCCCAGCTCCTTGCGCACCACGTGAGGCACACACAGAGTGGGCAGGAAGGCGTGCCCCCACCTGGCACACAGCAAACGAGCAGGCAGCCAACGTGGCCCACCTGCAGTCCAGGCCCAGTTCTTTGCGCACCAACTCGCTGATGAGCTGGGGGCCGTCGGGGCGCACACGCATGCCCTGCAGATGACAGGACACTCAATCAATCAATCAATCAATCAATCAATCAATCAATCAATTGTTTACATTTAGAGTCCAGCGGGGAGACAGCATGGTCTCATGGGGACAGGGGAGTGTGCGTTGCAGGGCAGGGCTGAGTCGAAGGAGTGAGGGTTGGGAGCAGGAGGGCGTGTCGGGGGCAAGCTAGGTGGGGCGTCTGGGCGCATGGGCACGCTGCGGAGGTGGAATTGAGTGGGGTGGGGAAGGAGTGGGGTGGGTGCACCTCACGTCCACAACAAGCAGCCCAACGACCTCGGCTCCCTTGCCCACGCGCCCAACACCATCACCCAATTGCCAAGGTGGTCTCCTGTGATCCTGATGAGCGAGACGGCCACAGCAGCCTTGCCCATGTGCCCAACACCGCCACGTCACACGTCACTTCTTTACTTTCACCTCGATGAGGGAGACGGCCGCGGCACCCTTCCCCACGTGCCCACCAACGTCAACAGTACAATGTGTTACGCCGCCTCTTATGAAGCAAGCTTTTTGCCCTTCTCACCTTGATGAGAGAGACGGCCACGGCATCCTTGCCCACGTGCCCTGCCAGCTGCTTCACAATGCGGTGGATGAACTGGTGGGGGGCGCAGAACACCAGCACAGTGGCGCCCCTGCAGCGGCGCACATTGTCGGATAGTTACGCAGTGAAAACAGGCTCTGCCTGACAAATTCGTGAGCTGAGGGGACGCGAAAACACGAGCACGGTGACGCTTCTGCAGAGCGCCACATTCCCTTCTACGAAGCAAAACCAGAGCCCCAACCGTGGCCAGCAGGCGCACCAGCCCTTTCACCTCACAGCCTCCTCCAGCTCGGCACAGGCCACAACATTGGCCCCAAAGCTGCTTTCTATTTCCTTTACACCAACTCTTTCCTTCTAAAACCAGACCCGAAGCCCAAACGAACCAGCCCCCTCACCTCACGGCCTCCTCCAGCTCGGCACAGGCCACAACATTGGCACCCAGCGGCACCCCCGGCAGGTACTTGACGTTCTCGTGCCGCTCGTTGATGATCTCAGTCAGCTTCCTGCTCACAGGGCAGGCCAGTTTGGGGTCAAAGGACAGGTCAGTGTTTAGGGTCAGTTCAGGGTCAGTTGAAAGGGTCAAAGGGCAGGCCAGTACAGAGTCAAAGGACAGGCCAATGTTTAGGGTCAGTTTAGGGTCAGTTCAGGGTCAGTTTAGGGTTAAAGGGCAGGCCAGTTCAGAGTCAAAGGACAGGCCAGTGTAGGGTCAGTTTAGGATCACAGGGAGGGCCAGTTTGGTGGCACCGTTGAAGGGGAAGGGAGGGTGGTGGTGAGGTGCTGATGTGGGAAGAGGTGAGCGTCAGGAGAACGGAAAGTGAACAGCATGCAACACGCATGTGGCTCTCTGGCTCTCACCTGCCCTCCGCCTCAGCTCGACCACCCACATCCACAGATATCAAACCACTCCCCCTCTCTGGATCCCCCCCACCAACACACGCCCCCCGTCACCTGCCCTCGCCCTACCCCTCGAACAGCCACATCCGCACCACTCACCTCACCCCCCTCACTGAACCACACTAGACACCCACGCGTTTCTCTGGCTCTCACCTGCCCTCCACCTCCTCCTCGAACACCCACATCCGCACTTCTGGGTCGTACTTGTCCCGCCGCCCCTCGTCAGCCAAGTTCTCAGCAATCATCTTGGCAGCGGTGCAGGCCCAGGCGCCTGCAGAGGGGGTGGGTGGGTGGCAACGTATATATTCTATTGAAAGAGAGAGAAGGGAGGTGCGGGCCCTTCATCAACCAGGCTCTCAGCAATCATCTTGACAGCGGTGCAGGCCCAGGCGCCTGCAGAGGGGTCGGGCCGGTTGTGAGAAACAATCATAAGAAGAGGGCTGCGATCTTCAGCCAGGTTGGGGGATGATCAGCCAGGCTCTCAGCAATCATCTTGACAACAATGCAAGCCCAGGCGCCTGCAAAGGGGGTTGGTTGGCAGTGAGACTGTTGTAAAGAGGCACGCAACCTTCACACAAGCAAGCGCGTGCCCAGGCCAAGGCAGCCCGGAGCAGCGGCGGCGCGTGCCACATGGCAACAGCGATCAGAGCGCACACACAGACACACAGACACACACGCGTGCACACACAAGGAAACAACAAAACAGGCATACAGGCATATGAGCACACACCCGCAAGGCACACCCCGCACCTGAGCCGATCATGGCGACCCGGTGGCGTGGCAGCGCATCCCTCAGCGCGTCAAAGCTCTCCACAAACCAGTCGGCTGCAGCCATCACGATCTCACGCTTGACCACGCCTGCAGCATGTGTGTGTGGTGTGTGTGTATGTTTGCGTGTGCGTGTGGCAGGTCAAGAAGTTGTATGTAACCTGCAGTGTGATGTGCGTAAGTGAGGGGCAGGGCAGGTGCCCGGCTCTCGGGGCTGTGTGCTTCATAATCCGGCCTATCTGGCGCTGTGGGGCGCCCCACTTTTCTCCAAACCCCCGCCCCCCCCACCCCAACATGTGCCAACACTGGTACTGCCCTCCTGCCAACGGCAGGCGGGAGGTGACAAGCTGGTGCATGTTAGCTAAGGGAGTCCCAGCACGTGTATCGCCCTCCTGGCGAGGTGCCCTCTTGAAGCCATGCAGGCGTGAGTGCGTGTGTGTCAGGTCAGGCGCCCGGCTGCAGCCACGACTTGCCTCCGAATCCGATGAACAGGTCGGCGCCGCCACCCTCCTGTACCGCCTCTAAATCCGTGATGCCGTCCCCCACCATCACCACCGTTTCGTATGGGTAGAGGCGGCGCAGCTCAGCGATTGCACGCGGCTTGCCTCCCTGGTGCCCGGTCAGCTCCCGCAGGTCGAAACCCACAAGCTTGGTGGGCATGCCTGCAGGCAGGGACGAGGAGTGCTTTTGTGGGAAAGCTTACAAGAAACAGCCCTTCACCTAGAAAGCCCGCCCCTCGCCTGCAACCCCACCAGAAGGAATGCCACTGAAAGGAATCTCACTGGTCCCGCCTCCCCACCTGTGTCGTCGTCCACCTGCCAGTTCATGCGGTTGGCAAACAAGCACTTGGGGGGCACCCCCAGCTCGCGGCAGATGGGCAGGCACAGCTCACGGAAGCCGCCGCTGCAGGGGGGATTAGGGCAGGCATGAAACCACGCTTTGTAATAGTGCTTGTTTGAGCGTCCAGTCAAGGGCAAACAAGGGCAAACAAGGGGGAGGGGCGGGCAGGCACAGCTCGTGTTCTTCCCAAGCCCAAGGTTCATCTGCGGCACGCTCCTGTGTTGCTGCGGCGCTGTAAATGAATGAATGAACGAAAGCACAAGGTGCATATTCAAGCCGTTCCCTGCCATGCCCGCACCTGCTGACATCAACAGCCGCACACTCCTTCCATCCCTCCCCTGCCCTGTTGCTAGTGACACACGTGTTCCTGTTCTAAAAGTGGTTCGAAATTTAACACACCTGATGAGGTAGACCGCAATGTTGCGCCGCTGCAGCTGCTGGATGAGCTCCTTGGCACCCTGCAGGCAGGCAGGGCGGTGATTCATAGCTTGATTGGTCGAGTGATTGGTGTAGTGATGGGCGGAGTGATGGATGCAGTGGGGGAAGGGGAGGGACGAGGTGGGCAGGCGAGCTGTGTTGCCGGTGGGAGGAGCGGAAGAGCGGGTGGGCAGGCGAGCGAGGGACGTGCACACAGGTGCAGCATGCAAGTGGGCAGGTGCTATCGACAGCAGGCAGTGTGGAGAAACAATACTAAGCAGTGTGGAGAGAGGAGAGTAGGGAGGAAGCGGCACACGTGCACAAAGAGGTGGGTACAGAGGAGAGCCGCCACACTCTGCCAAGGCCCGCCATGCCCTCTGGCCTGCTCTGGTCCCACCCGGCTGTGCACATGCTAGGGACAGGGACGGGCCGACCTCCACAGCCAGCCTTTGGAACACAGTCCCTGCCCCGACCCAGACCAGGCGGTGGTGAAGGAGAGGGGGGGGAGGCAGGCTTGGTGCGCCCGCAACACACGTGCAAACATACACAGCATGGCGGTGGGTGGCGGGGGCCTGGGCAGCCCATGACGTTTGATCCCTGCCCTCACCCAGCCCAGAGCAGGGCAGGCGAAAGGTGACGGTCCCCGCCCAAGACGCGTGCGCCTTCAACCAACACAGAGCAGGGCAGGCAGACGGCAGACAGCCCCACCCATGGTATCCCTGCACCCACCCAGCCCAGCCCAGTGCGGGGCAGCCCCACCCATGGAAGCCCTGCCCTCACCCAGCCCAAACCAGGGCAGGGCAGGCGGGAGGCAGCAGGCCCCGCTCAATAAAGCTTGCCCCCACCCATAAAATCCCTGCCCCCACTTAGCCCAGAGCAGGGGAGGCCCTAGGCGTCGGTCCCCACCCACCGGCGTCAGGCGGCTCTGCGGTGGGTGCGCCTTCAGGAAGGCCTGGATGTCGGCGGGTGTGCAGTTAATGACCGCCAGCCGCTGCTCCAGGGCATCTTCCAGGCACATGCTGCCGTCCATGGCCTGCAGAGGGTACTCGAAATGTCAGGCGAATGGCGAGTGCAGTTGGTGACCGCCAGCCGGTGCTGCCAGGGCATTGAAAAAGCACATGCTGCCGTCCATGGCCTGCAGAGGGTACTCGAAATGGCAGGCAAATGGCGAGTGCAGTTGATGACCGCCAGCCGCTGCTGCAGAGCATCTTCAAGACAAGGCATGCCGATGTGCATGGCCTGCTGTGGTTCTTACGGTTTCAGCCAGGCTAAGGGGTGCTGGCGAGGGCCACTTACAAACCTGGTGCCTCGCATGGCCGGCAGGGGGCTGCACGCTGCGCTGTGCTGCGCTGCGCTGCACGCTGTGAGCGTGCAGGCGGGTTGGGTGCCGGTACACACAGCGCTCTCTCTCACACACACACGGCGAATCCCTGCACAGGGTCAGTGCACCGCAAACCCTGTGCCTTCCATCCTCCCGCCCGCCAACCTGTCCCAGCCCCCTGCCCTGCTCGCTCACCGAATTTGTGATGGCTGCCACCTCCTCCCCCACCCCCATGAAATCAGCCAGCAGGTCGAGCTGGTCATTCACAGCCACCGTGCCTGCAAGGCAGGAGTTGTAAATGAGCTAACAAAAATCAACAGGCAGCCGGAAGCGACATCAACCTGGTAAGCTGAAACCAAGTCCATGGCAGGCAGGCAGGCAGGCAAGGTAGGCAGCTGGCCAGCGGGTCATAGGTGGTCGTGCACAGGTGCGATGCCAGGTTTGTATGCAGCACACGCCATGTCTGCAGAAGGGGGACGCCAAAAGCGTCGGCTTCCACTCAGCCACACAAGCAATGGGTGAGTGCAGCGCATGCCATGACTGCCGGCACAGGGTGGCGCCAGCTGCGGCGGTGGCACCACCTGTTGCTGCCGTTCAACAATGCTCTCAGCTGATTCTGCCTACCCAACTATTCTTATAACTCTACCCAGTAGCCTCACAGTCGATATCGAAGCACACAGCTTGCGCAGTGCGCCAGAACTTCAGCACCCGCTCGGATGCCTCGAGGTGCGGGCCTGGCCCGCTGACCGCACGCCATGATGAGCTAGACGCGTTGCCAAATGCAGCGGCGGTCTGCAAGCAGCTTGGATGCGCCATTCAACCAAGGGTGCAACCAGACAAGGCTGAACATGCAGGGTGATGGCAGGAGGTCACTGCTGGGAGTCGTTGACGGCAGAGGTTGGGCGCAACTGCCGGCAGCGGGGAGCTTCACCTGCGCCTGCTTGCCCCTTGGCGACGTGATGGTCGCCAGCCGCTCTAACATAGCTACTTGTCACGCCTAGATGCCTGGATGCTTGCGCGGGTGCGCAGTCGAGGGCGCGACTAGGGCGTTGAACAGAGCGCGGGACCCTGCAACACCGTCGGGCTTGCGAACCCCTTCTGATGCTGCAAGGGCAGCGAGATCAAGGGGGGAGCGACAGCGCCACAAGGAGCCATGATGGCACCCGCCATGACGCCACTCTGCGGGAGGCTTGTGCGGGCGGAGCGTGTTCCAGCTCCCGCATACTGGCAGCTTGTGAGACTTTGAGAAGTTTTCCCCCCCTTAAAAACTAGTGTGCAAATGGATGCCTGCAATGTACCTGCACCACCAGATGCTGCCCAACGGCAGTGGCAGTATCGTATAGTGGCGGCAGTGCCAAAGCGGCTTTGACGCTCGCTAGCCCCTCGCCAGCCAGCAAGAAATGTGAACCCGTTGCAGCAGCGCTGGCATCAACATCAGGACCGGGTCATAGATGCAACCATTCCAGCAGGCAGTGCAGCAGAGCAGCGGCCCCTGCTTGAGCAAGCAAGGCATGCCGGCGACGGGCGGCTGGAAAGGCGCCGCCCGCCCGCCCATCCCACATGGGCTGCCTGCATCCGGCATTGCAGATCGGCGGTGTCTTCCCCTTCCCCTCTTCCGTGACCCTTGCACCGTCACAGCGGCAGCTGCCAGCCAGAGCACAGTTCCCGCAGGCGGCAAGGCAGCATGGCTGCGGTGAGCTGCCGGAGCAGCCGCCAGGCGCTGATGGGGGTGTTACCAGTGCGATGCGGACCTTCGAAGCCGCCCCCTGAACACCGCCAGCTGATGGCGCGCTTCCCCATCCCTCGCCTGTCTGCAGACGGTGCCGGTGAATCCCAAGCCGTTTCTCAATGATCTCACCGGAAAGCAGGTCATCGCGAAGCTGAAGTGGGGCATGGAGTACAAGGGTGCGCTGCGCCTAGCTGGGCTTCCCGGCAGCCCTCCCGGCCCTCCACGACGTTGCTGCAGACATGTGCATCACCCAGCCGGAGCATCGGGCGGCGCAGACTTGCACGCAGGGCGTGGCAGCCCGCGCGGCACGTGCCCGCTGCCGCTGCCGCCGCCGTCGTCGCACCCGCCGACCTTGCTCTTGCTTCTGCCCCGCCTGCAGGCTACCTGGTGTCCATCGACTCCTACATGAACCTGCAGCTGGCGAGCACCGAGGAGTTTATTGACGGCCAGTTCACGGGCAACCTGGGGGAGGTGCTCATCCGGTGCAACAACGTGCTGTACATCCGGTGCGCCTGCTGGGCGCCTGCTGTTCCCTGCCTTGCTGGCGTGCTGTGTGCTTGCGTGTGCACTGGGGAGCGAGGCTGCACAGCACACGGATTCCTTGAGGGACTCATGCAGCAGAACTGGGGTTGGGGCTTGGCTTCACATGTGCATTTACGGCTGCTGCTGACCACCGCACCCCTACTGCCGTGTCCCCCCGTGACCCACGCTGCTCGCCTGCTTGCTTGCCCTCTCTTCCTGCAGAGGAGCGCCAGAAGAACAAGAAGCGAGTTGAGGTGGCAGGCGGCAGTGCTATCCTGCCTGTATTATCTTGGCGCGGCAGAAGCAGCAAGCCGGGCAGGCAGCGGGCTGGGGCGGGCTTTTCACCTCGAGCCCGCGCACGCCTCCCCGCCCGCACACCTGCCGTTCTGCACCGCCATTACTCTTGACCCCTGCTGACCCCTCACTCTTGCCCCGCCCTGCGACCTCTGCTCCCACACCGTGTTGTTATCTCGCTCCCTTTCCCTGCTCCTGTTTTCCTCCACTCTTCCTCTCCCTGACAACCCTCACACGGATAGATGCCTCCTCCAGTCGCACTCCCTGCTGGCAGCCTGGCCTGCCCACACACCTCTCTGCTGCTGCTTTGCCTGCTTGTAAGAAGCTGAGCAGCACACGTTCATAGAAAAGGCCGACCACATGTGCGATGAGCACGCCGCTCGCTACGTGTGCTTTCCGAGCAAAGGCTCCTCGACCAACAAGCCACCCACGCTGCCGCCGCGGGTCATGATTGCTCTCGTTGTTCTGTTGGTGGCAGCAGCAGGTGTGGCGATTACAGGTGTGACACTTTGTGGCAGTCCGATCCAGTTGTGGAAGACAAGAGAACGACACGAAACACGTGGTGGATAAGATGTATGGTGTGATGCGAGGTGGGAGGTAAATGATTGGATGCCAGGTCACCTTGTGACAGTCGGCTTCATCTGCGGGCAGCGGCTGTGGGTTATCGTGCCGAAAAAATGCAGGAGGTGGGGGGATCAGTCGTTGAGAATTGGGGGCCTGCCAGCCTAGTGCCCCAAAACAGCAGCAGTGGCGTGTCGTGAGTGCGGGGGAAAATGGGCACATGCACAGACTGCTGCTGGGGTCGGGGCAAAATAGCGGGGGGGCGGGGGCAGGCTGGGAAGCGGCAGCGCTAGGGTGCTCTTAGCAGGTGGGGTGAGGAAAGAAGTGCATGCAGGCACATACAAGGGCAGAGTGCGATGGGATGGGATGTGGGATAGAGGATACACTTGGGCAGAAAGGAGGTATGCGTCGAAAACACAGGGTACATGTTGATGTTGAGGCAGGGCCAAGGCGGACTAAGGAGGACGAATAGTAAAAGTGGGCTTGCCGGCTGGCGCAGCGGCACGAGGTGAACGCTGCGGAGCTGGGAAGCGGGTGGGAGGCTGGCAGGGGTTCGTTGACCCAAACCAAGCGGGGATCCCACATGAGGGGTTGGGGGGAGAGCATTGAAGTGCAGCTCAAATCAGAGTCAGTGGGGCGGTCCGGGAAGCAGAAGGGTCACCAGGGCGTGGGTGGCAGTTACGCCCCGGTTTCCCAGGCCTGATGCCAGGCTGGCGCCAGCTAAGCACGCCGCCTCTTCACTGCTCCTCGGGGAGCAGGTCGTTCACAACCAGTGCCACTGCAGGAGGGAAGAAGGGAGGTGGGCAGCTGTAGAGGTAAGTGTGGAGTGCAAGGTGGGGGTCGGCGGCACGGAGAGCATTGAAGTGGAGGGGTGCAGGCGGTGTGGAGGGCTCCCGCGCCGAGCCAGCGCGCTTCAGACAAATGGGCAGGCAATGCCGGGGGCGCCCTTGCCGAGTGCCTGCTGTCCCTTCAAGGCTGGCTTCAGTTTCCCACGCACGTTCAAGCCACTCCCGCTGGCCCTCACTCACCGATGGTGGCGGCAGCGGTGATCCAGAGTGCGGTGCCGACGTCCTGGCCGCGTGACACGCAGAAGCCGGTGACCAGG
Source organism: Chlorella sp. ArM0029B (assembly GCA_002896455.3). Lineage (NCBI taxonomy): Eukaryota > Viridiplantae > Chlorophyta > Trebouxiophyceae > Chlorellales > Chlorellaceae > Chlorella > Chlorella sp. ArM0029B. The sequence continues at coordinate 1,283,752 of JTEE01000031.1, forward strand.
ATCGCGCCCATGCCGGCAGACACAAAGTCGTAGCGGGCCAGCACACGCTCAGCGTTGCGTGCAAAGTCCTGCAGGGAGGGAGGGCGGGACGGGTGGGAAGGGCGGCGACGTGAGTGCTGGGTTTCCGTTGTGCAGTGGCGTCAGGGGAGCGTGCGCAGGCAGGCAGAGGGCGGGGCGGCGAGATGGCGAGGTGGGTGCTGAATGCAATCGATTCAGTGCAGACAGCAGGGAGTGAGCGCGGCACACAGAGAGAGAGTGGGGTGCGCACCTGCATGGTGCCAGGCTGCTCGGGCTTGCCGGCCGCAGCGCGCACTGCTAGCCGCAGCTGCGGGCGGGCTGCTGCCGTTGACTGGGGAGCCCGACGGGCCAGGGGGGAGCCGGCAAGCAGCATCTTGGATGAGGTCAGCGTGCAGGCCATGATTAGTTTTGGGTTTGGGGGGACCTGCACCAAGAGCAGCGGGGGGCACACTTGGGCTGGCGTGAGCGACACGCAAGGCAGCGGCGGCGGCGGCGGCGGTGCAAGGGTTTGGACAGGGCAGCGGCTTCCGAAGCTGCACGCTGCACGACGGCAGCGAGAACAGCTCGGAAATGGCTAGCCCGCGGCGGGAGGCTCCGAAACAGCAGATGATGCGGAAAAGTGGATGTTTGCTTGCAGCCCTAGTCAAGGCAGGCGTCGAGCAGCACGCTAGCTCAGTTGCCGTGCACAGTGATCGCGCAGACTGATCGCGTACAAGCAGCACGGCGGGGGCAGGCAAGTCACGTGGGCGCCCGCGCGTCCCCGCACCTGGAGGACACCGGCGCGTGCTAAATAGGTGAGAGTGAGGCTGAGGAAGAGTTTAAAGGTGCTGGGGACACGGATTTGCCCGGATTAAACTAAGATGGCCGAGCAGGCAGCGCGCCCAGCATGCAAATCAGGGCGATTCTGCCGGTGCAAATCCCGCCCATTTGCACTGTGGGAGCACTTCAAAACCCCGACGTGTGCCCCCCCC
>JTEE01000031.1:1295359-1310658 GCA_002896455.3 Chlorella sp. ArM0029B
TGCCGCGCCGCCGGTGCCGCCTGCTGCCGCCGCCGCCGGTTTTGCGTTCCAAACACGGACCGAGCAGTCGGCGCCGCCAGACGCCAGCAAGGCACCCTCTCCCTGGCTGTATGCCAGGCTCCACACTGGGCCCCGGTGCTCGCTGGTGCTTGCCAGGCGCTTGGAGGATGCCAGGTCCCAGGCAATGACGGTACCGCTGGCATCGGCGCTGGCCAGGGTGGCACCGTCTGGAGAAAAGGCCAGGCTGCTGATCTGCACAGCGGGGGAAGCACGGGCAGCGGCAGGCGGGTGAGGTGTCGGAAGCGAGATGCCAGCCAAGGTCTGCACAGCGGGGCAAGCGGCAGGTAGGGCATCGCAATTGAGTGCCACTGGCGGTGGACTGGTCAGATGTTGTGGGCATGGGGAGCAGGGGCACCAGGGGGGCATCGTAAATGAGTAGTCATTCTGGCAGTGACACTGGTCAGAAACTGCACCGTCTGGAGAAAAGGCCAGGCTGCTGATCTGCACAGGCATGCAGAGGCGTGGCGGGTTGAGCTGAGAGCACACACCCACGCAGCAACGCAACACAGGTCATTCGTTCAACTTACAGCGCTGCAGCACCACAAACTTGCCGTAGATACCACAGAATGCAGGTCGCCCAAGTCCCACCAGAACACGCCAACCACTTGCCCTGGCCCTGCCCCACCCCATCACCCCATCACCCACATGCTGTGACATGCTGTGCCATGCTGTGCCATGCATGCATGTTCGGTTGGACCATTGAGCAGCACGGGTTTGTGCCGAGACGACACATACGTCACATTTGGTGAGTCAGTCCACCACCCACCCACCCACCCACCCACCTTATCCTTGTGCCCCACAAACAGGCGGGCGCAGCTGCCGGTGCGCACGTCCCACAGGCGCACTGCACACAGAGGGGGATAAGGGCACGGTGGGGCGCCAGTGAGTGCGTCAATCACGGCAGAACACACACACACATGGTCCTCGGCAGGCAGGCGGGGGCGCTGCCCACGCTGGCGGTTTGCCTGCCAGCCTCATCCCATCTGTGCGCCTGATGCACAATTGTAAGCCTCAGTCCATCTGCATGCCTTATGCCCGTCTGGCCAGTGGTGTGTGGGATTGATGCCAGCCCACACGCACCTCCCATACGACCTTGTGCTGAGCTACGAGCCGCCTCCCTCCCCATAACCCATCTGTGTGCCTTAAGCCCCACTGTAAGCCATGACCCATCTGCGTGCCTGTTGTCTCACTCTCTGCCCCCTCCCCATAACCCATCTGTGCCTTATGCCCATCTGTAAGCCGCGACCCATCTGCGTGCCTTTTGCTTCACTCTGTGCCCCTCCCCATAACCCATCTGTGCCTTATGCCCATCTGTAAGCCGTGACCCATCTGTGCCTCGTGCCCCACTGCAGGTCGTAACCCATCTGCATGCGTCACCGCCTGTGCATACGCTGCCCACCTGTGCGGTCGGTTGAGCCCGTCGCGATGTAATGGCAGTTGGGGTGCCAGCGCACGACGTCCACGTCAGATGTGTGGCCTGCGGGAGGAAAGCAGGGAGACGGAGAGGCACCGCCATTAGCCAGCTGGCAGGTCAGGGAGGTGACGAGGCACACAGAGGAACAGAATGAAGGGCGGTGGCAATGGCAACTCAGCCAGCCAGCCTGCCCGTGCTGTCCCTTGGACTGCCCCCTGCCTGCCTGCCAGCCAGCCTGCCTGCCTGTCTGCCTGCCTGTCTGCCTGCCTGCCCTGCCTGCCAGCCAGCCAGCAAGCCAGCCACTTCCCTGCCTGCCTGCCTGCCCGCCGGCCAGCCTGCCTGCCTCCCTGCCTGCCTGCCAACTAGCCACCCTCCCTGCCTGGCCACCCCGCACCCCCCACGCACCCACAAACAGGCGCAGCGGCTGCACGCGGTCCGTGCTCCACAGGCGCGCCGTGCGGTCTGCTCCCGCGCTGGCAAAGTAGTACGGGCTGAAGTACGGGCACGTCGCCACGTCCCACACTGCAACGAGGTGATCACCGGACAGGCAAGGGGCGAGGCAGCCAGGTCAGCACGGACAGCACAGTGACACAGGGGCTGGATACGGGAGATGAGTAGGCACACGCCCGATTCCGCTGAGGGAAACGAGAGGCAGGGGTGGCACACAGCAGGCAGGGGAGTGGGGAGAAGAGGTGATCAAGTGGGCGGAGCGCGCCTCTCTCAAGTGTTCTGGCACAAGGCAGGGCAGGGGCGGCCTGCGCCATCTAGGCAAAACACCGCTGACTTCGATGAGGGCGGGGGCACAGCCGGAAGGAAGAAAGGAAGGAAGGAAAGAAGGAAGGAACAGCCGACAACTGGGGCGCACTTAGCTCGAGAGCCGGGGGCAAGAAAGGTTGGTACCATACCCAAACGAAAACCTGCTTCCCTTCCACTTCTCAAACTGGCGGTTCAGTTGTAAAACAGGACGGTCGTCAGCCAGTGCAGGTCCACCGGCCCCTATTGTCCACATGAGCAAGCGCCCAGCACGCGGCTGCAGCAGGCCACATGAGCAAGCGCCCAGCAGGCCAGCAGACCCACCCACCTGGAAGCTGGTGGCCCTTGTACACCGCCAGGTTGGCACGCACCTCCATGCTCCACAACCTGCGTGGCATGGCCCGGTGTTCTATGTCTTGTTCATAAAAATACGGATATAAGCCTACGGGTTGATCTACGGTTGATTTAGCCAAGCACATTAGTGTGCATATTTCCAGGTGCAACAACCCGCCCCTCCCCACGCTTCACAGCCTGCATCGTGTTGCTGCCCCTGTGCTCCTGCTGTGGGTCATCAGGTGCGAACTCCAGGCCAAGACACAGCAGGCACAGGCAAGGTACTGTGACGCCCACACAGCAGCACGCTGCCCACCCGCCTGACAGTGCCATCCCCAGACGCGCTACACAGCAGCTGGTTGTCGGGCGAGAAATGCAGGCAACAAACAACCTGCAAAATTCACTCGCACACACTCCACCTACCAGATTCACTCGCACACACCGTGCCCACCCACCTGACAGTGCCGTCCCCCGACGCGCTAAACAGCAGCTGGTTGTCGGGAGAGAAGTCCAGGCCATACACAGGGGCAGAGTGGCCGGTGAAGTATGTGATCCAATCATCCGGCAGCGTGCCTGCAGCGGCGGCGGCGGCGGTCGAGGCGCCTGCCCCGGCAGCGCGTGCTTGCAGGTCGTAGAGGCGGACAGAGGAGTCGGCAAAGCCGCCTGCGAAGGTGGTAGGGAGGACAGGCAGAAAGGAGCGGTCCACATAATTAGGGAAAGGAGCAGGTTGTAGAGGCGGACAGAGGAGTTGGCAAAGCCGCCGGCAGGGGTGGTAGGGAGGTACAGGCAGAAAGGAGCGGTCCACATAATTAGGGAAAGGAGAAGGTTGTAGAGGCGGACGGAGGAGTCGGCAAAGCCGCCTGCAGGGTTGGTGGGCACATGAGGGCAGAGGCGGTAACACAAGTGGGAGGCGGATTTCAGTGCGCAGACAGGTGGGCCGAAGAGTCGGTAAAGCCGCCTGCAGGTGGGTAGAGAGGTGAAGGCAGGGCGGGGCACATGGTGCATAACTAAGGCGTAACCCTGCAGGTAATCCTGCAGGTAATCCTGCAGGTATAGGTCACAGAGGAGGTCCAAAGGGTTGACAAAGCCGCCTGCAGGGTTGGTAGGGAGATGCAGGCAGGGGGCGAGGGTGTGCACAACATCTGCATAATGTGATGAAATGCCGGGGATCGTAGAGAAGACGCGAGGGGTCGGCAAGCCGCCTGCAGCAACATGTGCTGCAGGCAGGTGCTGGATGTGCAGTTTGCCAGGCAAGAAGGCAAGGCAGGCAACCTGAGTATGCCCGTCACTTTGCACAGCTGCAGGGCAGGAGGCCTCTCCTTTCAACATCTCCGGACAGCCGCATTGTGATGCCTAAACAAGCCAGCCCCTCACATCATCGCCCGGTGCATGCGCATGCCCGGTGCATGAGACCCCAGAGGAGCATCCCCACCCCACACAGCCCACTGTCTTATTGAAGTCTGCCATGTTTTTTCACCCACCTGCCACGACGGCTGCATCGCTGGTGAAAGCCACACAGTTGAGGGACTGGTGGGTGTTGAAGAAGGTGAAGAAGGCGCAGGAGGGCAGGGAGTTGGCTGCAGTGAGGGCACGGCGCGCAACGGGGTGGTGTGTGAGGTGGGGGGGCAGCTGTCAGCGAAAGCACAACTCTTCCAACACAGCTGATTGCGGTACCAGCACGGGCAGTACCACCTACCCGACAGCTGCTGCCGCAGCTCCAGCTCGCCCATCAGCTCCTTCTCTGTCTCGTCGCTGATGGGGGTCAGGGGGAACTTGGGCGCCATTCGGTCAAGCCCAATGCTCTCCCGCTTGCTCTTCGCCTCCGCAGCCGCTTTCTGAAAGGCAAAAACAAGGGACGATGGGCATAGGAGCGTTGCGAGGGCCCAAGATTGGGAGTTGAGGGTTGGACTGGCGCTTTCCAGAGAGTCAGGCGCAGGCAGGGAGGCAGTTTGAAGAGTTGACAGTAAGACAGCCAGTGTCCTGGAGGAGTCGACCAACTGGGTGTGGCACACATGCGGGCTGGCACGCCGCAGAAACGCACAGCTGTTGACATAGGGGTGTTCAAGTTCTACTAACCTCGCCCCACTAAGCACCCTTCTTAACGACCCTACCAAAACCTCTACCCCCCCCTGCAACCCAATGCGCTGCTTCTTAGTTAGTCAGCGCCTCTGCCTGCGCCCGCTCGCCAAGGTGTCATGGTTTCACCACCCTGACCTAAACCCTCCCAACCCTATCACCCTGCAGCCCTGCCCACCCACCTGCAATGCGATGCGCTGCTTCTTGGTCAGCCACCCTTACCTACTGTTCCCCAACTTACAGCGCCAACCCTAAAACCCTAAAACCCTGCAGCCCTGCCCACCCACCTGCAATGCGATGCGCTGCTTCTTGGTAAGCGCCTCCGCCTGCGCCCGCTTGGCTGCCTCGTCCTCAGCCTTCTCCGCCTGCTGCTGAGCAAACTTGTCCTCCACGCTGCCCTGCACTCAATCAGGCGATCACACAGTCAGTCAGATGATGTCGTGTGCCACGCCACCCTGCACTCGTGCCAACCTGCAATCGTTCAAACAATCAATCAATCAATTATGTCTAGTCTGCCACGCTGCAGCAGCACAGGCAGCCAGGCAGGTGCAGTTGGAGGCAGAGACGTCCAGCGATAAGTAAAGAAGAAGCTTGGGCGGCACCATTCCAGCGCACACCCACTACGTGCCATCTGCGAGGAATTGCCTCCTACCCACAGGCACCGCATGTCGAGCATCCTCATGATATCCCAAGAAGTGCTTCCATAACCTGTCCGTGCTTGTGTTTGCGGCAAAGCATACCCTAATACGAGCAAAAATAATGAGCAGAGCAGGTGAGCAAGCATGCAAGGCAGCGGGCACCCACCTGCAGCAGCTGCACAGCGCATCATCATATACTGTAATCTAAACGCGAGCAGAGCAAGTGAGCTCCGCGGGCGGCTACATGCAGGGAATCTGCAAGGCAGCTGCTGGGCGCCTACCTGCAGAAGCTGCAGGTCCAGTGCCGTCTCGTTTGTTGCCACCACATCCGCCTGCATGGCGCCAGCTGTCAGGTCCTCCTCCACCTCCGCCAGCTCAGCCACTGTGGCGGGGGCGCCGTCAAATGCCTGCAGGGCCATGTGGTAATTCAGGTGTAAGGGTAGGAGGTACCGCATGGCGCCAGCTGGCAGGTCCACAAGCAACCGTGGCGGGGGCGCCGTCGAATGCCTGCAGGGCCATGCAGCACGCAGGTGTAAGGTGTAAGGGGTACTGCACACCTGCTGACTCTGGCGGCCTGCTCACACTTGCCAAGCACCCGGGTGCGGAGGCCCCTGCACTGGAAACCCCACCCAATGCAAGCACGCACAAACTCCCAAACAGCCCATCAAAAAAGCAAACTGAAAAGTGAAGCACGAGACAAAAGCAGAATCCATCACGCTCTTCAGATGTGATCAGATAGCAAAGAAAGCTCTTGCAAGCAAGCACACCTCAAACTTGATGTGCTCGTTCACAATGCCCAGCATGGCCAGCTGGCGGGGGGTCTGCGGGTGGGGGCAGACACAGAGAGAGGCAGGAGCAGTTGGAGGCAGCCACAGATGCAGCTTGGGGGAGCACCAGCAGAATAGGCCTCAAAGCCTCTCCAAACCAGGCTGCCTGCACCCGCTCTGCATGTGCTGCTGTCCCTGTCCCGCAGCAGCCACAGGGCAGGCACTCGTACGGCCGGCCGGACAAGCAAGTGTGGGCTCAAACGTGGGTCGATCAATGACAACAGCACTGCCAACCTCCGTCCGCTGACTGCCGGCCCCTTCACAACAGCACTGCCACCGAACTGTTAGCCGACTGGCAGCCCCTTCAAACAGCACTGCCCCCCATTTATCCGCTGACTGGCAGGCCGCCTCACACTAGCCCTGGCCCCCATCTATCTGTGGAAGATGACCGCCCCAGCACGCCCCACAGCCGCCGCCCGGCCCCCATCCCCACTGCTCCCCAGCTCCCCAGCTCCCCATTGCCTTCCCCATTGCCTTCCCCACGGCCCCCGCCCGCCCGCCGCCTGCCTGGAGGAATTGTGTGAGGATGTCGTATGATGCACGGCACAGGCGGATGGACATGCGGCGCTGGCGCAGGGCGGCGGCGGTGCGGGAGGACCCCACTGCCTCGGGGGACGGGATGCCCGCCAAGTCTTGCAGCTCCTGCAGACCGGGGCGCAAGCACCAGGGGGTGGCTCAGGCAGTTGCTGAAATGGTTGCAACTAAAGCCTTAAAGTCAGGATTTGATTCAGTCATGATTAAAATTTAAGGCCTAGGCTATGGGCCTAGGCTATGCCAGAAGAGCTCTTGTGCTGGGGGAAGCGACGGTTGAGAGGCAAAAGGGTGCATCATGGGGTTGCTGATTATTGGGCGAGTTGTAAAGATCCAACGGACGCACCACATGCTGTGCACTGCCTGAGCGTTGCGCGCCCTGCCTGCGCGCCCTGCCTGCCTGCCGGGAGCACTCCACGCCCGCCAGCTGCCTGCCTACCCCGCCCCTGCGCACAGCAGCATCCAACAACCAAATGCGGCCTCCTGGCACCCATTCCCCTACACACACTGCCATGCACCAGCGCCCGCCAAAACCCAGCCGGCTGCCCCCCTGCCCCCCTGGCGCACTGCTGCTGTCGCCCCATGTGGTGTGGGTGCGGCCCTTGCTACCCCACGGCTGCTTCTTCACCCTCCACCATTGCATCACATGTCTAGCCCAGCCCGCACGGGTCATGAGGTCAAACCGTTTTATGAAAGTGTGGGAGGAACACGGTTCCAGGAGCCTAACACAAATTGGGCCTGGCAGCTGCCTCGTAAGAAAAAGCCCCCTTATAAGAAGCGCACCTGCATGCGCAGGCTGGAGCCACCCACTGCCGCGTCCAAGAAGCGCTGGCGGTGCGCCGACATGAGCGCCTGAGCCTCGGACTGGGCCCCCATGGACACCAGGTTCAGGTAGGTGTGTGCAAAGGCCGGGAAGAGCACGCGGGACAGCTCGGGCTGCAGGCAGGTTTGTGAGGCGGGAAGAGAGGGGAGCGGGGAGCGTGAGCAGGGTGAAAGGCTCACGCCCACTGCTGAGCTTGATGCTTGGTGGACTCTAGAGGTGAAGCGGCGGGCCCCGGCTCGGCCAGACGGCATCAGCCTCACAGCAGCAAGCAGCGTCTGCTTCTGGGTCACACGCCATCTGTTTCTCGAACATTGACGCCCATCTGTGCCCCGGCATGCCAGATCCCAGCGATCTGCAGACCAGCAACAACCGTTCCACACGCACACACACCCTTCCGGCTGCCGCTGCCCTTCATTCAATCATGTACTCATTTTACAGTGCTGCAGCAACACAAAAAGTGTGCCGCAGATGCGTCGGCTGCCGCTGCCCACGTCTCTCAGCCCCCGCCCACCTTGTAAATGTCGAGCGAGTTGTCCACCCATGCAGCCAGCCGGTCAAAGGCGGCCGCCAGCTCTTCTGGGTCTCCATCAGCTGCTGTGGCAAACAGCAGCCCTTCCACCACGCCCTCCCCATCGGCACGGCCGCCCGCCTTGCCCAGCCAGCTCTGCACCAGCTGCTCGCCCGCGGGCACCGCCTCCCTCATCTCAAGCTCCAGCACCTTCTCTGCCTCTTTGAAGCTGTATTGCATCAGAAGGAGGTGAGTGAGAGTTGGAGGCATGCAGGGAATAGCAGAGAATGGCGGCGGCGTCGGCAGCGGCGGCGGCGGTGGCGGCGACAGCAGTAGCGGCGGCACTGCAGCACGCCCGGCCGTGCCGCGCGCCCTCGCTATACGACGTCGCATCACTCACTTGCGCTTGCGCAGATACTGCAAGACAAGCCTGTCGACTTTGTCGTTAAGAGGGCCGCCGTTCGACATGGCGGCAGCTTGAGTGGCTTGAGTACACGAATCTACACCATCGACTTCAGTGGGAAGCGGATGCTCCGGTGGGTGGGCAAACAGGGCGCAAAAGCTGCTGCAATCAACTTGCAATGTAGACCAGCCAGAGGGTTGAACGCGCCAAGATGGTGTGTGCACCTGTGGATGGCAGATCAACGCCACCGACTGCGATCCGGCGCCAGGGCATTGCACGCCACCCCTGCCGCCGTGCCCGCCTGGCGCCGCCACTTGCACAGGTGCGGCTTTTGGAGACTTTGGCCTCTCCAGGCAGGCAGGCCTTGCATCACGGATCTCATTATATTGGGTCAAAGGGTAAGCATCATACAGTAACCACGCCTTGTCCCGACTTGCGCTATTTGTGAACGACCTGCGTAGCTGCATCCACGCTCAGCTCATCCGCAATGCGCTGGAGGGAAGGCTACTGTTTGAGACTGTGGAGCAGCCCTGCTTTGATGTGTGTGTGTCAGCACTTGCACAGAGTGCATGTGCTTGTGGGCGGGGGGGTTGTCGATTGATGACCTGATTGGAGGCTGCTCTTCTACAGCAGACTGCCTGCAGTGTCCTGCGGGCCTGCCAGACTCGACCTTGGGTTCATGGGCAGGCCGCCAAGTTGACAAGGGGCCTGTGGATTGGCGCCAATTCTGGTCGTTCCAGGGCACACCCTCAAAGTGGCGCCGCGCAGAGAGCAGGGGGCATGCTGTAGCAGGCGACCGGGGGTGATCTACTCCTCGACTCCTGCTCAGCTACCGCTGCCAACTCCATGCCTCCCTCTCGGCGTTCTGTGTTGAGAGTGTTGCATTCAAAACAACATGCTTGCATCTGTCCATCAACATATATGCCATAAAAGATGGGAGCCCCAAGTGTGGAGCGGCGGTGTGGGTGAGCTGGTGACTGGCACGGCTTCTTCGAACCGAGCGGCTCTGCCAATTTCAGAGTCGCTGGAGCTGCCAGTGACAGAATCCACATTCTGCTCCACATTCTGCACGGCAATCGTGGGAGGCAGCCCTCACAATTGTGTGCCAAGCAAGATCACTAGCAATCAGATGCAAACCGGCATGCATTTGCCAGCCAGGTGGCGGCGGTGGCGCACAGGAATCTAAGTGCCAGACCTGAACGCGTCATTCCCATTCCTTCCTTGCAATCTCACTCTCCTGTCACGCCGAAGCGGGCTCGCTGCCCTGCTCACTAGCACTCCTCTCCAGCGGCGGCGGCGGTCTTTCTGTGCACCAATGGCCTCAGCGTCCTTCCCACAGGCGGCCTGCCCCGGCCTGAAACTGGATGGCCTCCAGCTGGAGGACAACAAGTGAGCGGGGGCGTGCACTGGGAGGCCGGCGGACGGGCAGGTGGCCGGCCATCTGCAAGCCCAGCAGTTAGAACCTGGTGCCTACCGTGCCCCGCCGGCCAGATCAGTGGCAGAATGGGGTCATCCTGGATCCCTGGCGCGCGAGGCAGCTTGCATGCCTTCAGGCCTGGTGGGCTGCGGTGTGCGCCGCACTGGTGGGCGCGGCCCAACGCGGAGAATCTCGGCAGCAGCTTTGGGGCCACCTCCGGCGATGGCCCGGAGGCCGCAACGCGCTCGATGGCCCACTGGATGGCTGGCCGCGGGCGGCGTTGACCGGGACCCCGTGCCGCGCTGCTGCAGGTGTGCTGACACCATTTGCTGCGATGTGGTGGCTGACAACGGCCCCACCATCTCTGGCGACTCCTCTGCTGACAATGTGATGCTGGAGCTGTGCGCCGTGGCTGGCCTGGAGGAGGGCGAGGCCGCTGGCCCGCTGTCCCCGACCGCCGCCGCTGGCGTTGCCGACCTGGGTGCTGCCGCGGCCGCCGAGGCCGACGCCGCCGAGTCAGACAACGAGAGTGTGGGCAACGATGGCGCCGAGGATGTGCCGGCGCCCAAGTTCCGCAAGCTTTCCTGCTCTGAGCCGCCCCCCTCCGTGCGGGTGAGGCAGCGGGGCCTGGACGCCGGGCGTGGCAGCGGGGCTGCGGGGCTGAACAGACTTTCCGTTTCTGTCTGGCTGCTCCCCTGCTTGCGCTGTGCTGATGCGCAAACTGCTGGCCTGCCCGCCCTTCCGGGCGCTCCCTCCCCTGCTTCGTCCCGGCTCCTGCCCCAGTGCAGTTCAGCTAGCATGCCCCAGCATAACCGCCGTATACTCGTGGCGCCCGACCCGCCCCCGTCACCCCAGGCCTGTGACAGACACCTCCTCTCTCGTTTGTGCCTCCCATCTGGCAGGCGGCGCTGCGGCCTGAGCTGCTGCTGGCGCTCGAGGCGCGGGCGACCACCTTCCTGCCGTCCCCCGCCCCAGGCAAGGGCGGCCCCGCCGCTGCGGCCGCAGCGGTGGAGGACTTCTGCCGGAAGACCATTGCCGCCGAGCAGACCGAGGACAACTTCTATGTGTGAGTAGTGAAGTGCACACGTGGCTAGCGGAACGCATGCTGCCAACAATTGATGTAGATGAGAAGTTGCGCTGCAGGGTGGCAGCGTGGCACAGCTGGGAGGGCAGCCGTTCAGAGCAAAGGCACGCTGCAGCCTGGAGTAGGCTGTGGCCCTTTCAGAGCCGCTACCTTGCCTGCCCATGCGCACTCATTGCTGCTATTCTCCCTCTTCTCACACTTCCCCCCCCAACCACCTCCACCTCATTGCCTCTATTCTCCCCTCTTCTCACACTTCCCACCCCAAACCACCTCCACCTCATTGCCTCTATTCTCCCTCCCTCTCACACTTCCCACCCCGACCACCTCCCACCCCTCCCAACTACCCCTTCCCCAACTGCAGCTACAACCTGGCCACCGTGGAGCGCCTGTACCACGCGTGGAGCGCCATGATGCCGCGCGTGCACCCGTGCTACGCGGTCAAGTGCAACCCCGACGAGGGCCTGCTGGCGGTGCTGGCCGCCATGGGCGCCGGATTTGACTGCGCCAGCGAGGCAGAGATTGCGCAGGTGCTGGCGCTGGGCGTCACCCCCGACCGCATCGTGTACGCCCACCCGTGCAAGCCGCCCAAGCAGATCCGCTGGGCCAAGCAGCAGGGCGTGGACCTGACCACTGTGGACACCGAGTCGGAGATGCACAAGGTGGGGAGGAGGGGCTGCTGAGGGTGCAGCAGGTGAGGTGTTGAGATGGGGCGGGAACGTGGGGCCGCTGGACCATTATGCGCAAGGAGTCGCAAGTGACATGTTGTTCGGATGGTTGCTTGCTTAGTGCGCAACCCTGCCGTCCCATGGCAGCGTGCACCCGAGGCTGATCAGATGCGCCCCCCCTGTGCCTGTCGTTCTGCAGATGGCCGCGTTCCACCCCGACAGCGGCATGCTGCTGCGCATCCGCGCCGACGACCCCGCTGCCCGCTGCCAGCTGGGCAACAAGGTGCGGAGGCTGCCTGCCTGCCTGCTGCCCCGCCCTGTAGCCTGCGGCCTGCTATCCTGACATCCATGCTGCACACACTGTGTTTCAAGCAGCCCTGTTAGCAGGAGTAAGACCCCTGCAGTTGCGAGCATATGCTGATCCCCGCCTCTTGCCCTGCCCCCTGCTGCAGTATGGCGCTGAGCTGGCCACCGTGCCCCACCTGCTGGAGGTGGCTCGCTCCCTGGGCCTCTCTGTGCGCGGCGTCTCCTTCCACGTCGGCTCCGGGGCCAAGAACCCCGCCGCCTTTGTGGCCGCCATCGAGGCCGCCCGCCAGGTCAGCACGGGACGCATCGTGGGCCCACCTGCCTGCCCTCCTGTCTATTTGCCTGCCTGCCTAGCCTGTAGCATACCCACCACCTCCGCAGGCACTGACCGCATGCGTGCCGTGCTGTCACCTGGGCTGCTTTGATTCCCAGTTTCGTTTTGCACAGCTCTGGCACTGACCCCGCCCTCCCTCCCTCCCTCCCTCCTCCCCCCACAGGTGTTTGACCTGGGCCTGGCCCTGGGCTTTGAGATGGACACCCTGGACCTGGGGGGCGGCTTCTGCGGCGGCGACTTTGACGGCGCGGGGCAGGTGGACCTGGGGGGCGTGCCCGCCGCCATCAACGCAGCACTGGATGTCAACTTCCCCGCCGATGGTGAGCTCTTTGGGGTGGTGGGTGGGTGAGGCTGGCGGGCGGCCGTCCTGGGCAGGTCTGGTTTGGCCAGTCAGGAAGGGCGCCATGATCTCTGCCCCTGCATGGCGCCAATTGTCTTGCCTGGTGTCGGCACGTTCCCAGGCCCCTTAGCCTTCCACTCAACCTCGCCTCGCACTCCTGCTCTCTGCCCCTCTGCAGGCAAGGTGCGCGTGATTGCCGAGCCTGGGCGCTACTTTGCCGAGGCCTTTGCCACCTACGCCTGCTTCATCAACGGGTGGCGGGCGCGCAGCCAGGGCGAGGCGCAGGAGCAGGCCTACGACTACTACATCACAGACGGCCTATACGGCGCCATGAACTGGTGAGCCAAGCTGGGAGCTTAGTCGAGACGTGCAGCCCCAGGGGTGCATGTATTGGGTCAGGCAACGGCATGTAATAGGAACTGGCGCTGTGGCGCTGCGCTGCACACGCTGCAGCTGGCAGGCGGCGACATTGGGCTGAGCACTTGCCCTGCTGTCACGTCGCTGACCTCACAAGCCTCCCCACCTGCTCACCTTGCTATGCCCTCCGCCTCCCCCGCCCGACTGCAGCATGGTGTACGACCACGCCGAGCTGGCGCCGCGCGCGCTGCGCTCCCCCTTGCTGCCGCCTGTGGCGGTTGCCGAGGGTGGGGAGGCCCTCTTCCCCACCACCCTGTTTGGCCCCACCTGCGACGGCCTGGACACCGTGGTGCGCGACGTCCCCATGCCCCACCTGCGCAACGGAGACTTTGTGCTCTTCAGCCGGTGAGCGCGAGGCTGGGCTGGGCCTGTCTGTGCCGCGTGAGCGTGTGGCGGTGCGTTGTGTGGCACGGGCACGGGGCACACAACGCACCGCCACGGGGCGCGCTGATCGTCGGGTTGCAAGCAAGTTCACAGCCCCGCAGTCCACGCTTTCAACAAATCAAGCGCTGACTTTATTCTACCCTGTGTGCTCGCCCTTCCTGCAGGTTTGGCGCCTACACCGCTGCCGGCGCCGTCAACTTCAACGGCTTTGGCGTGGACCAGCAGTCGGCGCGCAAGCACTACGTCTACTGCTGAGATGCCACGGCGTCGGGTGCCAGCACCAAGGGTGCACTAGCACACCTGGTGCTGTCCTTAATCCCTCTCTTCGCTCCACGACCCCACCAGCCCCAGGCTGCCACGCGGCCAGCGCAGGTCAGGCCTCCTGCCTGCGCTGCCCGTTGGTCCCACCCAGCCCCACCCCACCCCTCCCAGCACAGCACAGCAGCAACAAAACGATCCTGCACTGCTTCCCCTAGCGCGGCGGGGCTGCTCCGGCCCACTTGGCAATGCCTTTTGCGCCTTGAGGCCGGCAGCACCCCTCCGGCCTGCCATTGCTCCTCCCAAACGAATTGAACCGGCGCATCTCACACCCGGCCTTCTTCAAGTCCTGCCATACCCTTCCTATAGCCATTCCCTCTTCCCCTCTTGCCTACTACGCAGCACTGCTCTTCACTCGCCCGCGCCCCCCACCCCCGGACATTCAAACACACGACTGTCTGCCTGCTTCACCTCCCTTTGATTCGTCATTCTTGCCATCACCGACGACCCCTCCAGCCCAACCCCAGCACTATTTGCACCCAACAAACACCGCCGGGGGCTGCCTGGCTCCCCGCCACCCCCGCAGACCTGCTGGCCCTCCAGCGGTCTGGGCATTGCCTCACCCCGCAATGACTTCCCTTTCTGCTGATTCGTCCCTCCACCTTGTCTCCTTCCTCGAGTGTCCCTGCCCACTTGCCCTCCGAAAGCCTCACTTCCACTCCCCTTGCGTGCCCCGCCCCGTGCCCCGCCTCCCCGCAGCGTGTGTTTTGCACACGTGGGGCGTGTGCGTGCGCCGCCCCTGCCCACCTGCGGAATCTTCCCTGCCGTGGTCCCCCATCCTCACCTTGAATCTCGGCAGTCTGCAGTGCCTTGATTCGGCAATCTGAACACTGCCATCTGATCCTGTAACGCAAACACTATCCGAAGTGACAAGTGTGCAAAATCTATCTGCAAAATCTGCTTAAACGCGTGGAGGCAGCTGCCGAGGACAGGCTTGGACAGCGGCAGGCAGGGAGGCAGCGGGAGGTGCTCCGGTGAGAAGCAGGTAAATTAGACAGCAGGGAGGAGGGAAACAGGCAAGGGCAAGACATGCAAGTTCTGTAGACAGGATGCTGTTCAGTGCAAAGTGAAATGGCGCGGGAGGAAACGAGGCGGGCTGCCTGGCCGGGGCTGATGGGCTGCGCTGCACATGCCGTGCGAGACCAACGGGCCCGAGCGCTGCGCTGCACAGCCCGGAGCAGCTCCGAGCAGACGGCTGGCTGCGCCTGGCTGCCAGCCAGTGTGTACATCTGCCGCCAGTGGCTGCACACCACAGCAGCCCGCCAGCTGGCGCCCTCTCATCTGGCCCCCACAGGCATCATCGACATGTGTGTGGGGGTGTTGGCGTTGGAGCGGCGCTGCAGCGGTGACCGGGGGCTCCTAGACCCGCCTGGCGCCACATCCTCCCCTGGCTTCCCAGGTCCCTTGATGTCTGCAGGGCGTCGGCAGGCAGCCAGGGGCAGGCAAGGTGGGCTGCTGCTGCACCTGCTGCGCCTGCTGCTGGGCAGCAAGCGGGCGTGTCATGCCCTAAGCCCACTGTTGCTGCCTTCCCGCCGCAGAAGCCCGGCCTTCATGCCGTCAGGCACCGCGGAAGCCGGCATGGCTGTCGCCGGCGGCGACATGGCTGCAGCAGCAGCGGGCGGGGCGGCCGGGCGTCAGCACAGCAGCTGGCTGCGTGTGCGCGCGTGG
>JTEE01000031.1:1321931-1348294 GCA_002896455.3 Chlorella sp. ArM0029B
CCTGAACAGCACCAGGTGGAAGCTGCCCCTGTTGAGCAGCACACGGGAGGTGAGCATGACTGCATCCCCGCTGCCGCTGCCGCTGCCCTCAGCGGGAGGGGGCAGCAGGTACAGGCGCTGCCGCCCCGCCGCTGCAAACGGCGGCAGCGCAGGAGACCAGAAGCGGGCCGGCACGGGCGCCATGGGTTTGCCAGGCGCCAGCTGGCCGGCCGGCTGCTGCAACGTGGGGCGTGGCGTGGGCAGCTCCGCATCTGGATCCACGCTGCTGCTCAGCGCTGCACTTGCCCCTGGTGCTGCCCCAGCCGCTTGCCCTGCCGCTGGCTCCACGAGAGCAAAACGAAGGGCGGGGCGAGCGGGGGCGGCGCTTGCTGTGCCTGCTGCCTGCTGTGCTGAGGCGGGCAGCAGGCCACCGCTGAAGGAGCGAAGCATGTCTTGGGTGCTTCCCCAAGAGCTCTGCCGCCTGGAACGAGGTCCCTTGCCGCCGCCCGCGTGCCACAGGTGCAGCAGCGGCACCGTGGCGGTGTGCGGCAGCAGCGTGCCGTGCGGCGCCAGGCTGCTGCTGCCGCTGCTGCTTCTGCCGAGCGCACCAGGAGCGCTGCCTGCGCTGCCTGGAGAGGGCAAGCTGCCTGTGCTGCTCAGCAGGCTGAGCGGCGCTGCTGCCGCTGCTGCCTGCTGCTGCTGCTGCTGCTCCTGGTGCTGCTGCATCTGCTGCTGCTCGGGCGCCGGCAGGCTGGAGGGCGAGGCAGGCGCTGTGGCTGGGTGTGCGCCCGCCTCAGCCGCCGCCTTTTCTGCCAGCATGGCCAGCGGCAGGCCCGTCAAATTCGAAACAAAGCACCCGGAGGTGACAGTTACGCTGACAGCTGCCGCCGACGCGGTGCCCCCGGCCGCAGAGTACTGCACCACCTCCACTCGGGCAGCCAACCGGCACTCGAGCCGTGGGGCGGCCGCGCCTGTGCCTGTCCCTGTGCCGCTGCCGATCCCGCTGGAGGTCCGCCACAGGCCGCCGCTGCTGCGAGGCACCGCCGGGGGATCTGTAGTGAGCACCAGGTGGGTGCTGCTGCTGCCGCTGCTGTCCTGCTCCCCCTCAGCTTCCAGCTTGAAGGGCTGGGACTTGAGGAGCAGCTGACGCTGGCCGTCATGCTGGGCCTGCTGAGCCTGCTGGGCATGCTGCTGAGCCTGCTGGGAGGGCTCTGGGGCCGCGCCAGGCAGGGCCATCCCACCGGCGTCTGCCAAGGGCAGCATCACGATTGCCTCCTCCGCGGCGCCCCCGTCGGGCCCTCGCCCAGCCGGCAGCGGCAGCGACCAGCCAGCAGGGACCTCCACCGGCGCGATGCCAGGCACCTGAAAGCCAGCCGAGGCAGGGCGGGAGGCAATGGAAAGCGGGGTGAGGGGAGGGCGTGCAGTTTGCCCCAACTTGTCTGGATACGGTCCACATCCTGAAGGTACCCTACCAGCGCATGCGATCAAGTGCAACATCTCCCAGAGTGGAGTGAACTACCGCATGAGCACCGTGCAGGCGGCCAGGCATGCCTAGGCATAGTCAACCTGTTTGAACAGATGCGAAAAGGTGCAACACTGCACAGCCATGCCCCAGCATCCGTCAACACACACAACAGCAGATGCCCATCCAGCCAACCGGCAGGCGTACGGCGGCGGATCACCTGGAAGAGCAGCGGCACGGGCAGGCAGTTGTGCACCGTCAGCGCCGGCTCCAACGTCAGCTGCAGCAGCGGCAGCCCGCCCGAGTGCTGCTGCGTGACCAGCAGGCAGTCTGTGGAAAGCACGCTGCTGCTGCTGGGGCTGCTGCCGCCGCTGTGCGCCGTGGGCGGCGACGCAGGCAGGCCCCCGGGGGCTTGCACCACCAGCGGCAGGCGCAGGCAGGTGGCCTCGCCAGGAGGTGCTATGAACAGAGCGGCCGCATACTCTGAAGCCCCCGCCGGCGCCGCTGGCTTGGGGCCGCTGCTGCTGCCAAACCACTGCTGCTCTGCTGACTCTGCTATCAAGGGCGGCACCACCAGAGCCATGCCCGGCCTGGCGCCGCCGTTGCTTGCGTGGGTGGCAGCTGCCGGGCAGCTGCCAGGCACCTCGAGGGCCTGGAGGGCGCCTACCACACCGCCCAGGAGCGGCACAGTCAGCTGGTGGCTGGCGCCTGGCAGCAGCACAATCTCCTGCTGCTGCTGCCCCTGTTGCCCCTGCTGCTGCTGCTGGGAGCCTGCCTGCGCCTGCCCCGCTGCAGCCACGCCCGCCGGTGGCAGCAACAGGCGCACGGGGCACGGCATGGCGTTGCGCAGCAGCAGCGGCGGCCAGAAGCAGACAGACGCCTGCCCCGTGGCCGCATCTGGCGGCAGAATCTGCACCAGCACTGCCCCAAGTTGCTGGCTGGCTGCACTGGGCGCCTGGGGCGCACGCACGCCCGCACCCGTGGCGCTGGCTGCCGCTGCCGGGGAGCAATGCAGCACCAAGAGCATGGGGTCGTGCGCCTGCTGAGCTGGCTGCTGCTGCTGCTGACCTGGCTGCTGCTGCTGCTGCTGCTGCTGTGGGAGGGTGATGGCTTGTGACCACCCCCCACCGGAGGCCGGGTCGCCGCCGAGCCACAGGCGGAGCAGGGAGCAGCTGCCGTGCAGCTGCGTATGCACATGGCCATCACACGGTACCTCCAAAGCCTGGTGCTGCTGCTGCACCCTGCTGCCCCCGCTGCTGCTGCTGCTGCCAATGCTGATTTCGCGTGACAAGCAGACGTGGATGGGGGCAGACAGCTGGTTTGCCACACGCACCGCTGGCAGCAGCAGCACCTCCCACCCGCTGCCGCTGCCGCCCTGCCGCACTTGCACGGCCAGGCTGCTGCCGCCGCCGGGGCTCCCGGGCACGGGCAGCACCAGCTGGCGACCGGAGGTTGCCATGATCTGCGGTGAGGGTGCGGTGGGTAAAAGGGGAGGGAGGTGAGGATGAGGAAGGAATGAAGGTGTGCTGGTGCCAGCAGGACTGCTGAGGGTGGGTTGGGGCCTGCCCAGGCACCAGCACCATGCACACTTGCTTCAACAAAGCATCAACGCCCGGCCCACCATCTCAACTCGAGCCCTGCCAAAACTCCTAGAAAACAAGAATTGAAACATGAACCACCTGCCAGCCCTCCCAAGGACCAACCGATAACACTGCCCACACCGCCTCACATCCAAGGGTGTGCTCCACGCTGCCTCGTCGTCTGCCGCCGCCGCCGCCGCCAGGGCAAGCTGCAGCCGCCGTGTGGCGCCTGGCACCAGCGCCGGCGGCGCCGGCCACACCAGCGGCAGGCGCTGCCCCTCCTGAAGCAGCAGCTTCTGCTGAGCTGTGCCCTCCTGCCTCATCACCAGGCTCTGCCCGCTGCGATTCACAAGCAGCAGGGGGGCTGCCGCCTCTGCCGCTGCCGCTGCAAGGCCTCCGCCTGCGCTGCCGCTGCCGCTGCCGCCGCCTGTGGCGCCGTCGCCTGGGCCTGACAGGAAGGCTAGCAGCCGTTTGAGCTCTGCCAGGCTGGCCTCGGATGCGTTGACGGTGAGGGGCTGGTGGTGGGCAGCCAGCAGCAGCGCCAGACCCGAACGCTGGGGCGGCAGCCGCACCGCCAGCAGAGGGAGCTCCTGCAGCTGTGCCTGTGCCTGCTGCCAAAACAGCGGCTGCAGCGCGTCCTCGTCTCCCAACTCCTCCTCCTCCCCAGCACCCTCCAGCCGCTGCTGCTGCTGCTGCTGCTGCCGCTGCTCCTGCTGCCGCTGCTCCTGCTGCTCCCGCTGGTCCGGCAGCAGGCTTGGCGGCCCCTCACAGCTGCTGTACTCCACAGCGCACTCCAGCTGGAACGGCTCCAACACGGCGCAGCCCGGCACTGCTGCCCCCGCCGCCCCCGCCGGTGCCGTCGCGCTGCTGCTGTCAGGCAGGCAGAGAGCCAGGGTGGCTTGCAGGTCAGCGGTGAGGAGCGTGCAGCCCTCAGGCGCAGGGTACGTGTGCACCGCGGCCTTGAGACTTCCAGCGTGCAACACAGCCACAGTTTCCAAAAGTGCGGCTGCCACTGGCTGCGCCGTCTGCCCCTGCTGCTGCTCCACCTGCCCCCGCTGCTGTTGCTGCTGCTGCCCCTGCACCAGCAGCAGCGGCACCGGTGCCAGCAGGGCCAAGCTGCCGCTCTCTGCTGTGAGCACCACAGTGAGAGATGCCGCCAGCGCCGGCGGGTTGGTCAGCTCCCGACCCATCCCAGCCGCCGCTGCCGCCGCCTCGGTGCACGCCCGCGGGTTGACTCGCAGCCGTTGCAGGACAGCTGCCGCCGCCGCCGCCGCTGCGTCCGCTGAGGGACCCCCAGTGCCTGCCGCCGACGGCAGCTCCCAGCTCACCTCCCACTCAGCTGCTGCCACAGCTTCCTCTGCTAAGAGTATCAGCACCTTGCTGCTGCCACGGGTACCAATGCTGGTACTGCCCCCACCGGTGCTGGTGCCTGCGCCTGCTGCGCCGCCTGCTGCGGAACCTGGCGTGCCAGGGCTGTCGCTGAGGCCGCAGCCAATGCTGTCAAACATCACCGCTTGCAGGGGCAGCGTCACGTATGCATCCTCTTCCGGGGAGTAGAAGCTGAGCTCAAAGGTGGCAGAGAGGAGGGCGGCGGGCGCGTCCTGCACGGGGAAGCGGCAGGAGGGACGGGGAGGGGGAAACAGAGAACCTTTGTGGGAGGCGGGCCTTGTCATGGACCACTTCCTTGTCAGGTAGCCGAACCAACTATGCTTCTGTTGGGTGCTGGGGATGCAAGTATGATGACAATAGCGAAGCATGATGTGGGATAGCAGGGAAGGTCAGGGGAAAGCATGCAAGCTGGAAGGAAGCTGCCGGCAGGGCAGCATCCAGCGGTTGATGAGCAACTTAGGGGATGTGAGGATGTGAGGATGTGTCAAGCTGGGTGTGTGAGTGCAAGCAGGCACATGGAAGCAGAAAAAACACCCAATGGCCAAGCAGGCAGGCAGGCAGGGAGGTGGCCACACAAGCTGGCAGGCGGCCAGGCAGGCATGCAATAGGCGAACAAGCCGGCAGGCAAGCAGGCAGGCGGGCGGAAGAGCTGGCTGGCAGGCAGGAAGATGGACATGTGCAGGGTTCTTGCAGCTTTGACCAGCTTTACTGCTGTGGGCGCACCTCCACCACAAGCAGCGCCACTTCCCGTGGCTGCGGGTAGCACCACCGAATGCCCTGCCGCCGCAGCCCGCCTCCCTCGCCCCCTGCCGCCTGCAGCCCCTGACGCCCAGCGCCCCACAGCCGCGCGCCCAACCGGCTGCCCAGCCCGCGTCCGCCGCCCTGCTCCTCGCTGCCGCCGCTGGCGCTGGCGCTGAACGTGTGCACCTGCAGCGCCGAGGGCCGGGCGCTGTCGCCGCTGCTGTGCACAAACGTGAAGAGAGCGGCAGACAGGTCATCTGACCCGCACTCCTGCTCCTGCTGCTGCTGCTGCTGCTGTTGCTGGTGCTGGTGCTGGCCGCCGCCTGCTTCGCCAAGCCCAGGCAATGCAGTGGAGCCGGTGTGGTGGTGCCGGATGTGAGGGTGGTGCTCCAAAGTAGCTGAAGCGTCCTCTATCATCACAGTTGCAGCAGGTGTCGCCTCAGCCGCCAAGGGAAGCGGTGCACGCGGCGATGCCGGCCTGCCCTGCCGAAGTGCCGGCCCACTCCGTTGCTGCTGCGGCTGCTGCTGCTGCTGCTGCTGCTGCTGCTCGTCAGGCTGGCTGCTGCCGGGGAAGACAGCGGAGATGACTGAAGACAGGGCATCCACTGCGGGCAGCGACACCTGCAGCGGCAGCAGCTGGGCATGCAATGCCACTCCCACCGAGCCGGTGTGCGGCTGCAGCAGCAGCTGCAGCCGGCCGTCTGTGGGCGGCAGCACTGCAGTGGCATCCGCACCAGCTGGACCTGTGCAGGGGAGTTGTGGGAAAGTGGGGCGGTCAGCAGGGGCGGTCAGCAGAAAGTGGGAGGATTGGCAGGGGCGGTGAGCAGGGGAGGGTAAGCAAGGAGGATCGGCAAGGGTGGCAGCAGGTTTTGTTCGTGAGCCCTGATGGCGAAAAGCAACTCGAGCTCTGCAAGCTTGTACACCGCCGGATTTTGACCCGCTCCCAATAGCACCCCCATTGTGCATCGGAGCCCACACCGCATGCTTGCACTCCAGCGTGTCACACTGCGATGGCAGCCGGAGAGTGCAAGGCATCCGTAGCACCACAACGACTACCAGTGCCACCACAAGCAAGCTGCAGCCACCTCCCTCCCCTCACACCCTGCAGCACCACAACGACTGCCAATGCCACCACAAGCAAGCTGCAACCATCTCCCTCCCTTCCCGCCCTGCAGCACCACAACGACTACCAGTGACACCACAAGCAAGCTGCAACCATCTCCCNACAGAGTGAAGCATGCACAGCGGGCGCCTTGCACAGGCACATGCATGCACAGAGTGAAGCATGCACAGCGGGCGCCTTGCACAGGCACATGCATGGACAGAGGAAAGCATGCACAGCATGCCAGGCCGGGGTGCTCCCACAACACTGCCACGCTGCTGCGGGCACCATGCACACAGGCCAGCATGCAAGGAGACATGCCAGAAACCATGGAAGGCAGGCAGGCGCCCCACCCCACTCACCCAGTGTGTGCCTGACCAGGGAGACCGAGCCCTGGCCCACCCCAGAAATGAATTGGGCCAGGCTTTGGTTCTGCAGGGCTGCCAGCGGCAGGCCAATGAAGTCGGCCACCCCAGCCCGCACAGACTGCACCAGTCCTGTGGGGTTGAAGAGGAGCGAGAGGGATCCCAGCACCTGCAGGCAGGGCAGGCAGAGCAGGGCGGGGGCAGGGGCAAGGACAGGGCGTAAGGGAGGGGTTTAATTGGCAAGGTCTGGAGGGGCCTGTAGCTGAAGAGCATCCGCAGCACATGTACGCATCTTGCAGCCACACCTCGTCGGCAGTAGCAGACACTCTCCCTTGGCCCCGCGAACATGGCCACCTTCTTTCTGCTACAGACCCAGCGAGCGGCGCACCCACGTCGGCTGGCGCAGGTGGGCATACACCCCGCGCTGCTCATCTTGGCTGCTGAGGGATGCCTCGTCCCCATTGCTTATTTGTTGCCACACCCATTGAACCAGTGAACGGGCCAAACGCCTTGCCCCTTCGTTGCCGACGCACCCAAACGCCCGCCCCACCGCACCCACCNCCACAACGACTACCAGTGACACCACAAGCAAGCTGCCACCACCTCCCTCCCTTCCACACCCTGCAGCACCTGCATGCCACACGGTGATGGCAGCCGAAATGAGCGACGCATCTGCACTCGTCAGCAGCGCTGCCGCCGCCTCCGGGCTCCCCGCCAGCCAAGGCCGGTTCTCAGCAGCCGGCGCCTGCTGCAGCAGCACAACAGCCTCCTCCACCGCCACCTCCACCGCTGCCGCCCCGGCCGCCGGCTGCCAGCTGGCACCGCGGGCCCTCTGCTGCTGCCGCCGCCCCTCTTCGTGCTCCTCCCAGCTCGCTGCCTCTAGCAAGAGCAGGCGCAGGCCTTGCAGCGCTGCCTTGCCTTGCAACCCCTCCGCTTGGGCTCCAGCTTGTGGGGCTTGGCCTGCTGAGCCGGCCGGAGCATCCCCCTGAGGAAGTTGCTTGCCCTCGCCCTCGGCACCAGCTGGCAGCTGCGTACTGTCGAGGTCAGCGGAGAGGGAGGCCAGGGCGGACATCAAATCTGGGCTGAGGGACACAGTGAGGGGGGCTGCTTGGACCTGCAGCCGCCGCCCCGCTGCCGCTGCGCCCTTGCTGGGGCTCAGGCTTCCGCCGCCAGAAGTGCTGCCGCCGCCGCTGCTGCCAACCCACGTGCTGCTCAGCGCCAGCGTCAGGGCTTGTGCGCGCCTCGGAGCCGCATGCTGGGCTGCACCTGCTGCTGCCGCCGGCCCTGCTGCATCTGGGAAGCGAGCAATTGCAGAGAACTGGATCGGGACCGCTGCGCTACCAGCGGTGCTCGCAACCTGCTGCTGCTGCTGCTGCTGCCGACGTAGCAGTGCTGCCTGCATCGACTCCAGTGTGACGTCGGTGCTGCTGCTGCCGCCGCTGCTGCCGCCACCGCTGCCTCGCTGCTGTACACGTTCTCGGCTCACCAGCTGCAGCCGTGTGAGCCACACTGCCAGGCCCAGCCGCTGCTGTTCTGGCATCTCCTGGGCCGGCGGCTGCAAGGTGGGCCAGATAGTGAGGCTGGCTGCATCCACTCTCACCCTCAGTTCGCTGTCCTCGCCTGCTGCTGCAGCTGCTTCGGCCACGGCAGCAGCAGCGGCGGTCGCGGCAGCCTGCTGCTCTTGCAGCTGCAGTTGCAGCTCTTCACTACAGGCAGCGGGCCGCAGGGAGGGCGCTGGCGGCAGCATGGGCTGCTGCCGCAGGCAGCGCAGCAGCTGCAGGGCGAGCGGGTAGTCTGCAGAGCTGAGGGCCAGAGAGATGCTGCTGAGCTGGATCGTGCTGACCTGGCGCCGGCGGATGCTGACCTGGCGTGCGTGCTGCCCATGCTGCCCATGCTCCTCCACTGCCTCCTCGCTGCTCCGCAAGTACCTCAGCGCTGCCAGCAGCAGCAGCGGCTCAGTCAGCAGCTGCGGGCTGCCCCGGTGGGGCACCAAACCCAGCCGTACCTCGGCAGCCGGCAGGTGTACCGCCAAGCTCGGCTGCAGCCAGGCATGTGCCTGCACAAGCTGCAGCTGCAGCAGCACGTGCGGCGTGGGCCGAACGCCAGCAGCCTCTGCCTCGGCTGGTGCGGGGCTGGCAGCTAGCGCTGCAGTGATGCTGCCCAGGCCTAAGTAGAGCTCTGGAGGTGGCTTGCCGCCGCCGCTGCTGCCACCGCCGCCGTTGATGCTGCTGCTGCTGCTGCAGGGCCCTTGGATGATTCCTGAGCTGCTGCTGTGAGGGTTGTGCCAGTGCTGCAGCCCTGCCCCCTCTGCATACGCCAGCTGGATGCCTGGTGTGCAACTGAGGGAGAGGCTGGCCAGCCACGGCGGCGCCTGCTGCGCCTCTGCCTCAGCAGGCAGCAACGGCACCTGGAAGCCCTGCCCAGCCTCGGCCGCCGCGCCGCCCGCGGCAGCCATCAGCGCAGCAGCCTGCTGCCCCGACAGCTGCACCTGAACCGGAGACAACGCCGCCGAAACTTGCAGCCCAGAGGAAGCACCTTCGGAAGGGCCAATGCCATGTCCAGCGCCTGTGCCTGCCTCTGCCATCGCCACCAATGCATCCAGCACCACAACATTGCTGACGGCACTGGCCCGCCGCAGCTGCCACAGGCCCCCAGAGTCTCCGCTGCTGCAGGCCGCGTCGGCCACTGCCAGCTCAGCAGCGCCCAGGCTCAGGCGTAGCCCGTGCCCTCTGAAACCTGCGGGGTCAGGAGGGGTGGGGGCGGGTAAGTGTGGGTTACACACACACACACACATGCGTGGGCAGGGCGGAAGCATGCATGGCAGGCAGCGTGTACCGGGGGCGCAAGCACTAGCTTATACATTATGCACAGAGCAACGAAAAGAGACTGGCACTCGCCCCCTGCTGCTCACTTGCCCGTTGCTTGCGCCCTCTATCAAGGCATGCCACCAGGTGTCAGACAGCATCTGCAGTACAGATCAGGGCGCGAGCTCACCCTGTGCCGGGGCCAGCAGGGTGTGGCGCAGCCGGCTGCTCCAGGGCGCCTCCCAATTCAGCGGCCCGCTGCGGAGCTCCAGCTGGCGCAGCGCCAGCACCAGGGCAGTGGAATCGGCGGCCTGTGATGACAGCAGTGCCAGCTCAACCTGCCCCACCCGGCACTCCAGCAGAAGCTGCGGCTGCATGGCCTGCGCCAGGAGCGAGGGGCTGGCACCATCGCCGCTGCCTCCATCAACAGTAACAGAGATGGCGGCGTCGGCGTCACCGGTGTCGCCATTGCCGCCGCCGGCTGCCGCCGCCGCAGCCCGCTGGATGGGAGTGGCTGGCGGGGCGGCTGGGGTGCCGTCGGGCAGTCCTGCCAGGATGGTGCCCACCTCATACTGCCGGGCCAGCAGCATGAGATTGGTGGCAAAGCCGGGGGCGTGAGCCAACAGAAGGCGGCCGAGCGTGATGGAGCAGCGCAGCTGCCCAGGCGCCGTGGCGCCCCGGCTGGGAGCGGCACCCGGACCAGCGGCCGTGTCAAAGTAATGCGCGCTCACCGCCGGCTGCTGCTGCTGCTCCTGCTTGGGTGCCGCTGGCGACGGCGGCGGCGTGCCAGCTGGCGCCAGCGGTGCCTCCAGGCACAACACCTCCACCCAGCTGCTGCTGCCGGCAGCTGCCACGGCCGCCGACAGCGCGCCCACTTCGGCCCGCTGTTGGCTGCCCGGGCCCGCGCCCGGCGACAAGACGTGCGTCAGCAGCGGGGCGGCGGCTGTGCTGCGGCGCAGGGTCAGCTGCTGCAGTTCCACCGCCACGCCTGAGATGCTGGCATCTCTAGACGCCACAGCCACCTGCGCCCACACACACAAGCACACACAAAAATTGAAGGCAGCGGGCAGGAGCAGCATGTGTTGGGAGGGAGGGGGCTAAAGCTTCACGGCTACCCCTGAGGGTGCTGGCATTTTGGGAAGCCATGCACACGTGCACGTACACGTACACGTACACACACAACTGCATGGAACCCAAGCTGGGGGCAGCACACCAGCAGACCCAAACCGAAAATGTTGGGCCAAAGATGATAGAACCTAGGGGAGGTCCAACCATTCAGGATGTGCTGCCCCAAAGCTGGCCTGCCCCGGTGCTCTCCCCAGCCCTGCTGGCGCTGTCTCACCTGCAGCCTCTGCAGGCTCAGCTCTGCGCATTGGTGCACCTCATGCATCGCCAAGTGCGCCTGCCCCCGCTGCGCCGCCGCCACCGCCACCCCTCCGGCATCCGCCGCCGCCAGCGCTGCCGCCAGCTGCTGCTGCAGGGCGGACACAGCTTCCAGTGAGTTGCTGGACCTCGCCTCACGAAGCGCGCGCAGCGTGTCTGCCAGATCAGGCGCCATCTCCGCCTGCTGTGCCTGCTGTGGTTGCTGCCCCCCGCCCGCCTCGCCATGTGCCGCGCCCACGGTGGCCTCTTGAGGCGGCGTGTCCTCCCTGACCACCACCACCCCCAGTGCCACTTGCAGGCCCTCCAAAACGACTTGCAGCTCTGCAAACATGGGCATGGCTGTCAGCGCTGCTGGCGCGCGCTGCGCCGGCGAGGGTGCCCCCGCTTGAGATCCAGGGAAGCTGCCCGGCGGGTGCTGTTGCTGGGCCGTGGGGGAGGAGCCTGGGAGGAGGGCGGGGAAAACAGGGCAGGCAGCATGGGAGCATGTCGGTGAGGAGAGGGTTGCATTAGGAGGGCAGGGGGAGCACATGGAAAAGGTCGTGCCCCAGCGGTGCGCCAAAGCTGTGAGGGCATGCCCAGGCTAACAGCAACGCCTCCAAGCCTCGCAACAAACCAACCTCAGTCACTGCTGACAGACTCACATACACCGCTGAACTAAAGTGTGCAGGCCGCGCACGCCAGGCATGCTGACCTGGAAGGTGATGCCCTGCTGTGAAGTCCGGTGCACAACAACTCACCTCCAACCGTCTCCACATACCTCGCCGCTGTAAAACGTCCCACACGCGTGCTAACACAACCTTAACTGCTGCTGCTGTGCATGCTGCCCAGGTGCTCACCTTCACCCCCATCTCCCTACACCGCGCTGCACCCCAGCACAACTGCTGCTGCTGTGCATGCTGCCCAGGTGCTCACCTTCACCCCCATCTCCCTACACCGCGCTGCACCCCAGCACAACTGCTGCTGCTGTGCATGCTGCCCAGGCGCTCACCTTCTGCTGTCTCCACAAACCCCGCCTCATCAATCAGGAAGTCCCACACCCTGCCAAACACCCCAAGCGCCTTTGTCTGGGGCCGGGCTGCAGATGCCCCCCCCGCCGCTGCCGCCAGTACAGCGCCAGGGGAGGGCGAGGGCCCGCCTGCCACTGCAGGCTGCAGGAGCGCTGGTGTGGTGTGCGGCCCATGTGCAGCGATGGGAGGCAGCTTCGGGGGAGTGCCTGCCTGTGCCGCCGCCGCCGCCGCCGCTGCCTCTTCTGCTGCCTCTTCTGCTGCTGCTGCTGCCGCTGCCTGCTCTGCTGCCTCGGCTGCCTGCTTGGCTGCTGCCGCCGCCTGCATGAGAGCCACCAGGCTGCCCGCCCAGCGCAGCTGCCGGTCGTTCATGGCAACTGCACGCAAAGCACAGGAACAGGGGTGCGTTGCACGAAACCTTGGGCTTGGAACTGGTCAAAGGTTGTGATGTTGAGCCACGTTCGGAGCGAGATGTAAATGCCTGGGGATAGATAAGCAGGAAAATGCAAGCTGGATGCCCACAGCTACTACAATGTACCTTCCGGAAAGAGCAGTACACTCCCACACTGACTGTCGGAAATGAGGCCAGAGCAGGGGGCTGCTAGGCTTACCCTTGATGGGTGCCAGCTGGACCTGGACCGAGGTGTTGAAGGGGTCGCCTGCCAGGTCAGCACCCTGCACAGCACGCACAGCACGAGCAGTATGCTTGCCGCAAGGAGTAGCACATGAGCGCAGGGCGGCGGATAAACAGACGGATGCCGGGGCACAGAGCAGCAGGGGATTGTCGACGCGCTGCACTGCGCAGGGATTTTGGCTGGGCTGGCGCCAAAATCCCTGGCTGGGCTGGCGCCAAAATCCCTGGCTGGGCTGGCGCCAAAATCCCAGCGCAGTGAAGGCAGCACGGCCGTAGTGAGCCAAAATTCAAGCGCAGTGATGTCACTGCTGTCAACAGCAGCACGGCCGGAAGCAGGTGCTCTCTCCCAGCTCACCTCTAGCCAGGCAAAGACGGGCAGAAGTGCTGAGGCTGTGAGAGAGGGGATGCGCAGAAGGGGCTGGTAGCTGTGTGTGGCCGCAGCAAGCACGTGCTGATCCAAACTGATGCTGAGCTGGCGGATGGTGCACTCCTTCTTCAGCCAGGCATCCGCGTTCTGTGGCAAAAGTGGGGGAGGCAAAGCAGGGTTTGGGGGGAGGCAGGGCAAGCAGTGGGTGGGAGTTGTGCCGATGCAGGCTGAGCTGGCAGCAGATGGTGCACTTGCTCTTCAGCCAGAATATTGCATTCTTTGAAGGGCAGGGTCAAGCAGTGGGTGGAGCGGTGGAGCACAAGCCGTAGAACTGCACTTATGCAATGCAGCGTGCTGGCACTGCCATGTCAGGCCGGGGTACACACAGATGCGGACTACACTCCGAACAGCAGGCACAGGGTATCAGAGCACACGCCAGACTGGGGCTGCACACGCGGCACGCACCTCGCCACGCAGCAGGCACAGCGCACGCTCGGCGCACACAGAGCACACAAACACACACCCGGCCTGGGGAGGCTGGCCGTTCATCCTGGCCAATCATCCCGCCCACGCCAGCCCACCTGCAGCCCTCGTGCCCAGTCCCCAGCGCTGGTCTGCAGCAGCAGCTCCTGGAATGTTGCTGCCGCCACAAACTGACCCTCCTCCACCCATTTGGCCACAACATTGGTCAGCTTGACTGCAAGGGGGCATGGTGCGAAGGAGGAGGCACCACATTTGTCAGCATGACAGCAAGGGGGCCCAGCGCAAAAGGATAGGCACGCCAGGATTGTCAGCTTGACTGCCAACAGGGCTCGGTGCGAAAGGAGGAGGCACCACATTTGTCAGCGTGACTGCAGAGGGCACCTGGGGCGGGGGGGCATGCTAGCCATGGTTGGCAGCTCGGCTTTCAAAGGAGCTCGGTAGGATGGGAGTGAATGAGGCACTCGATGTTGCTGCATAAGAGCGCATGTGAGCCATCAGACGGAGGCACAGGATAGGGGACAAGCCCAGTGGGGATGTGGCACATACTGCAGGGCCAATGCTGTGCATGCAAATTGAGGGCCAAACAGAGGGCAGCAACCCTGCCACAGAGCGCACGAAATGCCAGAGCTCCGGCCCTTGCAAGCAAACAGCAGCAGCAGCAGCAGCAGCTGGGTACACAGGCAGCACTCGGTCGCACAGCCCCAAAGCAGCCGCACCTGTCACATTCAGCCCAGCCCGCAGCGCCATCGACTGCAGAGCGCTCCCAAACCAGCTGCCGCCAGCTGTCGCCGCCGCCTCCTCCTCGGCAGCAGAGGCCAGGGCCTGCCGGCTGCTGCCACCCTCAGACAGGGCGGAGGCTGAGGACACCGGGGTGGGTGCCAGCGTGTGCTCGGCGGCTGACAGCACGAGTTCCACCGTGTCAAGAACCACCTGAGGCAGGCAGGCAGGCAGGCAGGCAAGCAGGCCAGTGCAAGGTAACATCCGAGGGGGCCCAATGCGCGTGTGCTCAACGGCTGGTGCCAGCAAAACGAGTTCCACCGTGTCCAGGACCACCTGAGGCAGGCAGGCAGGCAGGCAGGCCAGTGCAAGATAGCATCGGAGGGAGCAATGCGCGTGTGCTTGGCAGCTGGCAGCACGAGTTCGACTGTGTCCAGGACCACCTGAGGCAGGCAGGCAGGCAGGCAGGCCAGTGCAATATGGCGTCAGAGGGGGCGAAGCGCGCGTGCTTGGCAGCTGGTGCCAGCAAAACAAGTTTGGCTGTGCCCAGAACCACCTGAGGCAGGCAGGCAGGCAGGCAGCAGGCAGACAGGGTGTGGTGGGCAAGCGGTAATTCACAGGTGCCAACATACCGCTGCAGGCAGGCAGGCAGGCAGGCAGGCAGGCAGGCAGGCAGGCAGGCAGGCAGGCAGGGCAGGGCAGGGCTGTGGTGGCAGGGTTTGTGTAGCCATGCACGATGCTAGAGCTGCCTGCCTCGGACTCGCAACTGCGCTGCGCAGCATGCTCCACCCTGCTGAATGCACAGCCCGCAAGCCGAGCCCCCGGCTGGCCGCGCATCCAACCAGGGGAGTGTTGCAGCGCGCACCAGGCTGCAACACTTCTACACAACTAAAGTCAGCACTCTTCAACAGACGGACCCCGCCAGCTCACCAACCTGCACCCACCCAGGTGCAGCACCCTACCAGACCCAAGCCTCGCCAACGGACTCACCAGGGTGCCGCACCCACCTACCAGACCCAAGCTTCTTCAACTACATCATTGACGTGCAGCACCCACCTAGGAAGCCGAAGCCCCACCAACCGACCTGGATGGTCTGCAATTCCTCAACACACAGTCCCTTGCCTGTTGAGCCCATACACCTGTAAGCTTGCAGCACCCACCTCCCAAATCGCGCCCATTGGGTGGCACACTCCGTCCGACCAAGGTGCAGCATCCACCAGAAAGAACTAGGAGTTTACTTTACTTAATAAACTGTCCTGCTGGATTTGATGTTGGTTTTGTTTACGCTATTGCGCCGGCTCAAGAAGCAGTCATTGTAACTACAACTGACCCCCAGCCCCACGCCAGCACACCCGCCCACCTGTATGGGCTGCGTGGTCAGCGCTGTCCAGGGGATGGTGATGGACAGGCGGCGGGCAAAGGCTCGGCGCACATGTGCCAGCGAAGCGGCGCCCCCCAGCAGCGGCGCCAAGTCAAGCTCCAGGTTGTGCAGCGTGAGCACATTGCCGCGGCTGAAGGACACCTGCTGGGCGGGATGTGGGGGCGCAAACCTACTTCGTGGCGCAGTTGCAGGCAGGGTTTGCAAGTGGGGTGGAGGTTCCAAGGGTGTGCAGTGCGAGCACGTTGCCGCGGCTGAAGAAGGACTGCTGGGCAGGGCAGGGGGCAGCCGAGCGGGCAGGGGCACATGCGGCAGAGCAGCGAGGGGTAAATCGCGCAGGCAGAGGCACATGGATGGTGGGGTGGACGACAGAGGAGGACACAGGCAGGCGACAGTCATGCAGCCAGCACCGCCGCCCCAACAATGTTAGCGAGCCTGTCGGCACGGGCACAGTCAAAGGCACATGCCCCCACATGGGTACCTGCGCCGCTGCCAGCGGCGGCAGCACCCACCTTCAAGTCCCTCCCTGCGCCCTCGGAAGACCTCTTCACATACTGCTTCAGCAGCCGTGTCACCAGGGGGGTCAGAAGCAAGTCCATGCTGCTGCCCTTGCCACGTCACCTCTGCCTGCATCCACGTATTGCCAAGGGGGCCGGGCGGGGGGTCGGGCAGAACAGGGGGCAAGGCGCTGTTGCGGCAGGAGGGGCAGCAGCAGCTGGCAGTCTGTACAGCTACGTTGTCAGTACATGTGTGTATTTCACGCCACAAATTGCAGCAGCACTGCTGGGACCAGAGTAACAAGCAGCGGCATGGCAGCGGTCGGCGGCGGTGAAGGGTGCCAGCGGCAGTGGGCGACACAGCAGGCTCGCGATGGGAAGTGTTCACCTGCCGGTTCCTCAACTGCGCAACCGCTCCAGAAAAGATGAACCGCTCAACCGTGAGTCGATCAATCAATGCTCTTTGTATCCCGACAGCCTCTGCAGCCCTGGCCGGGCTTCTGGCAGGCCCCCCGCCGTCGCTGCATCTGATGGAGTCACAGTTGAATTGATTCGAAGCATGGCGTAGCCACACGGTGCAACGCACCGCACAGCACGGCCGCTGTCGGGCCGGCTTTCAGGCGACCCACCGACAGACTGTTCCTGCTGTTGCATCGACCCGATCCTGGCTCCAGCGGCCTCATCCCCTGCTTCAGTGCGCCCGCTCTGTTTGTGCGGGCCGCAGCAAACAGCTTCTCTTTCGCTGCTGCCAAGCCTTCCAGCCATCATGCCGCCGACGGACGTCGCCCTGTCTGAGCGGCAACGGATGGTAGAGCATATGTGAGCCTGTGGGGTGCCGCTGCCGCCGCCGCCGCCGCCGGTTCTTGCGAGCCAGCTTCTGCAGGCCAGCAGCCAACTCTGTGGCTGTGCAGTGTATATCGGTGACCATCGGCAGTAAACACTACCGCGTGGCAACGACAATGCCAGTTCCGTGCTGTGCTAGCCTGGGGTGCTAGCCTGGGCTGGCTCTCCTCACTGCCCCGCCTCGCTGCCCTGCTCCGAGCGCTTGCGCCCACACCCCGCCGTACCGTGCTTGCAGTGTGGTGCAGCTGCAGCAGCTCAACCAACCCTCGGAAAAGGCGAAACTCATGGCTCAAAAAGTGGAGGAGGCTGCCTACATCAAGGCATCGAACAAGCAGGAATACATGCACTACCTGCAAAGCAGCATACAGAGAGCGCAGTTGGCGCAGCAGCGGAACGCGGCGGCACTCCAGGCGCAGCAGCAGCAGCAGCAGGCCGCACAGCAGCATGCAGCGCAACAGCAGGTAGTGCAGCAGCAGCAGGCTGCACAGCAGAATGCGCAGGCTCACGCGCTGGCACAGCAGCAGGCACGGCAGCAGCAGCAGCAGCAGGTGGCTGTGTCGCACATGAGCATCCAGCAGCAGTTCATGCACCAGACGCCGGCGGCGCAGCAGCAGCAGTATGTTCAGCAGGCGCCGGTGCAGCAGCAGTACATGCAGCAACCAGCCGGGCAGCCGCAGTATGTGCATCAGGCCCCGCAGCAGTACATGCAGCAGCAGGCGGTGGCGCAACCGCAGTATGTGCAGCAGCCGGGCCCTCAGCAGCAGCAGTACCTGCAGCAGCCGACAGCAGCGCAGCAGTATGTTCGGCCGCCGGCTGCTGTGGTGGTTCCTCAGCAGCCGCAGCAGCAGCAGTATGTCCAGCAGTACGTGGCGCAGGCAGCCCCTCAGCAGCAGCAGTACGTTCAGCAGGGTGTGCAGGCGCCGCAGCAGTACATGCAGCAGCAGGCTCCGCAGCAGCAGTACATGCAGCAGGCGCCTCAGCAGTATGTGCAGCAGCAGGGGGTGCAGCAGCCGCAGTATGTGCAGCAGCAGCCCGGGCAGCAGCAGTTTGTGCAGGTGCAGATGCCCATGCAGCAGGTGCCGGGGCAGCAGGCGGTGGCACAGCCGCAGTACGTGCAGCAGGCCGGGGGCGGAGGATACACAGTGCAGCAGTTCACTGCCGCCGCGCCTGCGCCGGTGCAGCAGCAGCCAGCGGCAGGCGGTGCAGCAGCCATCCAGCCCAGGCAGCTGGGTGCTGGAGAGTTTGCCAGGCTGCCATCGTTTGATGACCCCGCGTTTGCAGAGTTTGCGGCAGGTGGGAGCAGGGGGGGCTTATGCATGGGTGGTTTGGGGGAGTCGGTTGTTACGGGGGCATTTGACTGGGGCTTTTGTTCGGTCGAACCTTGCAAGCAAGCAAGTGGCCTGCCTGCCATGTGCTGCACGACGCTGTGCATGCTGTGTCCACAGGCCAGCCTCGCACCACATGTCTGCAGCGGCAGGCTCCCCGCATGAACCGCCTGACCTTCCGCCCCTCGCTGCCGTCAGCCGCCTGCATGACTGCATGACCTGCCTCCATTTGCTGCTCTCGCCAGTTGCCCAACCACCGAGCCACCCGCCTAGCCTGCCTGTGCTCCCCTGCAGACTTCTTGCCAGATGCCGGTCAGGCTGCGGTGGCCGTAAAGGCTCAGCCGCAGCAGCAGCAGGTGGGGCCGCAGCAGCAGCAGCAGCAGCAGGTGGGCGGCCAGCAGCAGCGCTTCACGCCGCCCCAACCGCAGGCATCTGCGGCAGAAAGCTCGGCGCCAGGCTCTGCTCTGCACGCTGGGTCGCCAGCTGGCGCCGCCAACAGCGGAAGCCAGGCGCGAGATGCGTCGAGCGCAGCGCAACGCAAAGCGCATGCGCACGACCCAGCCTCCCTCCAAGAATTCCTGCGCCTGCACGCAGCCTTCAACAACCCACAGAACCGCGCGGTCATGATCAAGGTGTGTGGTGCAGCAGGGGCAGAGCGGGGGAGGGCGAGGCAGGGTGGGCGGTTCGGAAGGCTGAGCAGTGCAGCGCTGTAGGGTAGAGGTGGGGCAGGCAGGAAGGGAGCAGGAAGGAAGCGGTGAAACACGAAGGAAACAAGGGCGAGGGCTGCGGGCAGGCAGGCAGGCCACCCTTTGAGTGCAAAATGCTCCCCCCTGGATCTGTGCCCGCCTGCTGTGTTTGCCTCCCCAACTTTCTTGCCCTCCCTCCGCTGCCTGCCTGCCCCTGTTGGCTTGCATGGTGTACACTGCATATGCTCCTGACAGCATGTAGCCTCCACCTACCACCCTGTCCCTCACCTGCGTTTTATACCTGTTGCCCCCGTTTGCCATCGTTCCCTTCCCCCGCCCCGCAGAACAGCAAGCACCCACTCACGTGCACTATTGCGCCCCCCCAACCGCCCACCGACATGCTCACCTGTCCCAACCCCGGTGTCCCCATGTAGCGCTTGCCCTACCGTACCACATGCGAGGCAGCGAGCGCATGACCACCTCGACCGAGACACCCCCACCTGCCTACCTTTTCCTTCCCTGCGCCAACCCGGTGCCCCTGTCCTCGCCCTACCTTCCCACCTGCAAGATAATGGGCGCATGCTCACCCTTTAGCAATCCCACCAGCACCTGCCCCCTTTTCCCTCGTTTGCCTTCACCCGGTTTCCCTCTGCAGGACAGCGAGCGCATGCTCAACTGGTACCAAGCCACCGCCAAGTCCCAGCCCGCGTACGCCGAGCGGTGGGGTGTCAAGGCAAATCGCTATGGCATGATCCTGCGACTGCTCCAGGTGAGGCAGAGGGCAGCCCGGGGTGGGCCTGCCAGGCCGGGATGGGGCAAGCCCTGCGCCTGCATGTGAGAAGCAAGGGAGTGCGGGGTGCTTGGGGAGAGTGTGTGTGGCCCACCTGGTTTTGTGTGCCTATCAGGCGGCCGTGGGTGTGCTGACGCCAGTCTGGCGTGCCCAGGGGAGCGTGACCAACCCAGCGCCTGCCCCATGGTGAGGCGTAGATCAGGGGTGAGCATGCCTGGCTGGGGTGGGGTGAATTGTGGTGGGGCCAGGCGCCTGCAGAGTGCCCAAAGGGGAGTTAGGGAGCGAAGCGTGCATGGGGCGGTGCTGTGTGCATGTGCGTGTGTGCGGTTGGGTGGCTGTGGTGCACCTGGTGTATGGAGTGCTGGGGCGCATGTGTGAGCGGGTGGAGGGTTCCCGAGCTGTGTCTTGGTGGGCGGGGATTTGGGGGGAAGGAAGCTTGGGAGCCACTTGGGAGGAGTACATACAAAGACAGGGTGGCCCGCCATGCCCGCTGTGGTCTGCCGCGCTGTTGAGTTCGACCGGCCCACCCCGCGGTACCGCGCCTCTCAGCAGCACGCCTCCATGCCTTCGTGATGCCTCACAACCGTTGGCCGTGTTTCCCCTGTTTCCCCGGTGGTGGGGTGAGCTTGACCTTACCTTCGAAAGGAGCCTCCTCGGCTCTCCGAGTCTCGTTGGAGTCTCTGACGATCTGCCCGCGTCCTGCCTTTAAACCCATCCCCTCCCCGATGCCACGCCGCCTGCAGACTGAGCAGGCGCACCAGCAGATCAGCATCAACGACCAAGTGCTGAAGCTCACAAAGGTGTGCACAAAGGTGGTAGCTGACTGGTGCCTCTGGCTGATTTTCCTGCCGGTTTCCTCAACAACACGCCCTCGGGCTGTAATCTTCTTCTTCTTCTCACAAAGGTGTGCACTGCAGACCTGTGGCTGTGCATCTGCATCTGTGGGTGCCTGCGTGTCAGTCCGCCCTCCCAACATGCCGCATGTTTTGCTGGGTGGCAACCGGTGCCATGCATGCCTGCCTCAGCCGCCCTGCGTGTCCTGCTGCCGCTGAGCGTGTGCGCTGAAATTGCCTGTAATCTACACTAGATAAACCGCAAAACCCTAAACGCAAAAACCCTACCGGTTGAACCTGCTGCGTGCGCTGCGCTCCCCCTGCCGCCACCCTGCCTCGTTCACGACCTGCTGCCGCTGAGCGCATGCGTGGAAATGCCTGTAACCTGCTGCGTGCGTGCGCTGCGCTCCTCCGCCGCCACCCTGGGATTTGCCTGCAGGGCTTCATCAAGGAGGTGGCCAACTTTAAGGAAATGATGGTGAGCCATGGTCTCTGAAGAAGATCTGTGCCTTCATGCTGTGCATGCTGTCTTCCGTGTCGCTTCATGCTGCTTTACGCTGGTGCTGTTGTCAGCGTCTGTGCCACCCTGGCCTGTGCTACAGCAATCAAGGGATCAGTTCCCTGCGGGCCTGCCTGCCCGCAGCAGCCTCCCGCTCGCCTCGCTGCTACTGCACATCCTGGGACAGTTGTGCACCCGTTGTGCACAACAGTTGTGCACCCGGCTTCCTGCTGCCACCTCCTGCTGTCTGTGCACCACAGTTGAAGTCGAATTTATGAATGCATCCTCACCCTGTGTCTCGCTCGCTGCAGAGGAAGTCGAGCCAGAAACAAGCAGCTGGCGCGACCAGCGGCAACTCAGCGCCAGGTGTGCATGCCATGTCCCGCCAAGCATCGCTCCACATGCCCTGCAACAACGTGTCTTTAAGGCATTCTGCAACAACCAATGCTTTGCGCCGGAGCACGCTCCCCGTGCTTTGCCTGCTCTGTGGTCTTTGCAGCCCTCCCCGTCTGCCTGCCTGGCGCACTTCTGCTTGCCAGGCAGCCTGGGGGCCCGCTTGTCAGAATGCAGCCTCGAGAGTGTCGACGCCTGTGCCACTCATGCCTCCCCTGCTTATTGCCTGCCTGCCTGCCTGCCTGCCTGCCTGCCTCGCCCCTGGCAGGCAATGCCCCCTCCCCGGGTGGCTTCCTAGCCATGCTGGAGTCGGGGGAGAGCGATGCCGCCATGAAGCTGCCCGCCCCCTTCCTGGGTACCACCGGTACCACTGGGGTCAAGCTGGAGCCGACGCCGGCACAAGCGACGCCTGCGGCAGCAGGGCCGTCCTCGGCTGCTGCTGAGGCGGCACGGCAGCAGGCGCTGGCGCGGCAGCGACAGCTGGCAGAGGCCAATGCAGAGGCGCAGAGGCGGCGTGAGGCAGCTCATGCCGCGCTGCCCGCCAGCGGGCCCCCACGCCTGCTGG
Source organism: Chlorella sp. ArM0029B (assembly GCA_002896455.3). NCBI lineage: Eukaryota > Viridiplantae > Chlorophyta > Trebouxiophyceae > Chlorellales > Chlorellaceae > Chlorella > Chlorella sp. ArM0029B. Next base: position 1,343,751 of record JTEE01000031.1, read on the forward strand.
CTGTGGCGGCGCAGGCGCGGGGCCAGCAGGACGCTGCCGCTGTCCAGAGCGGCTTCCAGCGGCTGCAGCAGGTGCTCAGGGCTGCCGAGCACCGCCAGCTGGCGCCCTCTCAGGGTGGCTACCAGGTGCAGGCGGTGGGCACGCCCCCGCTGCCTGCAGAGGTGCAGCGGCTGGTGGCCCGGGATAGGGCGGCACTGGAGGAGGCGGCAGCAGAGGCGCCTGGGGGCAGCAGGAGCGGTGTGACGTCTGTGCTGACGGTGGCGGGAGAGGAGGGCCACGTGCCAGCGGAGCAGCAAGGGGATGCAGCCGGCCCCCCGCCAGCCAAGCGGCAGCGCAGCGCCAGCCCCGAATTTGGGGCGGGGGTGGGGCAGCAGGTGCAGCAGGCGCAGCAGCAGGCACGGCAGAAATCGGAGCTCGAGCTCCGCTTGGCGGTGGAGTGTGAGGAGGCGGGGGCAGCGCTGGGCGGCGCCCTGCTGCTGCACGTCACCGCCGATTCAACAGACCCTCACAGCGCCCTGGTCACCTGCCTGCCCAAGGCCGCCCGGGCAGCAGCGCCAGCAGCGGCAGCAGGCCCCGGCAGCGCCAGTGGAGCGGGGGCCAAGCAGAAGTGGCAGCTGCTGTTGCTGCGTGTACCGCCGGGGTACCCTCAGGAGGCGCCCACAGCGGTGTACTGCCGCAACGGCCAGGGTGGCGCCAGCGAGGCGCAGGCTGCGGCGGCGGCCCGCTCTCAGCAGCTTCTGGAGGCCTGTCGGGAGCGGTTTGCTGCGGCGCTGGCAGCAGCAGGCGGGGTGGAGCCGCTCAGGCTGCATCAGATTGCGCAGGCCTGGATGGGGGCTATCCAGCAGGTGGAGACCCTGGCTGGCGGGGGCGCTAACGGCGAGGTGCAGCAGTAGTGCACCAACCAACCGTGATCTATCAATTCAAGTCAGCTCTCAGCAAGTAACCTGTCATTTCAGTTCTAGATAGATCAGTCCCGTTTGTATGCTTTGCCTCTAGCTGCCGCTGCCCTGCACGCACAATCTCTAGCCGCTTTGGCGCATGGCACATAGGCATGTTTGTGTAATGATCACATGTGTAGCTGCCAATAAGCAAGGGTTGCCGAACAGAGGTCAAGCACACAAGGTCGGGCCTTGTGGTAGTGCCTTGAGGACTGAGTTTATCTGGCTTACAAAACCAATACACACTGTGACAGCGCAGATTGCGCCAGTGTGCACATCATGATGCGGCACTGGGTCCCCATGTGGTGCTGGGATGCAACAGGCAGTGGTTGGTAAACAACAGGAGGCAGGGGGAAGCATGGAAGAGGAGGCCTCATGTTCAGGGGGTGGGGTCACAGCTGGGCCGGGGCTTGACGCAAGCAGAGCGCTGGCAGCTGCCCAGTGGGCTGAAGCAAAGAGGGAAATGCGAATGGAAGGAACTTTCTTGGCATCAGCAACGCAATGCAGGCCAACATGTACGCAGGCTGACACTTGGGGCGGATAACAATGTGGTGGCTAGATGGGTCCGTGCCATGGGCGGGGCCAGAGCAGTGGATGGGAGGGCAGTGACCCTGCCTTCCTGACTTGAAGCGCCATCACAGCAGCAGCAGAGCGGCGGCGGTAGACGCAGCCACCAACAGAGCCTGCAGAGCAAAGTGAGAGTTAGTGGGAGAGAGGGTGTTACGTCCTCAGTCCTTGCGTCACCAGCCCCATAACTCAGCTGGCTTGTGCCTATTGCAGAGGAGATGCACCCATGCAGCCCGCAGCTGTCTTCTGGGGGATTGCAACGGAGACACACCCACGGGGGCACAACCCAGCGAGCACTGCTTTGTCAAATGTGGACGTGCACCTGAGGGGACGAAGCGAAGCTGGCAGCGCTGGTACGTGCACACTGGTCGTACATCTTGCCGCTGCGAAGCAACATGCATACAAACAGCGACTTCAGTGGAGGGAGGGGGTACCGCAGACCCTGGAGCCTCGGAGGGCTGTGATAACCAACGATTATGGCGTGGGGCAGCACGAAAGCGACATGGTCTGGCATTGGCTGCCCAACACTCACAATGCCTCCTTGGCCTCTGAGGTTGAAGCGCCAGTTGTAGCTAAGGCTCCCAGGTTGGTTGCAAACTTCGTGAGGTGATCCACCATGCAGTCGCGCCCCATGTCTGCGGAACATGACTTAGCACAGAGTGACGGAAGTGAGGACCAGCTCCTCGGCAGAGGAGATGAAAGCGCCGCAAGTGATCTGATAAGTTGAGCTGCGCAAGAGGACGCATGCAATGGAATTAAACCCGATTCTACAGTTGGTGGTTTGTAGAATGGTGGGTGGAAGCTGTCGTGATTTACAGCACAACGTGTTGGTTGGGAGTGCTATGCGAGAGTTCGTGCTGTGCCACAAAGCGTAAAGCATTCAGTGAGTGCGTTGCGTTTGCCAAGGCCTGCAGGAGCCCGATTCTCACCCCGCAGGGCAGGCCAGATGTGGGTACGGTGGAAGCGCAGCAGACAATCTAGGTTTGTTGCTGTACATCAGGGTGCTGTTGCATGAGCAATGGAACCCACTGGCAGGTGCAGCTTTAGAAGTGCTCACCGCGTAAGGCCTGGACGCACGCTGGGTTGGGAGAGCAGCCCGATTCTGAAATCATGTCGTACAGGTCCGTTTCTATGCATGTGCTCGCAGCAAGTGCCTCGAAATTGGCATCAGCGCAGGAGGGGATGTTCGAGTATTGCTCCTACACGCGGAGACAGGGCAGTTCATGGGGGATGATGGCGCAGGGCAGCACCGGAAGGCAATCAGGCGGAGAGGTTTTATGGCAGGCGAGGCATGCATGCAGGCAGGTGAACCTGCGGGCAGAGATGGTTCAGGCAGGCAGCCACGCCCGCAATCTCTTGCAAGCGTGCGTGGCCGGCAGGCTGGCAGGCGGGCTTACCCTCAAGAAATCGACCTCATTCACCACGACGTTGTTTGCCAAGGCGGTCCCTGAAGCGCAGGCATCGTACAGCGCATTGCTGCAGCGCAGGGCTTACACAGGGGCGGTAGGCTGCAGGGAAACACGACGCTGCCCATGGCCCATGCACACTTGCAATTGAACTATCACCCAGACTTGCGCGAGCAACGAAGTCAACACAGCTCACTGCGAGCTTTCCTTCTCTGCACTTGCCTGATCTGCCGGACGGTTGCCTCTGGAGTACCAGACGCGGCGAGCTTGTCGCTCGCCACATACACTTCCCTCATGCACTGCTTGCTAAGCTGCACACACACGGGGAGATTGAGTACAGTTGATTAGCGGCGCTGCCACTGCTGCCGCTCCCATCAAATCGATCGCTGATGTTTTCCGCAAATTTGCAAAAGCCAGCTGGCCGCCAGCGACCAGCGGCTGCCGCTGACACATGCAAGCTGCTGCTAGGCTGCCACGGGTGTCTTTGTGCCCTGCGTGCCGGTTGATTTGGTTCTCACCGAAGGAGCACAGCTTGCGGGGCATGGCTCGCCGCTCCCAGTCACCGCTTTGGTTTCCCACTCGCCGCAGGGACCTTTTGCAGTGTCAATGAATGCGCTCCAGTCGGCGTTCTGACAGCCAGGGAGGAAACCAAACTGCTGCTCGTAAATCGCCACAGAGTCTGCACAGGTTGAAAAACAGGAGGAGATGTGCCGGGGAGATGAGCTCGATTGAGCTGGGCAGGCCTGCCCTAGGGTTGCGGAGCAGGGCAGGGCGGATCTGCGCCCCGTCGCGATCGGCGTGCGGTAAGGTGCCAGGCGACGTGCCCTCTCCGGGCGCCTGGCCGCGTGCGCGTTCTCCTCGTCTGCCTCTCCCCGGCGGGAGCGGCCATGTGGTCCCCACTAACCAGCGGAGGCGGCAGAGCAGAGCCTGGGTGCGCACAAGTGAGCTGCGAGCAGCAGCGCGACGGTAACTGAGAGACGCATGGTGTGCAGCATCGAGCCAGGTGTGCCTTCAAGACGCAACTGATCAGGACACGAGCGCAGCGCTCGAGCCGGAGCCCGGATATATTGGCTTCCCTGCTGGGTCCTGCTGACGCCACATTGTCTGTACGATACGTTTTATGCAGGAGCGGCAAGACAGCGGTGCTGACGGCGATGGTGCCGACGGTGATGGGAGAGGAGGGTGCCAGCAAGGGGGTGGCGCCCGCTAGTGGCAGCGCAGTGCCAGCCCTGAGTACGGGGCGGCGGCGCAGCAGCAGGCGCGGCAGAAATCGGAGCTCGAGCTGCGCTTGGCGATCGAGTGTGAGGAGGAGGGGGCAGCGCTGGGCGGCGCCCTGCTGCTGCACGTCACCGCCGATTCAACAGACCCTCGCAGCGCCCTGGTCACCTGCCTGCCCAAGGCCGCCCGGGCAGCCGTGCCAGCAGCGGCAGTAGGCCCCGGCAGCGCCAGCGGGGCGGGTGCCAAGCAGAAGTGGCAGCTGCTGTTGTTGCGTGTACCGCCGGGGTACCATCAGGAGGCGCCCACAGCGGTGTACTGCGGCAACGGCCAGGGTGGCGCCAGCGAGGCGCAGGCTGCGGCGGCGGCCCGCTCTCAGCAGCTTCTGGAGGCCTGTCGGGAGCGGTTTGCTGCGGCG
>JTEE01000031.1:1367981-1391958 GCA_002896455.3 Chlorella sp. ArM0029B
CCTCTCCCCCGCCCCCTTCCCCTTTACCTCCACCTCCTCCCCCTCCGCCGCCACCATGCAACGATGCATGCCTCGCCAGCACGACCTGCTGCGGTGAAACTTGCAAGGTGCGTACCAGGGCCCATTACAGCATGCGCACCCAGCAAGGGCTGAGGCGGAATTCTGGAGCGGGGTTTGGAGCGGGGCTGCAAGGTTGTATTTTTTTAACGTAATGCTTCTTTGTGTTTTGTGACATCCTTGTGTGCTGCTTCAGCGACCTGCACAGCACTCTGAGGGAGTCGGGAAGCACCAAGGAGTCATAGCCCCTGGTTTGTTGGGAGCGCTGCTGTCTGCCCCCTCATGTGCCACAAAAGCCACATATGCCGATGCGCACCCCTCTCCTTGCGCCCTCTGACCCGGCTGCCCGCCCCTCTGCCCTGTCATGTGCAGAACCTGTTGACGGACAGCACTGCCTGTGGCTCGTGCTCAACCCCATGCACGGCCACGGAGAAATGCAATGCGGGGACCTGCCAAAGCATCTTTGAAGGGTCGGGCTTGGTGTGGAGCACGAGCGCTGCTGGGGTGTTAGGGGGCAGCCCTTGGGTGGTCACCAACTCGAATGCACGCATCCGGTTCAACGTGGAGAGGAGCGGCAACTGCGGCGGGACGAATCCCAACCGGCAGACCGGCACTGCCACTGCCACCATCACGGTTGGCAGCACCGCCACTATGTTCGACTTCGCACTATCTGGTCTGGGAGAGGCAGCGAGCGCAGGGTACGACAGGATGACCCTTACATTTAATGGCGGAGTAGTGGGCAACGCTGCGGCGCCTGGCGGAAACCTGGGCTGCACAGACGCGCCGGTGACCTTCGCACGCACCGGTGAGAGCCTGCGATTGCCCCGCCTGCTGTCGCTGCTGCCGCCCACTGCGTGCGGCGGATCCCCATGCTGTGCTGGGCTGTGAGCTAGAGCGCGCACACGCACCGGGTGAATTGTTTCGTACCGGGAACGCTGCCTTGCTGCTGATGCTGGGTGCTGGGCTGGCAGGGGAATGATGGCACGAATCTGCCCGCACATTGCGGCTGCTGTGACAGCCCGTGGCTATACACTGCGTGTACATACTGCTGCCAAGGCAGGCATGTGGATGCTCGTTGCATTGCCTGACAAAACCGCTGGCAGGGGCAGTAGGTTGTGCTGCGTCAGCATGTCAACTTCACTCGACTTGATTCAAGTTGCACTCTCATCACGCAAGGCCTTCACCCCTCCCTCCCCGTTCCTCCCGTCCCTGCCCAGGCACTTGGCCGCGCCGGCTTGAGCCGGGATCTGTGCACACCTTCAGCCTCTTGTTTGACACCGGGGATGGCTTGTTCCACGTGGCTTCGTTCTACCAGCTCGACCTCACGTTCGCTTGACACGTGTCACGTACGCCCACAAGCGGTGCTGCATCGAGACGCCGACCAGCGCCTCCAAGGATTTTGGGAATGTAGCGAAAATAAAGATCATAATATACAGTAATGAATATAGGGAAATGATCCCCAACAGGCCAATAATCATGCAGTGTAGCACTTGCAAGGTGCCTCGTAGTCACATGTGCCCGCCGCCCACTCATTCCCGGGATTGTTGTGCTTGAATATGTTATTCGATATGTTTAAGTACCTATGTGACTACGGGGAGGAATGCCAGACATGAGGTCCCGTGGCAGCGCTGACTGCGCCAGCATGCACGTCATGACAGTGGCAACGGGTCCCCATGCATGTGGTGCTGGGATGCAACAGGCAGGGGTTGGTGAACACCAGTAAGCAGGGGGAAGAAGGGAAGAAGAGGCCTCGTGTTCAGGGGGGGGTGTCACAGCGGGGCCGGGGCTTGGCGCAAGCAGAGCGCTGGCCAGCTGTGCTGTATACGGACTGGCACTGACCTGTGCCACCCTAAACTCTCTGCCATGGCACAGCACGCCGCTGAAAGTGAAGCTGGCTGTCGACGCTTTCAGTGATGGAGGCCCTTCGCTCCAAACCTGGTGAACACCATGCTATGTTCAAGCTAATGCCAACCATTTGCCAGGGTGCCTGCCTGTCTCCCTGGGTTGCTGCCTCCCCACAGTATTTTGCTTTCTTGCCGCCTGAAGTGTGGTGGGGTGTGCAGAGATAGTGCTGGGATTGGGACACTATGTTGAAAGGTAGGTTGGTTAGATAGGGAAGAACTGGCTCCACGCCATGGCCCTTTGCAGGGTCAGATACAGAAGCAATCCACAGACATTACACGCGAAACCAAACGGTCCCAGCGCCTGCACCACGGCCGGTCTACCCGCTCCCTACCGCAGCGTTGCCCGCGCGGGTGGCGCTGGCGCCCGCTCCTGCCCAGCCCAGCACCAGTGCGCCGAGCACCCCCTGCTGTGGCTAGTGAGGGGCGATCTGCACTCTCCTTGCAGCCGCAGGGCTTGGCAGCCGCTGCCCCGGCCGCTGCCCCCCGCGCCGCCTCCACTTCGTGCGGTTGCTGCTCCTGGTCCATGCCAGCAGTGGCGGCGGCGGCCGCGCCGCGGGTGGCCACCACGCCGCGAGGTATGGAAGGCAGGATGCTGGAGGCCTCAGGCGAGCACATGCCCTCCTCCTCCTCGGCCACCGCCGACCGCACCGGCACCTGCCGTGCGCCTGCGGCTGCTGCCGCCCGCCGCTGCTGCCGCTGCTGCCGCCGCTACTGCTACGGCGCCGGCCGCCCCCGGCTAGGCAGCTGGGCGGGCTGGGCTGCAGTCGCACTGCAGGGAGAAGAGGGAAGAGGGGATGTTGTTAGGTTGGGTGCCGCTCGCATCAAAAGCCCTATTTCATCGTGTTCGCTTGCAGCTTGACAGATGTTGCACTGAGCATGGCGCCTGCAGGGGAGCGAGGGGCAGGGACAGGACCTGGGCAGCTTGGGTTTGAGAGCAGCTCCAAGGTTGGGGGCGACCTCCGAGGGTGGGAGAGGCCTGCGGGGGGTGGGTAGCCAAGGTATAGAGGGGAGACAGAAGGGCACTTACAACGCAGCAAGAGGCAGAGAGGAGCCCACACCCAGGCTGGGTGCCACGGGCACGCTACCAGCTAGACTCCCAATGCAAGACGTAACTTGCAAGCTTCCACACTAACGCTCCCACGCCACCACTCATGCCCCGTCAGCAAGAAGCAAGGGGACGTGTACCAGGCAGGAAAATCACCGAGTTGCCGAGCACCCACCATAGCAAGGAGCACCGCATCGATCTCCGCTGCACGCGAATGCCGCAGCAGCGCCTCCGCAATCGGCATGCATCGCAGGTCTGCGGCCTGGCTGTGGGAGGGCGGGCTGGGCGGGGCCGCTGCCAGGGTGGGGTTGGAGCGCTCTGGGGTGGCGGTCAAAGTGCTGCAGAAGCGGCAGGCGTGGTAAGAGGTCGGGTGTGAGTGGCACTGCCATGCAAGCAGGAGAGAGGGAGTCACACTTCAAATGCTCCAAGCGCGCCTGGCAGTGGAGCGGGCAAGGGTGATGGACATGGGGCCACCAAAACAGCACACCCTCACAATGAGCGCACAGTGCATAGGGCAGCGGCCTAGGTACGAGTGCAACACACCCTCAAAGGCACTGTGCGAAGGTGGCCCACAGCCCAGCCCAGCACCATGCCCTCACCCCTCGATTGCCAAGTCCACCAGTGCGTGGGCGCGCCACAACGCTGCCATGTCGTGCAGCTTGCGCACGCCTGGCAGCGCCAGCTGCGCCTGCAGAGTGCGGAGCAGGCCTTCCGTCTGTCTGCAGATGAGCGCACGCGAGGGGGGTGCCACGGTGGGAGCATGGGTGACGAGGGTGGATGTGTGTGGAGCACGCTGGGTGCTGAGCAGAGTGATGATGGCTGCAGTTATTTGGCGGCAATGGGTGATGAGGAGATAGATATATATAATAATAATATAATAGAATTGTAGAAATTGAAGAGAGGGGCCAGGACACGCTGCTGCTTTCCGGCTGCAGCCCACACAAAACTCGCTGCAAGGATGCTGCACGGATGCTGCAAGGATGTGTTTCCCCTGCTCCTCCTCCCTGCTTGCAATCCTGGCGTACACTTCCCAGGGGTCTTTGTCGCACTTCGTGTTGCGGAATCAAGACTGTAACTCTCCAAAAGCAAAAGCTGAGATTTCCAAGTGAGCGCCAGCACGGGTGGCCCCTTGTCCCCCTGCCCTCATCATCCCCGCGCTCGAAACTACCATGGTCTCTCGAGCACAAGTGGGTGCATGTCACACGGCTGCCACAGGCTGGGCCACGCGCTTTGGCTATGCCAGCATCACTCTGGTGGGCTGGCATCCTGCCCCTCAACCACCAACCCTCTCGCCGTGTCCCTCTCTGAACCAGTTCGACCACCATCCTGGGCCCACTTCTCCACCCACGAACTGTGCGCAGTCCTGCCCTGCACAGAAACAGGCCCTCTGCTTCAGTGCCACAACAGCAGCCCAGGCAAATCGCCGGCAGTTGGCTCCATCTCACCCGCACAATCCTGACGTCCCTGCTCTCTTGGGACGTGACCAGGAGGGCCACCTTCTGCTTCATGTTGAACAGGAAGGCATTGGCATCGTCAGCCTTGATGGGCACAGCCTACAACTAGGGGAGGAATTGCAGCAGAAGGGCAGGTGAGCCATGGTGCCTGCAAGGCATGGGCAGGGCCGCAGACAATGAGACAATGTGCAAGTGCAGGTGCTGGCCTGCCCGCCTGCCCACTGCAAGAGCGCTTGGCTACCCACAGTGTCTCAGACTCCGCTGCCCACCGCCCCCTCCTGAGTGCTCATTCTAAAACACCACACACACACACCGCTGCCCAGCAACCAAAAGCCTTCAACAGGTTGGCATGAAGAGCGCACCCATCGGGCGATGCAGTTTGCACGCGCCGTTCCCGTGCCGGAGAAGTGGAGGTAGGCATCTTGGTAGCTCAGCGTGTGGAGCAAGCTGCAGCTGCTGGAATAGAAGCCGCTGAGCTCAGGCAGTGGCAGCACGTCCTCGGTGCGTCCCAGCGCAATCCGGACCTTCTGCAGGGGGCAACAGCGGGGCGTGAGGTTGGCGCAGGTCAGATGGTGTGGCATGCGGGTGGTGGTTAGTGGGGTGTACCGTGGTGGGAGGGCCCAGGTCACATGTCGAGGCCGGGCCAGCCAGAACTGGTGGAGGTGTTTTGGTGAGCACTGCTGTCCTGGCAGGTAGGAGCTTGAAAGCAGCCAGCGCCAGGTGAGAAGCTGGTCCAACGGCAGCACAAACAGCAGGCAACAGCACGCTACACACGAAGCCACCTGCAACCACACGCCTCCATCCAGCCCACTCTAGGCCACAGTGAATCCATCGCTTCGCATGCAATATTCGGTAGCCCGCGGAGGGGCGCCCCGCTAGGGGCCCCACACCTCCGCTGGTTTCCTCAACCTATGCCCAAGGGCGTTTCTTCTTCTTCTTCTTCTTCTTCATCTTCTTCTTCTATCAAATCCATTGTTCCAACCGCCAAACTCTAGGTGAAACAACCGTTCTCTGTAGAACAACAACCGCGGAAGTTCACTCCCGCATGTCTCCCGTCTGCCCACCTGCCATGCAAACTCTCATGGTGTACCATCCACCCACCCACCCCACCCCACCTCGGAAATGACCAGCAGCTCTCCCAAGCTGGCGGTGGCCTTGAAGGCGTGCCCAGCGGCAAAGAGGAGCTGGGGTGGCCGCCGCCCGCTGGGGTCCTGCATGTGCAGGCAAGCAAGCAAGCGGGAGCAGGGGAGGGCATGTGGGCGCCGCCGAATTTGCAGCTGGCCCAGCTGGCAGCAAAGCCTGTGAATTAAGTGGCACGACGCGGCGCACAGCCATACACAATGCCTGACCCACTACCACACACACTGCGCACCACACACCCACAGCCCGCCCCGCCCTAGGCTCAGCCATTCACCTTGATAGACACGTCGCGCGACAACCCTCCGGTTGCATGCAGGTGGTTCAGGTTGGCAATCCAGGCAGGCAGTGCGGCCTGAGGGCCTGCCAGCCGTTCATCCGCCTGCTGCCGCAAAGACAGAGTGGGAGAGAACAGCTCGCCCAGGCTGCAGGGTTGGCGATGCAGAGGAGGGCCAGGACGGGGGGAATAGTCGTGCAACCAAGAGTATGGAGTCAACAGCAGGAGGGGCGTGAGCAAAAGGATGCGGACGCACCATGCAGCGCTGTGGTTATCCCCCAAACCGCGCATACAGCCCATGATGTATGCGCATGCCAACACCTTCAAGGTGGGCGGCCGGGCAGCCATGCCACTCACGTGGGGTCGTCATGGAGCAGGACCGATGCATCCAGTGCGTCTTTGGTGGCGGGGGCGCCTAGCAGCAGGCTGCCCTGCAGGCCGGCTCGCATCGTGTCTATGGCAGCACCAGCTGCAGGGCATGTAGGAAGTGCATGGAGGTGAGATCAGCGGGGGACGGTGGGGAGTGCATGCGTGTGATCTCAGCAGAGGCAGAGGGAGTGTGTGGACGGAGGGAGTGGAGGAGGCTGAAGTCAGGAGTAGAAGGGCATTGGGGGTGGCAGCCAGCTTGTGTCGGACGCCAGAGCAGGGGCAGCGGGCTGCCACTGCGCTGACTAAGCAATCCCGCACCTCCCGACAGTTTGTGCCCCCCACCCACGTGCTCCCCCCCTCACCCGCCCTCCCACCTGCTTCCCGCAACCACTGCCAGCACCCACCTACCCGACTGCTTGCCCAGCGAGCTGTCCACCCCGTCAAGAGTGAAGGAGATGTGGTTTTCGAAGTCCTCCAGCACACGCAGAGATGCGGCAGCGGTGGCCTTGTGGGCGGAGTCGGGGCCGTTGATGCTCTGCAGGGAGGGACAGGGCGGGCAGAGCAATGGGAGGCACTGGAGTTGAGGCAGAGGCTGCACCGGCTGCCTGCCAAGATCTGCAGGTAGTCCCCATGCTTGCAGCAGCGCCGGCTGCACCAGATTTGTGCTTGCAGGTAACCCCCATGCTTGCAGCAGCGCCGGCTGCACCAGCAGCTGGCTCTCTGAGGTAGTGCCGCTTGCCTGCTCAAGCTCCAGCTGCAGCTCCCGGATGCCGGCCCGGCAGACGGCGCTGGCGGCAACTGCAATGCATGCCGCGCTCTCCTCTATGCTGCTCAAGCCCTTCTTCAAAAGATGCAGCCGCTCACCAAACTTCTGCTGCTGCTGCTCGTCCTGCCGCGACACCTCGCACGCCGCCAGCATGGCGTCGTAAGCCGCCTGCAGGAAGCCAGAAGGCGAGTGCAAGGGCAGGCGGTGAACGAGAAAGGGCGGGGAGACGCGCGCTGTGCACCCAGCCACAGCGTGCTATTGTTTATGAAGCAGGCACGACAACACAGAAAGGGAGGCACAGGGATGCCAACAACCTGCCGCTGTAACGTGGGTGCACACGAATGCCGCCTCTGCCATGCATGACATGACATGCTTCCCTGTGTGCCGCCTCCCTGCCCCCACCCGGCCCCCCAAGCTGGGCGCCCTGGCCTCACCGGGATGTCGGACGTGAAGATCGGGGCGGTCAGCTTGTTCACGAGGCGCCACTTGCCGTTGGTGAGCACCCTCATGAGGCGCATGAAGGCGCCCAGCCGCTGGCAATTGCTCTGCAGGCAGGGGCGTGGAGTGGGTGGGGTGTGTAAGCAGGGAAGTTGGGTGCACGGCGGGGGTGCAAGGGCATGACCGGCGGAACCTGTCCGCCCCCCGGTCCGATCCAATGGGGCCTACTATGCGGGGCGACTATAACACACACACAATGAGCAGGCAAGCAAGCCATGCTGGCAGGCAAGCCATGGCAAGCCAAGCCATGCACAGGCCCGCTTCCTCACCCAACTTGACAATGCACCGGCCTATTACAAATTTGCACGCGACATGTCGAATAGTCCAGATGTACGTGGTCACAAGCACTCACAAGGGTTCTGACTTTGGCACTGCCGCAACTGCCCGCTGTCCGGTGGCGTGCAGAAGACCAGCGGGCTCGCTCATGCAGCGATGATGCTGCCATCCCATCGCGTGCTGTGGCAGCAGCGTTTTCAGCGATTGGTGCCCATTGCTGCTGCTGCTTTTGGTGCCGCTTCACGGCCCCACTGCCTGCCCAATAGGCGCCCAGCCCGCCTCTTCAGCAAGCTCCCTCAGCGGCTGGAAGGCAGCAGCCCCGCCAAACTCGCGCCACCTGCAGCGGGCGCATGGGGTGAGCAATGGCCCATGGGGTGAGGCGACAGGAGGCAGGGCAAACCGCCCGCGTCACAACACAGCTGTCACTCCGGCCTGCGGATTGGCTGACGCACCAAGCGCACGCCCCACGCTAGCCCAGCGCAGCATGACGCAATGTGGGTGCTGGGGCGTGCGTCACCCCTCGCACCATGCATCTGGCAGCAAAGCAAGCGGCAGTTTCAGTGAGCACTGGCCAGGTTTCAGGGCAGGCCAGCGCTGGCCTGCCCTGCCGGCGCAACTGGCACCTGCCCCTTGCACACACGTCTCTCGTGGCCCCGCCACCAAGGCCAGCATTGGAACCCTACCCCTAAACCCCACCTGATGGAGATGCCCCCCTCCTGGCACAGCAGGTCCAGCAGGCGTTGCATCTTCCCCTGCACCAGATCAATGTTGCCCACGGCCACGTAGCCCCGCAGCAGCGTGTCCATGCTCTTGTCGCTCATAATCTTCTCCAACTCCACCCGCACCTCCTCCTCCTGCAGGGCGGGGCAGTGGGGGTGGGGCGGGGTGGGGCAGGGCAGTGGGCGGGCTTGCGGCATCATGGCGCAGCGCCGAGACACGTGGTGGCAGGCCTTGCGGGTGACAGCTGCAAGCAAGCACCGACTCCACGACCGTAGACCGCCCCCAAAGAAACAGGGGGGTGCACGGCTCTTCCTGTTTAGCTGCTCCAATTCACTTGCACGGCGGCCGGCCAGGGATCGACGCCCTGCCGGCATGCCCGTCCTGCATCACTCCCAAGCAGCGGCCCCCACCAGTCCACGCTTACCTGCTGCACGAGGAAGCCGTAGCGCAGCTGGTACAGGTGGAATGCCTCAGACTCGCCCCTGCAGCAGCAGGGTGCAAGGGAAGCCTTTGTCTGGTTGGCTGGCAAGCGCTGGTTGGTGCACGGATGCTGTGGGTGCATTGTGCCGTGCCCAAAGCCCTGCCCTTGCCGACAGAGGAACCAATGGTACTGGGGGCCGCACACTGCCAGCGGCAGCACGGGGGACACATTTGTGATTTGTGGCATCGGTGGCATCGGCAGCATGAGCCCATTGCTGGCTCCCACTGGACTTGAGATCTGACTGACTGAACGACTGATTGACTGATTAAGCAGGGCTGGTGCCAGAAGATGACAGGTGCAGCGAAAGCACACTGGCATGGAGGCAGGAGCAGCACTAGCGTGTCTACAGGGGACTCACGGGATCAGGTCCACACACCGCACTGCGCCCTCCAGCGCTGCCCTCAGCTGCACGCCGCCGCTGTCCAGGGCGGCACGCAGCGTGCCCACACGCAGGTACCTGTCGAGGAAGACGTGGGGAGGCGCACGCTCATCACCCAACCCAATGTTCGGAGGGCAGCGGCAGCGATGGCAATAGGGCGCAGCGGCACGGGTTGGGGTAGACCAGAGACTGGACTTGCCGCGCATACATCTTCAATCACGAATGCCTCAATATGAAAGCGCAGCGCGCCACACAGCACAGCACACCACACCACACCGCAGCGTGGCAAGCAAGCAGGTGACACTCACTGCCGAAGCCACTGAGCCTTCTCGTTCTTGCAGTAGAGATAGCACTGGATTCCCAGCTGCACGGCAGTCGAACGGCAAGTTAGTTGGGTGGGTGGGCAAGAGATACTGTTTGCGGCGGGTCACTGGGAGAGGGGTGCTGCGCCCCTATAAGCAGCCGGCAGCCCCACCCCAGCTGCCCCTCACATGCATCCCCTGCCCCCTGCTTACCTCCTCCTCGTGTCCTGGGGGGCCGTCAATGCAGATGATGGGCTGCGTGTCGAGTGAGACGCCCTGCCGCCTGCAGCACTCTAGCACCGCCAGAGTGGCTGCACGCGTCAGCATCGGCTGCGGGGCGGCAGGGAGCGTTGCAGGGCAGAGCAGGGCGAGTGAGAGGGCAAGTCAGCACAGGAAGCAGTTCCTGGGTGCCAAGGCATGCCAAGCCTGTTGCTTTGAACACAATCAAAACTGCTGTTGCCTGCAGCAGCGCGCGGGTCTCCTCAGCCGCAGCAAGCAGCTGAGCTGGCGCCAGCTGGCATAGCGGCCATTGCCTGCTCCCCGCCTCGTTCTAAATTGATTCTCCCACACGCCTTCCAACCTTTGTGGCACGCTTTGTGTTCCCAGCACCACCGTGCTTGTTTCCAATGCTAGTTTTAGGCCCAGCTGCGGCTGGGCTGCCCGCCCCATGTGTAACAAGGGTGGAAAATTGTGTGCCGGCACCACCGCCCTAGCGTGAGCAGCAGCATATGACAAACAAACGGCACCCTGCCTTGAAGCTTAACGTGACATGAAGACGTGCCTCCGGTGCGACATTGCACCAACCTAGACCATCGACACAAGTATGCATGTACCTGTGTTGTTGGGGACTGCCCACAAGCACAGCAGCAGTGCTGGCACAGCCCACCCACCAGCTCAACCACATGCCCACCCACCAGCGCCTTGATCTGCACCTTCACATCCTCTGCGCTGTAGCCAGGCATGCGCTTGAGGTCGGCGTCAGAGATGATGCGCTGCACTGGCAGCAGGCCCCTGCAGGTGCGGCACACAGAAATGCGGAGGCGCGGCGGTGCAAGAGGTCAGTGTGAGAGGGTTCAAGGGGGATAGTGGGGGTGGCACTGCGAGGTGGAGACCAGCAAGAGTTGAATGTAAAGCAGGGGTGGGGCTGCTACGCAGGGGTGGGGCATTTGAAGCAGAGGCCATGCAGCCAGTAACACTTGACGAGGAGGGCGCTGGCCCAGGCACACAGCACAGCCTGCAGGCAAAGGGTGCCCTAGGCCCGACTTGCCCAACACACACCCCGCGTCACATGCTCACATGGCCTCCAGCCACGGCAGCGGGTCCTTGAGCCCGCTGGGCAGTTCCTTGATGTGCGGCACGTGGGCTGGGTCAGTGTATGCCTGCGGGGCACGGAGGGAGTGAGGGAGGATTGCTGGCTATATAGGCGGCTGGCAGATGGGACACCAAAGCACAAGCGGGACGTCATGCAGATGGGGAAGCAGGAGAGGGCCTTGAGAGAGGAGGGAAGGATAGAGGGGCATTTGAGGTAAAGGGCAGACACGGGTGCAGGGGCGGAGAGCAGGGGAGCAGCACAGGCCGGGGCACCGCGCACATGCGCCTTCATCTCATCCAGCAGCTCCCCGTATTTGTAGCGGTCCCAGAAATTGGGGCCCTCGGCGCCCTCGCCAGGAAGCTGCAGGGGGATGAAAGCACAGGCTTGCCAGCGGTGACTTGGCGACAGGGCAGCAAGAGCCTGGCAGGCACAAAGAACGGCACGGGCGGCACTGCTGCTGCAGCAAGCATGATGTGTCAGCGTCCAACGTGTGGTTCGAGTCCTGGCAGCCCACCAACATGCGGGCACCCACCTGCAGGGCCGCCATGTAGCGCAGATCCCGCTCCACGCTGTCCCTCACATGCACATCCATGCCCTCCTGCAAGCAAGAGGTGCAAGAGGCAGCAGGGGCAGGTTTTTACCTCTGCTATATATCAGCCCGCTGCATCGGTCCAGCCTGCTGTGTTTTCCTTGCTCCTTCTCCTGTCCTGCTTGCAATCCTGGCGGTCCCCACTGGCCCAGGGGTCTGTGTCGCACTTCGTTTGCGAAAATCAGACTGTAACTCCCCCAAAGCAAGCAAGCAGGCCGACAAGGTTGGCCAGCACAGTTGGGCCAAGCCAGTGGCTGCAGAGCGGGGCCAGGACACAAGGGTAGGGGTGAGGCCACCATCCGAAACGGTGCAGGCTGGCGCACCATTGACAGCCGGACACAGCTGTTGGACCTCCCTGCTGTGCACGGCAGGGAGGGCCTGCCCGGGGCATGGGCGGCCGACCCAGCGCGCATGCCCAGCTGGCCCACCCACCCCGCTTGTCGACAGCAGGAACCTCGTCAGCAGGCGGGCTGACATGCCCCTGAGCTCGACACGGCCGGCCTGCAGGCTCAGCGGGCGCGATATGGGGAGGAGAAGGCGGATGCCCTTGGTCGGCAGGGAGGCGGAGTGAGTGCAAAGCTGGCGAGGTAGCACATGCGGCAGGGAGGGTGTGAGCAATGCCGCAGCAAAGCGCGGGCAGCGCAGCTTGCCCCTGCCCACCTCCCATGACCCCGCACATCAGCGCTAAGCCAGCCATGAATACCATGCATGCACCGGTGGGCCTGCACTGCTCACCAGGACTGCCGCCTTGGATGGCATCCGCGCGCAGGTGGGTGTCTTGAAGGGGGTGGGGGGCGCCGCATCCTCATCCTCATCCTCGCCTGGCTGGGCTGCTGCTGCAGGGGTTGCTGCCTCCTGCAGCCCCTGCTCAACAGCAGCAGCACCTGCTGCTCCTGCCCCCGCCCGCTGTGCACGCTGGGGCGTCTGGTCATGCTCCAGTTGGCGCCGCTCCACATGCAATGCCTGCCCTTCCTGCCCCTCTGCCTCGAAACCCTGCATCTGCCCCCCGCCGCCCTCTTCTGCTGCTGCCGCCTCCCACTGGCCCTGCTGCTCCTCCAGATCCCGGATCCGCTGGTCCCGCTGCTCGATCTCCTCCTCGTACTGCTGCGTAATCACCATCTGATCCACCGCTGCACGGCGTGTGGCCTGCAGGCGCCCAAGCCGGCAGACCGGCAGGAGGCAGTGTCAGCTTGCATGCCTTTCATCTTGCGCACATCCTGTTCACCCGGCATGCACAAGGAAGAGCATGCGCCTCAGGCGTGTGGGCGCAGGGCAGGCACGCTGCTCTGTCGCTTGGCAGCCTCACCTTCTGCCGCTCTCGCTTGACTTCTAGCTTCAGGTCAGCCAGCTCCCCCTGCGCTAACATTGGATGCCAAATTTCTCAGGTGGAGCCATGCTTGCTTGAGCCACGGCAGGCGGCACCGATGCACCACGGGCAGCATGCGTCCAGCAACCGCGGGAAAGTGTTGCCCACGGGCGGCAGTCCGTCGCAGCCCGCCCACCTTTAGGGAGGCGCCCTGATCAACGGCCACTCGCAGCTGCCGCTTCAGCTCTTCTACCTCCCCCTTCAGCGTTGTCGTCTCCTGCAAAACGCAGCGGACAACGTGAGGCTTGGGGCGTCTAGAGCCGCCGACCGCAGGAGCCTCCAACCTGCCAGGGCCCCTCCTCTCACCGTCTCGTAGGCCTCCTGTCGCTCGTCCATATCCATCCTGACAGGCTACTGCCTCCGAGTTGTGCTGTGTTTTGTCGGAAGAAGCACTAAGCTTCTGGAAGGAGCGGGCAGGGCTCCGGATGGTCGGGTCGTAAGATTTGAAGCCGCCTGCTGACGTCACAACAGACTTCTGGGCACGCCGCTGCACCGCTGACTTGGCACAGCACCGCGCGTGTGTGTGTGTGTGTGTGCTCCCAAGAACTCAGCCGCGTTTGAACCCTCTGCTTCACGCATGGGCTGAGGCACCAGTGTGCGGTGCAGTAGTGTTGGCAGCAAGTTGGCAGGCCATGAGTCGAGGCAAAAAGTGCCGAGCTGGGGTGCGGCTAGCTGGCGAGTTGGTGCGAGCTCGAGAGGATGCAGTGCTTGTGTAACTACTGTTCACTGTCTCTTCGAGCAGCCCAAGACCGACCATCGTGAGGGGGCAGAACGCAACTTATCAGGTGATGCTTCATGATGCTTCAGATGAAGCAGCAAAAAGGGGGCAGCACAGGAAGACGGGCAGGCACCCTTGGCAAGTGCATGACAGCAGGCGCCTCGTGGGTTGACATGACAGCACTGTAGACATACTGGAGTGAAGGGGACCTGCACATACACACGAAAAACGTGAGGACATTTGCTTGGAACTTGTGCCACGTCAGCAGCGCCGCTGGCGGGGGGCCCACCTGGCTGAACCCTTACGAGGCGGCCTAACATAAACGACACGGGCCGTTTTGAACCCCTGGCCGGCCCCTTCATCAGCGCGTTTGGTCTGTGGTTTCACCCTACCTTCCAAGGTCCTTGGACTAAACACCAGTGAGAGCACTCTCAGCCGGCAGTCGGCCAGGATGGACCAGCAAAGGCTTCTGCAGGAGGTG
This sequence comes from Chlorella sp. ArM0029B, assembly GCA_002896455.3. NCBI lineage: Eukaryota > Viridiplantae > Chlorophyta > Trebouxiophyceae > Chlorellales > Chlorellaceae > Chlorella > Chlorella sp. ArM0029B. Next base: position 1,382,113 of record JTEE01000031.1, read on the forward strand.
CGCGAGGAAGTGGGCAAGCGGACCCGCTCGGCTGCCGGCAGTTTGGAGGCTCCTGCGGTGGGAGGCCGGCTGTCAACACCTCAAACCTTTACCCGTTCTGTACCTGCTGTTTACAGAAGGAGGCCAGGCTTCAGCGGAAGCTGCGAACGCTCGAAGGGCAGGCCGCCCGTCTGCAGGTGGGCAAGGCAGGCAAGGCGGCGCGCCGCCCGTGTGCGGATTACCGCCCGCTGGAGGGCTCGCCGCAGATGCCTTGACCATGGCTGTTGTAGCTGGCAATGGTCATTTGCCTTGTCAGGTTGCATTGTGCGCAGTAGGAGGCAGCTGACATGATGTGGGAACGCACGGAAGAAGAGCAGAAATAGGGTTGTGAGGCAAACGATCAGAGCGCCACCTTGACGTCGGCTGGTGTACCTGCCCAGCGCCCTCAAGGCTGACCTGCGAGCTGTGCCGTGCACGTTGGGCAAAACGTACAAGTGCACAAAAAGGGCGTGCAATCTATTGCCCTCTGCCTGCCTGCCTGCCTGCCTGCCTGCCTGCAGGCTGAACAGCGCGCAGCAGCGGCGGATCGCATGGCGAGTGTGCAGCAGCACGAGGCAAATATTGCGCAGCTGAACCGGTGCGTGCGGGAGAAGGAGCAGCAGCTGGGGCAGACTAGGCGGCACCTGAGGGGACTGGAGGAGCAGCTGCAGCTGGCTGAGCGGGAGACGGCAGCAGCACGTGAGGCAGTATTGGCTGCCAGAGAGGCTGCAGCCGTGGCAGCGCCGGCAGCGGCAGATGAGGGCGCATCGGCCCCCTCGGCAGCGGCACCCTCTGCCGCCCCTCGAGCGCCCCGTGTCCCCAGGGTGTGCGCAGCCGAGGGGTGCGGCAACACAAAGCACCTGCGCCTCTGCAGCGGGTGAGTGAGTGTGTTGCCAGCGGGGAGTTTGGCGCCCTAAGGCTGCCGCAGTGCGCGTGAACGACGGCATGCTCACCCACACCCACAGAAGGACGGCCCACTTGCTTGCCCTGTGCAGCATGCCAAATGGCAATGTTGACAATGTTGTCAATTATCTAACTGCAAATTTACCCATTTGCGCTCCCGCCCCCTGGCCTGCAGCTGCGTGTCTGTGCGGTACTGCAGCGAGGCATGCAGCCGCTCCAACTGGAGGGCGCACAAGGCCGAGTGCCGCCGCCTGCAGGCTGCTGCTGCCGCCGCCGCCGCGCCCACAAAGCCCGAGAGCTCCGAGGAGTGACCAGACCAAACCTGGCCGCCAGAATCGCCGCGCTCAAAAGAGCACAACGTCTGCCCCAGCCCAAGAAATACCCCCCATCCTGCCTGCACTTTGTGTCCCCTGCCTGCCCGCCGCCCTGCCAGCTCAGCCCCACACCGCCCACTTCACATGCACAGCTGGTCGGACAGCGCTGCCCACCTGTCCCCCCGTCCATCTGGCGCTGCATCGTACCGCCTCACCTGTACAGCTGCGTTGTTCTTTGTATCATGGGGACTTTGACTGACATGGCGGGTCCCTTTGTTAACATGTTAGGAGTGCGGCATGTGAGGTAAAATCATACTTGGGTGGAGTGCTGAAGGGCCGGCAGACGAGAGCGCCGAAGAAGGAGCAGTGCATCTCAAGGGGTCCAAAGATGCCGGTGGGCATGTGGCTGGGCCAGGAGGTTACAAAGAATTGGAAGAAGCATGGCGGTGTTGTGATGGCATGTTTGAGTACATTAACAAATGTGAGGTCGGATTGAGCACAGGGCACGGATCGAGCAGTTGCAGTCATGGCGAGGGCATATGCCGTGTCACGCACCCAACTTCAGATGTTTTGGGTTTGGGGCCCCATTTCAGCAGCTGCTGCTGAGAGGAAGGCGTCATCAGCAGCAACATCCCCCTCTGACAACCCGACATCAAACACTGCTGCCTCAAGCGCCGCTGCCATGGCAGGCGGCGAGTCCGGCATGTCGTCTGCCCCCCCCTCTGCAGCCGCAAAACGTGAGGAGGGCCGGGCCGACACGGCCAAGCTGGCTAGCCCCATGGGGGCAGCTGCTACACCCTCCTGCTGAGCCTGCTGTGCCTCTGCCTCGCCGTCCACATCCCACTGCCACTGCTGCTGCTTCTCCAGCGCCCCCTGCTGCAATTGCTGCTGCTGCCGCCGCTGCTGCAGCGCCTCTGCCACCGCATGTGCTCTTGGTGAGGGCAGCGCCCCGCTGCCGCCAGCACAGGCAGTGCTCGACCGTGGGGAGCACTGCGCTCCCAGGCTGCGTGGGCTGCTGCCTGCCGGGCTGGAGGCCCCCAACTGATCTGCCCAGCTGCCGCTGTTGCCGGCGCTGCCCTCCTGGCTGCCCTCCTGAGCCGACCTGCTGCGATGGTGCAACGGGGGGATGGGACAGGTGCTGTTAACACGTGAAAAGATGAAAGCAAGCTGCAGGGTGTGGGTGCATGTGCCAGGGCGTTGCACGCAACTGGCCACGACAAACGCCTTAGCCAAGGGTGTCTCACAAGGGCACTATCCAGCCACGACGATTGCTAGCAAAGGCAGGGCGTCGTGCAGCCTTCAACCTTGCGCCCCACACATTCCGACCACGCTTTCCTGTAACCATCCCCATCATCCCTCGCTGTTCCACAGCCCCACCCCAGCACCCACCCCACCCACCCCNCCCACCGCGCCAGCACGGTCCCGGGGTGCTTCAGCTTCAGGTGAACCCGCACGCTATCCGCGCTGAGCCCAACCCTCTCGCTGCACACCGGGCAGCACCGCGGCTCCGGCTTGGTCTTCTTCATCTGCGAGGTCAAGAAGGCAAGCAGTGTGTCAAAGGTAGGGGGACCAAGCAAGAGGCGGCGGCTGGAGGCAGGGGCAGCAGCTCTGCCCACGGATAGAAGAAAGGGAGGGGGCAGCGCTGCATCCGCAGCCCCTCCCTTTCACCCGCTCCTATCCGGCCACGGCTGATGCTTTCCTGTGCCCCCACTCTCGCCACACTAAGGCCCACGCTGAACGTCGCCCCACCGTGCAAAGCAGCTGCTGTTGCCAGCCCTGCCATACCCCACTTTCACCGGCTGCCGCGCCTCCTGCCTCCCGGCCACGCCCCACGGCACTGCCCTGCAACCTCCCCGCCCTCCCCCCTCCGCCACCTTGAGATCTGCCTCGCAACAGCCCCCATTCTTGTCCCTCTCCCTGCAACCCCACCTTAAAGTCTCCCTCCCAAGCGCCCCATCAAGTTCCCTCTCCACACCGCACTATCCCTGCAGCCTCTCACCACCCTTTCAACACTTCCCTCCCAAACAGCCCCTACTGCCTCCCTGCCTCGCCCCACCCCATTGCCCTGCAACCTTCCCGCCCTCCCTCACCTTGATGGTCTGCCGTCCAAACAGCCCCTCCCTGCCTCACCGCACTGGCACTGCCCTGCAGCCCTGCGCCCTCCCCACCTTGACTGTTTGCTTCTTCCAGCCCCTCCATGTGTATCCCTCTTTCCGCAGCCCTTCACCACCCACCTTGACTGTCTACATCCCAGCAATTCCCCTTTGTTTTTCCTTCTCTCCACACCGCCCTGCAACCCCTCACCCCCCACCTTGACGGTCTGCCGTCCAAACAGCCCCTCCTCCAGCCTGAGCAGCGCCGCCAGGTAGCCGGCGTTGGGGGCCGCCTCGGGGCGCACGCGGTGCAGGAACTCCAGGGCGCGCTTCAACGTCCAGCGGCGGCGGGTCATGAGCCAGGACAGCACCTGCGGGGGGATCCGGACGGGGCAGGGGAAGGGGAAGCGGGTGGTGGGTGCTAAGAGCCAGGACAGCATCTGCTAGTAAAAATGGCGGGGCGGGGCAGGGGCAGCGGAAGCAGGCGGCGGGGCATGAGCAAAGACAGCTCCTGCTTGTAAACAAAGGCGGGGCAGGGGCAGCGGAAGCAGACGGCGAGGCATGAGCAAAGACAGCACCTGCTTGTAAAAAGAGGCGGGTAGGGGAAGGGGAAGCGGGTGGTGGGTCCTGTGAGCCAGGGCAGCAACTTCGGGGACACAAGAGGCGGGGCAGGGGCAAGCGGGGGCGGCCTGGGGAAAGAGAGTGGAGTTGGGTGCAGCTGACAAGGGGGAGAACAGTGGGCACACCCGCGCCCCGGCACCACCACAGCAGGCTTGGCAAACGAGACGCTAAAGTGGAGCGAAATGCTGCTGCCACATGGCAGGTAGAGGCGGGCAGTGCCAGCACCGGTACCAGCAGCGCCAGCCGGGCGCTGAGGAGCAAAAGCGGTACACAAGGCCTCACCAGGCTGCAGCTGCGGCTCTTGCCAGCGTGGCAGTGGACCAGCACACGGCCGCCTGAGGCCAGGCCCTCGTCGATGAAAGCGGCTGCGTCTGCAAGCAGAAAGGCAGCCCATCAGCGGTCCATGAAAAAGCAAGGAGGTGCTGCACTGGCGTAGGATAACGTTGCCTTCTGCCCTGCCCTGCACTGCACAATCCTCCGGCCCCACCCTGACCTGCACTGCCCAGCCCTGCCCATGTGGCCCCACCCTGCCCCACAGACGGACCGCCCCGCCCTGCACAATAGGCCACCCACCTGGCAGGTGGGGCGCCAGATCTTCTTCCTCCACATCCCGCAGCGGGCACCGCATTGTCACAAACCCCTGCCCCTCCTCCGGCAGCAGCAGGTCCTGCCACAGGTGAGGTGGGTGAGGGTGGGAAGAGGGTGGGCAAGGGCGGGAAGAGGGTGGGCAACAAGAGTGGGCAACAGGGGTGGGCAACAGAGGTAGGCAAGGGTGGGGGAGAGGGTGGGGCACAGCATGAAGGGGGACACCAAAGCCACCTGCTTCTCTTCAGGCAGCAGCAGATTCTGCCACAGGAAGGGTGGGTGAGGGTGGGGAGAGGGTGGAGGACGGGAAGAACAGCGGGGCAATTCTTGGCCGCATACGCACGGGTGCATCATGCTCTCAGGCAGCAGCAGGTCCAGCATGGAAGCGGGCAAAGCACGAGGGCCGCTTCATTCATTCATTCATTCATTCATTCATTCATTTACAGCGCCGCAGCAACACAAAAGTGTGCCGCAGATGCGTCACCCCAGCATTATGACAAAGCAAAACTCGGGGTGTTCTATTATAAGAAAAGAGAGGGACCGCTTAGCCCTCCCCTTCTGCCCCCTCGTCGCAGCCCCTCCTCAGCATGGCATCCCTGACCTCCGGCAGTTCATTCACATGCATAAGGCGGTGCAACAAAGCATGCGACGCATGCTGCTGGCCTGCACCCCCTCCACCTGCGCCTGACTGTCTTGTCTACCCCCCCAACCTCACACTGCTTGGTCTCACCTCAGTAGCATTCAGGATGTGTGTCACCCCCATGTGGCGCAGCAGGTGCAGGCTGCTGGCCTCCACCGCCCCCGACAGGTAGAGGCGCGGCATGAGGCGGCAGGGGCGCCCAGTCAGCGTGGCCTGCTGCAGCACGCGCAGGCGCTGAAGCATGTGCTCCAACCGGACCTGCGCAGGCAGCAGCGGTGGTGGGGGAAGGAGGGTGAATGGGGCAATGTGAGGCATCAAGCGGTGGGGGTGCCCCGCCAGTGTGGCTTGGTGCAGCAGCCAGGAAGGGGGAAGGAAGCACAAGCAGGCACTGCAGCACGCGTGCCCCGGGCGGACCTGCGCAAGCAGCCGCGGCGGCGGTGTAAGGAGAAAGCAGGATGTGTCAGAGTGGGGCGACATGTCGGCGTGTGGTGCAGCACCAAAAAGAAGTGGGATGTAAGCACAGGCAGGCGCTGCAGCATCCGTTCTCCAGGCAGCCTGCGCAGGCAGCAGCGGCGGTGGGGAAGTGCGGGTCGGGGGCCAGGGTGGCAGGGAAGGGAGCAACGACACGCCCAGGCAGCGAGTGGCAAAGTCGCCGATGAGAGCCAGCAGTCACCAGGGGCAGCACCAAGAATGGCACCTGGGTAGAAAGACAGTAACTGATATAGCCTGCCGGCGTCCCACCTTGAGTTCATACACGTCCACCACGGGATGCGTGCCGTCCAGGAAGGCGGTGGTCAGCTGCCGTGCTCCCGGCCCCGACCGCTTCACCTGCCACTCCTCCACCGCCGCACGCAGCTCCTCGCCTGCGGGGCGGGGGCCAAACGGCAGTGGGCGTTGGGGCGAGGGTGGTTGGGCAAGAGCTGGCAGGTGGTGGTCTCTGTATGTGCCTTGACAATTGATGCATGCAAAGCATGTGGTTGTGACAAAGGCCGCACCAGGGATGTGCCCGCTCAAATTCCGACACACATCCTTGCAGTGGACCGACACCTCTTCCCACATGCTCTGCCATACCGCTGTGCCCCCTGCCCTTTCCCCGTCAGGATGCGTCACCCCTGACCCATGTGCGCTCAGCCTTCTCCCGGAACACCCCCTTCCAATGCGCACCTTCTGCCCCATGCTGTCATTGTGCTGTGACCCCAGCACTCCCCCCAACCCCGGCTGCACGCTCACCCTTCTCCCGGAACACCCCCTTCCAGTGCGCCACCTTCTCTCCCACGCTGTCGTTGTGCTGCGCCTCGGCGTTGATCTGGCGGATGCGCATCGTCTGGGCAGTAGTGTGGGCGCAGGAGTTGAGCAGCAGCGGGGAGGCGGCGCCGCCTGCAGGATACAAAGGGAGCGGAGATGTGGCAGAAGGGAGGGAGGATGGGCAGCCGTGTGGGCGGGAGATCGAAAAGAGAAGGGAAAGGCATCAGCGCCCTGCAGATTGGGGTGGGTGAGAGGAAAGGGGAGGGTCGGGGGATGCGCGCCATTTGGGCGGGGTGATGTGGGCTGAGAAGCTGAGCAGCAGTGGGCAGATGCAGCCACCACCAGCCCCTGCCCCAGCTGCAGCATTTAGGCCTTAGGGTTTAAAACCCTAAACCCTTTAAACCTTCTATAATGGGCTTGCCTGCCGATGAGGCGCGGCGCGAGGGCGGGGCAGAGGAGCGCGGGGTGGCTGCCTGCCCGCCGCCGCCGCCGCCGGTGCCCCCTTGCTGCTGCTGGCTGTCGTCCACCCGCTCAATGTCCTCCAGAAAGTCGGCGATCCAGTCTGCACGGGCGTTAAGTCGTAGGTTGGGAAGGACAGGCAGGAAGATGGAGGTGAGTCACACATGGAGGCGAGTCACATTACAGGGGGGAGGAACGCGCGCATGTGATGTGGTCTTCCCCTGCTTCTCCCAACCTTGGTGTGCCCGCTTCCCAAAACATGTCCACTCCCTGCACAGCCCCCAAGTTCAGCTGCAGTTCACTGCCTGCATGGACGCCACGCTGATGTGCAGTACCACAAAAATGGAAGCAGGCACCCACCTGTGACATTCATTTGTTCATTTACAGCGCCGCAGCAACACAAAAGTGTGCCGCAGGTCATCGTCATCCCAACATCATGGAAACCCACCTGTGACCACATCAAACATCATTTCCAGCAGGCCCTTGATGGTGACTGCCGCATCAAGCGCCGCCTTGAGGCCCTGCACAGTGGGGAGGCAGTCGGGCAGGCAGTGGTGAGGTTGGCAGGCATGCGGGCAGGCAGTGGCGAGCTTGGCAGGATGTGGTGAGGTAGGAAGGCGGGTTGTGGGAGGCATTGCGGAGGCAGGTGACAAGGCACAGTGAGCAGGCAGGCGGTCAGGCAGTGGGGAGGTTGGCAACGGGGACACAAGGCAGGCAGGCAGGCACTGGGCCTGCCAGGCAGTGGGCGGACAGGTGGGCAGGCAGTGGGGAGGCAGGCGGGCAGGCAGTGGTTGAGGCAGGCAGGCGGGTGGGCAGGCAGCGAGGATGCAGGCAAGCGAGCGGGTGGGCAGCGGGAGCCAGGCAGGCAAAGGTCTCATAAGACAGGATGCTCGGTGGGTGGGCAGTGGGAGCCAGGCAGGTAAGGTAGGTGGGTGCCGCTGACACAAAGCCCCTGCTGACTCGCCGGACTGGCTCAGCACTGTCTCAAGGGCATGACTCGCCCGGACCCAACTCGTCTCCAACTCCCAACTTCCGGCCACCGGCCTCACCCGCAAGAAAGCAAGCGGGACATGCGCTGCCACCTGCGCAGACCCACAGGATCACCCATCCACTGCTTCACCCATCGTGAAATGAGCTTCCGAAGGCTCTAGGGCCCTGGAGTTGCCTTCCCAAGTTCACCAGGATACAAAACTGACACACCCACCCACGCACCCGCTGGAAGGCCGCCGCATTCTCTTGTAAAGTAGCCGCGTCCCAGGCGGAACACAGGTCGCTGCAGGGGTGCAGCGCCTGGCGCAGCAGCGCCCCCGCCACCTCAGCGTCGTTCAGCGCCAGCTCAGTCAGCCGCTCGCACGAGCTGTCCTGCAGGCGGCAGCGGGGAGCTGGGTGCATTGCAGATCTTTGTTTGAGAACTAGCACACAAGGCGGCCCGAGAAGCCTGGATGTGCGGGCAGTTGTGCGGGTGGCAGCATGACTGGGCGGAGGGAGTGGGCGGTGTGGGAAGCGGAAGGGATCACAGTGCATGCACAGGGATGAGCGGAGCGTGCATTGAGAGGCTTGTATCTGCCTTGTCCCAGCTCTGCAAGCAGCCAGTGCATCATTTTAGGCTGAGTCTTGATGGCAATGTGCGGGATTGCAATTCCCGACATCGCAGTTCAAGTCTGCCCCTATACGGCCGACAGGGCAGGGGGCAACGTTTATGGTGGGGAGAGTATTAGTGTTGCAAGCTCTCAGAGGCGGCTCGCCTGTGGGGTGAGCACACGGGGGCCGACAGGTACGGGTGCCCGCAGGCGAGGGGAGCCAGGGACCACCTGCACTTGGCGTGGCGCCCAGTCAGCGCCAGCATGGCACATGTGTACAGCAGCACAGCAGGAAGAGGTACATCCCAAGGCACACTAAATGCTGGCTAGCCACCAAACCATGTGGATTACTGCCACAAGGAGGCGGAAGTTGTGTGTTCTCCCCTTGTCCTTGAACCGCTTGCCCTGAAGCGGGGCAGATTCAGCCGGCCGGGGCGCGGGGTCCAGCTCTCTCCATCAGCCTAATCGCTACAGCTGGCCACGGCTTTGCACCACAAGCATGGCCTGCTTCCGTAACACATCACCACCAACAAAGAGAACGAAAACAAAAGAGGAGGAGCGCACCTCCACAGACATCAGGCCGCCGCGCGGCCGCCGGTGCACCACCTTGTAACAAACAGAATGGACCCCCACAGACATCCCCACCACCAACAGCCAAGCACGGTAATGACAAAATAGGAGGGGCGCACCTCCACCGACATCAGACCGCCGGGCGGCCGGCGCTGCACCACCGCATCAATGGCCACCGCACGCCCCGCCCAGCGCCCGGCAGTGGCGTACAGGACGTTCTCTGCACAGACACGAACGTTTGGGAAATTTGACGACTTGTTGCCTGAAAGATCAGAATGTGCCGTTTTTTAGTGGTGTAGCATCCATGACGGATGATCAGTTTCGTTCCGCCATGTACTACAGCGGGTGTTGACAGGCAGGCATGGGGGCAGGGAAGGGACAGAGAGACAGCAGGCAGGCGCCACATGGGCCGACGCTGTCCTCGTGCTGCCTCACTCAAAGCGCACCCAACTTGCCCGCCACGCCAGCTTCCAACAGTGCAGGTGGTCTGGGCGTTTCTTCCCCCACCCACCCGAATTTCCCCGCCACGTACGCTCCCACCAGAGCAGGAAGTCCAAATGTTCCCACCCCCCACCCACATCCACTCCTCACCCACCAGGGTTTCCCCGCCACGCCAGCTCCCGGCAGTGCAGCCAGCCGGTCTGGGCGTTCCTCCTGCTGTGGCTGCCCCGAGGCTTGCGGCCGCGCCCACGCTTGCCACCTGCTTCCACCTTGGACTCCTGCTTCCCTGCCATCACCCGCATCCACTCATCACCCACCCGGGTTCCCCCGCCACGCCAGCTCCCGTCAATGCAATCGGGTCTGCCTTCCCCTTTCCA
>JTEE01000031.1:1391978-1412078 GCA_002896455.3 Chlorella sp. ArM0029B
ACCCGGGTTCCCCCGCCATGCCAGCTCCCGGCAGTGCAGCCGGTCTGCGTTGCCCAGCAGCATGTCGAGGGTGAACAGGCGCCCCAGGTCCTCTGCCGTCTGGCGCAGCCGCTCGGCGGGGGCAAAGGCGGCGGGGTGCTGGAAGAGGCAGCCGCCGGGAATGAACTCCATCACCAGGCAGCAGCTGCGCATGAATGCATGACCAAAGGGAGAAGAAGAACAGAATGAGATGGGTTCTGGAGGAGGCAGCCGCCAGGGATGAACCCCATCACCAAGCAGCAGCTGCGCATGAATTCATGACCAAAGGGAGGAGAAGAGCAGAATGAGTTGGGTTCTGGAAGAGGCAGCCGCCGGGAATGAACTCCATCACCAGGCAGTAGCTGCGCATGATTTGAGTCGTGTGCACAAGTGTATAATGCAGCCAGAGATTGCCAATGCGGCACGAGCTGGCTTCCCCATGACTCAGCCGCTCCGCAACACTCAACCCGCCTCCCCAACCCAGTACCTGCGTCCAGAACCGTGCAGGTCCCCCCTGCCCCATCTGCCCCCCCCTGCCCCATCTGTCCCGCACCTCTTCTGGCAAGCCACAGAACTCTTTTTCACAAACGTGCAGAGCAGAGACAGCAATTCAGTTCTCACCTGTTGCGTGCCAGCTCCTCGTGCAGGTCGGGATAGCGGTCCCTGAGGGCAGCTGCCGCCTCAGACGCCTCGCGCCACTCCTGCTCAGAGGCCCCCTGCAGACGGCAGAGAAGCCCAGCAAGGCGGCGGGCAGGCAGGCGGGCAGGCACTTGACGTGGTCGCAGCATGGTTGGGCAGAGAGGCAAGTGTGCGACACAGAATATGCCGTTGCTTGACATGGAACAAGGCATGGCTTGCCTGCCCGTGCTTGCACGATGCATGGCAAGCACTGCAGCAGCCGCTGGCACAATGCAGGAACCGCCCCCCGGCAACTCCCCAGCCCCCACACTGCCGCGCTTGCCTTCTGGCGCAGGATGCGTGAATCGGGGGCACACAGCCCCACGTGCCGCGTCAGCTCTGAAGCAAATTGCTCGCTCTGGCTGAGCAGGCGGGAGGAGACAAACTTGAGGATGAGGCAGCTCTCGGCGAGCGGGGCGCCAGGCACCGGCATGCGTGCCGGTGTGGGCGGGCAGTCGTCAGCCCTGCTGCCGCTCACGCCTCCTCCTGCTGCTGCGATCGAAGCAAAGGAGAAGCTAGGCGGGCGCCTAGGCTGCTGGTGGCGATGCGGACTTGAGCCACCAGAAGCGCTGCTGCTGCCGCTGCTGTCACTGCTGCCGCTGCTGCCGCTGCACCTGCTGCTGCCACTGCTGCTGCTCACGCGACCCTCACTGCTCAGCGCCGTGCTGTTGGCGGTGCTAAACGCAACGCCAGGGGGCAGCTGCCGATCCCGCTGGTCCCGCTGCTGCCGGTGCTGCTGCTGCGCCGCCGCTGCCGCCTGCTGCCGCTGCATCAGGGATGCCTCGCCGCTTCCGGAGCCCTCTGCGCTCTCGCTGCTGCACCTCTCTGGCCAGCCCTCCCTGCTGGGGCAGTCGCTGCCGCTGTCGCTGCCAGCGAGGACGCCACGCAGCGACGGCTCGCTGACCAGCGTCCCGACCTCCTCCTGCTCTCCCAGCACCCCACCAAGTGGCTCTGGCATGCCGTCTGCCGACGCCTCCCCTGCTACCTCTCCTGCTGCTGCTGCTGCTGCTGCAGCGCTGTTGCCCCTGGACAGATGTCCCGCCTGCTGCATGTACCCCGTGTGCTCCCTCTCAGGCGAGCTGCGAAGGGAGCAGGGCGGGGTGGGGGCGCGGGGCGCCTCCGCTGCAAACAGGCAGAAGATGACGCGGCCACCTGCAGCACAGGCGCAGGTCGAACCAGGGGCAGGGTGCGGGCACAGTAGGGCACGGGTGCAAGGCCGGACCAGGGACAGGGTGCGGGCACAGGAGGGCAACTGACGCACAGCAGCTGGTGTGCGGGCCAGCGGTACCAGGCCATGTTGCATCATGGGATGATGCTCTTCCTGATTGTGCACAGGATTGCAAGCTGTGTGGATGCAGCGAATTGCAAGCTGTGTGGATGCAGAGAACTGCAAGCTGTGTGGATGCAGAGAACTGCAAGCTGTGTGGACGTTCATGCAGCCTGCATGCTTGGCAGCCTGCCAGCTGTGCCCTTTCCCAACCTCCCTCACCACCCGCGTCTGCCCACGGCTAGTGAGAGAGGTGACGCAAGGCTATCCTATCCCCGAGACACCTGCTCCCACACACACCTGCACCCCGCCGCACCTGAGTTGATTTCCAGCAACTCCCCTCCGCTGGGGCTGCGTGCTGCGCAGGGGCTGCGTGGCGAAGCTACCCCCACAGGTGTGGACGCTGGGGTTGGCGAGGGAGCCTGCAGGCCGGCCGCCATGGCTGCCGCCTCTATCGCCGCCGCCGCCGCCGCCGCAGGGGCCGCCGACATTGGGCGGGAGTGAGCGGCCAGAGTGTCGCTTGGCAGCTCATCAAACTTGAGCAGCTCAGAAGAGATGATGGCAGACAGGCGGTGCCAGGGGATCTCGCCAGGCCCTGGGCGGGGGCAGGGGCAGAAGGGACACAGGGTGGGGAACATTGCGGCACCTGGGCGCGGGCAGGAGAGCACCGGGCATGCTCTGCGGCAGCACCCACATGCCGCGCCACCGGCCCGGCCTGCTCTGCGGGCGGAAACGGCACGTGGGTGCTGCGCCAACGTGGGTGCTGCATCAAGACCCGCACCTGTGGACATGGGCAGTGCCGCCCGAAGGCGGTCCTTGAATGTGTCTGACACCTCATAAGAGCGGGCCTTGGGCAGGTGAGCCCCGCGGCCGCTGCCCGTCAGCTGCGCCGCCCGCAGGCTGCCCAGCGCCAGCTTGGGGGCCGCCTCGTGCAGCAGCGCTGCCAGCTCAGCCGCCTCATCTTGGTGGTCCCCCAACCAGCTGAAGCTGCGGGGCGTTAGGAACTGCGGGCAACGGCGGCGCAAGGCGCGGCGGCAGGCGGCAGCGGTTGGCGGTAACAGGCAAGAGCACTGGTCAGCACGCGCACGGCTCGGTCGCCCGCCCAGGAACGCGAGACGCACGACAGGACAGGGAGAAGGAAGCTCGGGGCGCTCACCATGTCGGCACTGCTGTAAAACTGGAGCTCCTCAAGCCGCAGGGACAGCCTGTTCTCCGCGGAATCCTCGCTTTGCACCATGGCTGCCAGGCTTGAGGAGGCGTGAGGGGAGGGGAAGGGCGAAAGAGGCGCCCACAGACCCCCTTAGTTACGTGCCCGGGCCTTTTAACAGGCATCAGCAGTGATCAGCGTAATAGAGGGCACCCCGAAACCCGGTTGGAAGCTGTCCGAAGGAGCCGAGCTGGCAGTCCTTGTGTTTTTGAGCTCTGTTTTTGCACAGCGCTCGCCCCTTGTTACATGCCCTACCCTCGCCTATCAAATTTCAGCATGGTGCAACCCACGGAGAGCATCCGGCCAGTGCCGGAGCGCGTCCACTTTCACAAGAGCTGGGCTGAAAGACTTGCTGCCGCCAACGCGAAGCGTGACAAGATCGACCTGAATGCCCTTGCAATGGTGGGCGGGGTGTTGTGGGAGAGCCATGAGGGTGGTCCCGGCCTGGCACAACAGGGCCGATGTGCGTCACCTCGTTGCACTGGCACCGCCGCCTTCCGCTGACCAGGAAGCCCTCCCCCCCGCCACACACATATTCGCATTGAACAACCAGTCTTCAGCCCGGCTTTGAATTCCATTTTGCATGCCATCATGCTGCTTGGCCTTGCACGGCACTGGGCTTTGCTCACACCGGCCGAAGTGGCAGTCATGACAGCAGCGGCTGCCGCGGCAACGCAGGCATGGCGGCCTGGCAGCGGCGCAGCTTCGGCAGCTTTGCAAGGTGGCTTGAGGTTGTGGAGGCCCCCGTGAGGGTAGCCCTGGCCAGCCAAGCAGCTTGGGTGTTGCAGCAGCGCCTGCTGAATGGAAGGTCGCCCTACATCGGCATCGTTGTGTGGGACGCATTGGCCTTCACTCTCATCGTGCGGGTCACTTCAGCCGGCGCCGGTGGCGGCGTGCTGGTAAGCCTGTGATCAGCAAGACGCAGGGCTGCCCACAGGCTGTAATGTATGTTTCCAGGGGGTCTGGTATTCTTCATTGGGGCAGCTCCTGCGGCCACGCGTCTTTCTGGGCTTTCAAGTCGTCGTGCCTGATGCGAGATGCGAGATGCGAGATGCGATCAGATGCAAGATGAAACACTCTTCTCACCCTCACCCCACATGCCCACCTCGCTCCTGCGTACAGGCCGTGACACGCCCGCTGCGGCTGCACTGGCACCTGCCCGCGCAAGTGGGCCTGTTCTGGCTGATCCAATCCAGAAACGCTCGCATGTGCGCCATGCCCGCCCTGCGCCACCCAGCCGCTCGGCGCGCCACCGCCGCCCATCTATGCCGTGCTGTCAGCGCTGCCCAGAGCATGGGGCACGCTGCCGCGGCACAGGGCGCAGGGGCAGTGCTGCGCCGTGCTCGCATATGCTGAGCTGCTGTTTGGACTGCTGGCACCCACCCTGGCGCTGGCAGCCTCTGAGAGTGAGCTGTACCTGCAGTACCGCCGGCACTGGCTGCACTGGCAGTGGGAGCAGCGGGAGGCGGCGGCTATGTCGCCTCCGCCCCGGGTCCCTCGAGCGCACCCTCAGCAGCACCTGCTGTGCAGCACCTGCCTCACAGTGGCCAGTTGGACCCAGCGGCTTTCCCCTCCCTGCAGCCGCCGGGGTGGCTGGCGGGGCGTGCCTACGAGGTTGTGCACGCCTGCAGGCACGTGGTGCAGGGGGGGGGAGGCAGCTGATGTGGTGGTGGCAGCCCTCATGGCCCTCATGGCCCTTGTTACCTTTTGGAGCACCGTTGCCATGCCCACATGCCCACCTGAGGTATCTGTTTATGTGAAGGCCGCCGATGCTTCCGTTGCCCCCACTAGCGGGCCTGCATCACTCGGTGTCCACCTTGCACTGAACGACTTATTACTCCAATTGATCTTGCTCTATTTGATATACTATACATTTCTTCGTTTCTTATCACACGTCAAGATGGAGGTTTGGAGGAGACTCAACTGCCTTGCCTGAGCGGCGCTGAGCTGAGCTGGCGCCCTCAAATTTGCCTTGATGTGCCCGGCGGCCCCGGCACCTAAGGCTAGTAAAATGCAGGAACACTGAGCGACACTATGGGCGCTACCCATTCTCGTCAGGCGAGAACCGCCGCCGCAGACAACGACATTGCGGCGCTGCAACAGGTTGGGACGCTTGCTCGCGCTCGCAGGGTTTGCAGAGTGCCATATTCAGCGACCTGCGCAAGCCGCGCCTCTAGCAGGGCGCGGAGGCCCTAAACCCACTCCTCCCACGGTCTCTCCGGCCGCTACACCCCGCTCAGCTGCACTTAAGAGGCACATGAATTGCATACCGTGTGCGCACGAGGTGCAGACTGGCTCTCGCCACCCACTGGCGGCGCCGGCGGGTTTTGACGGTGCCGCCCCGCCTCACCACACTCCGCCACCCCCGCCACACGCCCTCCCTTCCAGATTGCATTGGCTCACCCGCTGGCGCTGCTACGGCAGAGCTGCTGGAAGCAACGCAGCGCACTGCACACCGCCGCCAGGGCTGGCGCCAGCGAGGCGCTGTGCGCTGTGCTGGACGTGGCAGCGCACCGCCAGCCGTCCTCCCTGCTCACAGAAGCTTTGAACGCTCCAGATCACAGTGGTGACACCGCGCTGGCTCTGGCATGCAAGCACGGGTGAGGCGGGCGGGCCTTGCAAAGCGGCAGTGGCAGGCAGTCTGGTGTGCTGTGCTGTGGCCCGGCTGCATTTTTATGTGTTAGTGAGCTACATCCTGCCGATCAGATCCCTCCCTGCCGGGCGCGCCCTTGCCCCCACTACAGCAGGCCGCTGCCTCTGCTGCATCGCACCCTTCCCTGGGCACCTTCTTTCCGCACATACGCACGCGTCGGAAGCAGCGAGGCATGGGAGCGTGTCATTGCAGTGTGCCGCACTCTGGCTAAGACCCTCCTCTCGCCTCCCTCTCCCTCTTGCCAGGTACACGGACTGTGTGCGGGAGCTGCTAGAGGCTGGGGCCAGCCCGCTGCCAGCCAACGCCCAGGGTGCCACCCCGCTGCACCACGCAGCGCAGGGCGGCCATGCTGCCTGCATGCACCTGCTGCTGAAAACCCTAGTCCGCCTGCCGGGTAGGTTCACATGCAGGGGCACCTGCCGGATGCGTGCACATACATGGGTTCCACTCATGGCAGCGATTTGAGGCCCCGTTGTTCCGCATTGGAAGCAGGCGTGCCGCCCCCCGCCTTGCAGCTAGGACCTCTGTGCCTCTCATGAGCAGCGCTTGGGCCACCCTCCGACCGGCCGCCTGCGCCCACCCATGCCCGCTCCCCTCCCCGTGCCGCTGCCTGCCTGCCTGCCCCGTAGATGGCAGCCGCTGCCCGGCAGGCCAGGCCCCAGTCTCTGACGTTGTGGATCTTGACAGATACATCGACACGCGCACCCACAACGGCCTGTGCGCCCTGCACCTCGCCGTGCTCAGCGGCAGCCACCTGGCAGGTGAGGCAGCTGCCCAGATGATCACATCAGTGACTTGCCAGCACCTGCGTATAAAGCCCACCTGCCCGCCTGCCTGCACTCCGGCAGTTTCTGAGCAGTATGCTCACCCACCTGCCTGCCTGCCCGCCCGCCCTCCTGCCCTCCCGCAGTTTCCTACCTGTTTACTCACCCGCCTGCCTCCCTCCTTCCCTGCCTCCCTGCCTGCCTGCAGTCTCCGAGCTGGTCAAGCACGGCGCCCAGCTGGACACCCCCTGCTGATGCTGGCGTTCTGCTCAGCCCCTCTTTGTCACCCATTGTCACCTTGCCTCCCTGCCTCCCTGCCCTCCTGCAGTCTCCGAGCTGGTCAACCACGGTGCCCAGCTGGACACACCCCTGCTGACGATCGCCTTCCGCACACCCACCCTCGTCCCGCCCTGCCTGGGCGCCGGCTCTACCGCCCTTCACATGGCAGCGGCAACCGGCCGCCTGCCCCTCTGCGTCATCATCCTGCACGCGCAGCAGCAGCGCCACCCGGGCCTCGAATTGCGCAGGTGCGGGCGGGGCGGGGATGCAGCGTGTGTGTTTGATTGGTGTGTGGCTGGGATGAGCCGCTTCTTGGGTTGGGTTCATGTGCTCTGGTTATGCATGCGCAGCAGCATCGGCACGCAGGTGTGGACGGTGTGGGCGTCTGAATAGGCAGGGCGAAGTTGTGGGCATCTGGGCTTGGGGATGGCAGTCAAACTGGCTGCTGGGCTGCCGCTGCCTGGCTGGGTTAGGAGCGGGTGTCGGCCCCACACCCGCATAGGGGGCCGTCCTGCAGTTGCCTGTTCACATCCTGGTGTACGTGCCAGCTGCTGCCTCACCCATCTGCCAACCGGCCGTGCCGCTCCTCACCCTCCGTGTGACACGCAGGCTGCGCAACGCACGCGGCATGACCCCCCTGAACGTCGCCCTCTGCTGCAACCACAGCAACCTGGCCTCCCTTTTGACCGCCGGCGCCCCCGTTCCCGCCCCGCCGGCGCCTCCCCGCGGCCGCTCCTCCTCCGGCCACATCCCCCCGCTGCTGCGCCAGCAGCTGCTGGCCTTGGTGCACCGTGCCGCCCTGCTGGGGCAGCTGAGAGACCTAGGGCTGGGTGCGGCAGCGGCAGCGGTGGCGCCCCCGCTGCCAGGCCTCGCCACCGGCCCCATTAGACGACTGGAGGCCCTGCTGCACTCGGATGCAGCCACGGCACACCAGGTGCTTTCCATAGTGGATGAAATGCTGGATGATGCAGCTGCGGCAGCAGCAGGAGCAGCCGGAGGCCGGGGCAGCAGCCCGGGAGAGCGTGGCAGGGATGCTGGTGGCGCCTCCGTCGGCGGCGGCGCGCGCAGCAGGAGCAGCAGCCGGCGGCGTGTGCGGCGGCGGCAGCAGGAGCGCGAGGCGGCAGCTGCGGGGCAGCTGGCGGTGGCTCAGGCGGGAGTGGACTGGACACTGCTGGAGCGCAACCGCTCCCTGTGGCACGCTGAGCATGGCGGCACCTCCCTGTACCGCAGGTGAACCGCAGGGTGTGCGTAAACTGTACTGGTTCACACACTAAGACCGTACAGCAGTGGGTGCACCTGGGATCCTGGCTGCTGTCTGGTCTGTGTGCGTCTACGACTGCTGTGCGTTGCCTGGCTGCTGACAGCAGGTGCGGGCTGTACTGCACGGGCAGTGAGCCCAATGGCCAGAATCACATTTCTAGACTTGCTGCCAGCCGCTGGTGCGTTGTCGAGCAGCTGCGGATTCGCAACCCCGCGCTGCCTGAACCCCCTGTGCTGTGCTGTGCTCCCTCCGCTGCTGTGCAGGCTGCACCGCCGGCAAGAGCGCACGCGCCAGGCGCATGCCGCGGGCTCCACCCCAGCTGCCGAGGGCAGCCAGCGTCAGCATCACCAGCACCATTACCAGTATCAGCAGCAGCAGTCGGGCGCCCCTGGCAGCGGGCCCAGCAGCAGCAGCAGGCCCAGCAGCGGCAGGAGCAGCAGCAGCAGCAGTTTGGAAGACGCGTCTGCCATCCCGGCGACACCAGCAATAGTGGCAGGCGGCGAGCGCGACCGGCAGCAGCAGCAGGCGCAGCAGGTGGCAGAGCAGCGCCACCGCCCGCCGGCTGCCAGCCAAGCTGAGGGGGCCATCTGCCCCGTATGCCTGGACCTGCCAGCTGGCATTGCCATCTCACCCTGTGGACACTGTGCCTGCCTGGCCTGCTGTGGTCGCCTGGCCGCCTACTGCGCCAGCAGCAGCGCCAGCAGCTTTGGGCTGCCAGCCTCTGGCCCGCTGTGCCCGCTGTGCCGGGCGCCCATTGAGAGCTTTGTCAGGCCGGCGGCTTCTTGATGCATGGGGCGTTAAACGAATGAACCCTGCCCAAGTGCAACAACCCTGTCGTGAATTGAACCCTAGGGAGTTCACGGGCCTGCATGCTACCCCTGGTTGTTTGTGTTCTTCCCGCGTCGCATGACATCAAATGTAAGGCGGGGGCGCCTGGATTGTGAGATTTGGCAAAAAAAAAAAAAAAAAAAATGAGAAAAAGTGAGGGGGGGGAGGGCGGACCTCGCATAAACGCTTATTGTCGCGTAAACAGTCGGTGGCATTTATTAAGCATCTGAAGGGGTGTGAGGGGCCTTGTAGGCAGTGTAAAGAGCAGGGTATCGTTTAGATTGAGGAATTAGAGGTCAGGGACAGGAAATCGGGCACCGCCATAGGACAAAAGCCGCTGCCGGCCGGGCCACGCTGCGCCGTGCCGCGCTGCGCCATGCTGCGCTGCACTAGCCACCTTTTGAGGGAGGGCACATAAACGGTGCTGCTGCATTGCTTTGATCTCCTTGCTCTTTTTGGCTGCTGTCTGTGCAACAGCAAATGAGATCTTCTCACAGGTCAGCAACATCAGTTGGGTTCTTCTCACAGGTGACTGTTGCACTCCCTCGGCGTGGCAGCTGCTATACAGCGGCAGTTCCACCTTCCGATGGGCTGTCAAGATGGGATCGTGTTCACTGCTGCTGTCTACCTCACCGCAGGCTGCGCATGCGTGTTGCTACCAGGAAAGCTGCCGTGTAGTGCGTGCGTTCCACAGGCTCAAGCAGTGCGTGAGTTGCCTGCTGTGCTCTGGAAGCGCACGCACAGCCTTGGCCCCTGCCTCTTCTTTCTGGCTTCCCTGCTTTCATAAAGTTGTTTTAGAACGTGACTACACAACACACCAACTGATCGAAGGACATTTTGGGGGTTTGGAGGGCCAACTGCCACTCTCGCAGGCCGTGGTGCCCATAAAAACTTTATGTTTGGAATTTATGTGACCCCCTGAGCTCACTTTTCGCCAAAAAAAGTGAGGGGGGTCTTCTGCCAAATCTCACAATCCAGGCGCCCCCGCCTAACAAACAAACATGACGCTGGTTATCAGTTACATGTCACCCGCCAGACCTGAGTTGTGCTTGGGCACCGGCGCCTGGACCGCCTTCTGCCAGGGCAGCATGGCCCCCGCATCCGCCGAAGTCGTGTGCCGGCAGCTGGGCCTGGGCGGCCCCGCCGCGCTGCGGGTGGGCTGGTTTGATGGCCCGGCAGTCGGCGGCGCAGCAGAGGGCAGGCAGGCAACCGCCGAGGTGCTGCAGTGCAGCGGCAGCGAGGCCACGCTTGGAGACTGTTTGCTGGGGGAGCAGCCCACGCAGAGCTGCTTGGAGACTGGATCTCTCGGTGTGGCTTGCAACGGTGAGCATGCTGGCTGCCGCAGCCGCTGGTGCTGCTGCTACTCTGCAACTGCTGCTGCTGTGGCTGCTGCTGCTGCTGTGGCTGCTGCCGCCGATTTGCTGCACTGGTGCTGCCGCTGCTGCTGCTGCTGCTGCTGCAATTGCGGTGCGGCTGAGGCTGTTGAGGGTGCTAACGCTGCCGCTGACGCTGCCACCGCTGCTGCTGCAATGGCGCTGCTGCTGCTGCCACGGCTCCTCATGCCTGCTGCTGCTGCAATGGTGCATCTAGTGCGCCTGGGCGGAAGCCGGTGGGCTGCCCGCTGGACCGCCACCCAACGCCTGTTGCAATCCTCGTTGCTTTCCCGGCATCACCAATGGGGTGGCTGGCCAGCTTGTGAGCAAGATTCTCCCCAACCCTCCGTTGTCCAGTTTTGACGGCCTCTCAAACACGCCCACCCCTGCCCCTCCCTCTGCCCCGCAGGCCCCAAGACCATCACCGCCCTGCGCCTGGCCAGCGGGCCCACCCTAACACTCCAAATGTCGTGATCAGTTGACGAGCCTACTTTACACAGCTACCTCATTTCTTATGTGTACAACGAAAACGTGCACCAATCACCGCATATCAAAGGTAATCACGGCGAGCTATCATGCCTACTACTATCAAAGGTAATCACGTCTGGCTGGCTGGCTGGCCTGCCTACTGCTCCCTGTCTGCGCTACGCTCGTGTTGTGCACCCCGCTGTCACTTCCTGCCCACCGTGGCTTGCTCAGCGGCACAGGCCAGCCCAAAGCTGTCATCGCTTGAGGCCCCCTCCCCTGCCTGGCCGCCCATCCAGTGGCACTCGGACAGGCTCCGCTCGCCCCCTGTGCACGCAATGCCCCGCAGCAGCACCGGCAGCCGGCCATCCCCGTAGAAGGAGCTGCCACGTGGCTCGCTCCCCCAGGCAGAATAGCCCAGGTCACGGCAAGCCACCGCCGCTGTTGCAATGGCAGTGGTGGCATGCCCAGAGACGGTGCCCCATGTGCCGTTGATTTGCACCTCCAGCCGCCCCGCCCGGGGGGTGGGCCCGCTGGCCAGACGCAGGGCGGTGATGGCCTTGGGGCCTGCAGGGGCAGAGGGAGGGGCAGGGGTGGGCGTGTTTGATAGGCCGTCAGATTTGGACAACGGAGGGTTGGGGAAAATCCTTCTCACAAGCTGGCCAGCCACCCCATTGGTGATGCCGGGAAAGCAACGAGGAATGCAACAGGCGCGGTCCAGCGGGCAGCCCACCGGCTTTCCACCCAGGCGCACCATTGCAGCAACAGCAGGCATCAGGTGCCGCATGGCAGCAGCAGCAGCGCCATTGCAGCAGCAGCCCAATTGCAGCAGCAGCGGCAGCAATAGTGCAGCAAATCGGCAGCAGCAGCCACAGCAGCAGCAGCGGCAGCAAAAGTGCAGCAAAATCTGCAGCAGCAGCCACAGCAGCAGCACCATCCCCATTGCAGCAGCCGCAGGGCAGCAGCCACAACAGCAGCAGCAGCCCCAGTGCAGCGTACGCAGAGCATTGGCAGCATCGGTGGCTGCGGCAGCCAGCATGCTCACCGTTGCAAGCCACACCGAGAGATCCAGTCTCCAAGCAGCTCTGCGTGGGCTGCTCCCCCAGCAAACAGTCCCCCAGCGTGGCCTCGCTGCCGCTGCACTGCAGCACCTCGGCGGTTGCCTGCCTGCCCTCTGCTGCGCCGCCGACTGCCGGGCCATCAAACCAGCCCACCCGCAGCGCGGCGGGGCCGCCCAGGCCCAGCTGCCGGCACACGACTTCGGCGGATGCGGGGGCCATGCTGCCCTGGCAGAAGGCGGTCCAGGCGCCGGTGCTGGAGAGGCGGGCCTCCAAACGGCCCTCTGCTGCTGAGCTGCCGCCCACCAAGCGCAGCTCGGTTGTGAGAGGCAGGGAGCCTGAAGAGCGGCAGAGGGGCGGGGGGCATGTGGGGCGAGGTGGGCCGCGTGTTTGGAGGAGTTTGTTAAAGCCACAAACAAACTCCTCTATTACGCTGATACGTGCACTTGATCAATGAAGGAGGCGGGGGCATGTAGAGCAAGGCGGGCCGCTTGTTTGGAGGAGTCTGTCAAGGCCATCATTGACGCTGATAAATACACTCGGTCAAAAGGAAAGTGTGCCATACCGAGGAGAAGAGGTGGCAACGGGAGGGGTGAGCAGGGAACAGGCTGCACGGCGTGCTTCAGAGCGCAGTGCGGGTGCTCACAATCAATCGCTAACAGTTGCATTGCATTCAGATGCCAGCACTGGCACATCCGCCAGCCACCCCCACCGACCCTGCACACACAATTCCCCTGCCCGCCTCACATATGTTGCATACTGCACACCTCCATGCACACACAGCACCTCCCCTGTGCACCTCCCTGCACCTCACCCACACCCCGCACCCCACCCCGCCCCGCACCCTACAACCCACACCCGCACCTCCCAGCACCCCACCCACTCCCTCCCTGGCTCTCTCACTCACTCACCGCCGCAGGCAAGCGCCACCTTGGTGCGAGTCGCGTCTGGCTGCGGGAACAGCGGGTCGCTCTCAGGGGGTCCCCACTCCCACTGGCACTCGTTCTCAACCAGATCGCACTGCGGAGCGTGGGCGGGGGCAGGACCTTGGGTGTCAGCCAGCTGCAAGCTCGACACACCAAAATGTAAGTTGGGTGTTCATGCCTTTGAGACGAGGAGGGAAGGTGGGGCAGGGGGGAGGGCAGCAGGCAACCCCAATACCACCCTCCCTGCTCCAGCCAGCAACAGCAGTATCAACTGAGTGCATGATACTCCCGTGAGAGGCGCTCTGCAAGGCAGCTCCTGCCCCCTGCCCCAGGCACCCGCCCCGCCCCCAGGCACTCGCCTGGTCCACCGACGTTTCGTTGCCGCCGCACATGAGGAGCGCAGAGAGGGTGCCCCCCGGGCCATGGCCAGCCCCCACGCCAGCCGCCATGCCAGGCGTGTAGGCCGCCAGGGGGCGTCCGCCTTCTTGGAAACCCAACTGCCGGCAGGCCACCCGAGCCAGCGTAGTTTCAAGGTCCGAAATGAGCTCAGCTCCCCCCTCGGCAGGGTGCACCGGCACACAGAGTTCCAGAGAGCTGTACCAAGTGCCGTCTGAGCCCTGCACCTCCAGGCGGCCCTGGTTTGCGGACGAGGCGCCCGCCAGGCGCACGTCGGTGAGGAAGTCTGCAGAGGGAGGTGCAGCAGGAGTGGGTGCGGCGGGAGGGCAGACGTCAGCTGGCGCCAGGTGAGGCGCCGGCACACGACGGCATGGTGCGCACTGAGGCACGCGGGTGCCACGTGATGTGCACTTCGGAAATCGTGACTGGCACGGCTCAAGGTAATGCCGTGCAGAGGTCATCAGAGACAGCGTGAGAAGAGCAGTGACGCTTGCCTGGCAGGGCGGCGGCGGCGGCCGGTGGTGACACAGCGGACCATGCCGCCAGCCAGAGACAGCTGAGCGCGCCGAGCGCTGGACCGCGCATTGCTCGGCGCAGAGGTGCGCTGAAAAAAGCTACCACTTGTGGCGCTGGGCGTTCTGTCCGCGAACTGACGTCAAAACTCGCAGGCACCGGTTGGGCGAACCGGCGTTGATTTGTTGTGATCAGAGCGGCAAGTGGGGAATGGCGGGAGGCTGGATAGCGTCCATCGGACGCGGTTTCAGTTTGGTTGGTTTGGGTGCCAGCAGGGCAGGGACTAGGACCCAAATTAATTTGGGTGGATTGGTATGTCAATCCAAGTCAATCCAAGTTTTTTGGAGCCTTGGAAAAGCCTCCAGGCTAACGCACTAAACTTGCATGCGGCGAATACGCTGCACGCTCCAAACCCCAGGCCCCCCACCAAGAATTACTGGCCGCCCCAACCACCCCTGTTGCATGCTTTTGTGAGGCTGGTTCGCATTTGGTAGGCAGATACTAGTTTACAGGTGCAGGATCAATGCGAGGCCTTGTTTGTCAAGTGTAAGGCAAAAGGAACAAGGGTGGCTGGCATACACACAATGCACAGGGGGCAAGGGAGGCTATGCTATGGGCATGGATAGCTGTCCATGCCCATAGCATTGAAGCTATAAAAGAAAAGCGCAGGGAGACCATGAATGCGAAATCGGGGTGGGTCACAGGGCATCATGAATCGATGAAAGAGGGTTACAGCCAGAGGTGACAATGTGAGCGAAACGGGTGAGGGGGGTTTGGCAGAATGCTGAGCTCGGTTTGAATCAATCCGGCAAGTGTGCGTGGGAGGCACGCAGGCGGGGTGGTGCTGCCTTGTGCGTGGTTTCGGATTGTGGCAGGCAGGGCAGAAGTATCATCTCTGGCATGCGTCGCAGGTAAAGGTTGGGTTGGGGTGGTGGTGACAGGGGGAGGTGACGGGTGCATCACGGCACTCACGCCACATTCAGGTACGCCGCCACTTCAGGCGAGATGCGGGCGCCGGGGGGCAGGTGCTTTGCCCACCAAGGGGCCACGCTGTCGGCAGCCGGGTCGGCAGCCGGGGCGGCAGTCGCCTGCTCCCTGGCGAGGCTCACCTGCCTTGCAAGCCAGTCCTGCTTGCCAGCAGAGCCGTGGGAGGCGGCAGAGGCGGCGCCAAACGACGCGCACGAGTCGTGCTGCTGCAGCTGCTGCCGCCGCTGCTGCTGCTGCTGCTGCTGCCGCTGCTGCTGCTGCTCCTCTGGTGCGCCCTGCACGGCTGAGACGGCCAGGAAGCGAGCCACTAGGTCATCTGTGGAGCTGCGTGGCGTGCTGCGCATGCTGCGCGCCAGGGGCAACGCCCGGGGTGAAGCGCTGGCGCTGGCGGCGGCCGACTCTGCCATCGGCGCCACGCGTATGGCCGCCGGCCACGCCTGCGGCACCGCTGGCGCTGCCGCCGCAGCACGTGGGCTGGCCTGGTTTGGGGGGTCTGCTGCCGCCATCACGGCTGCTGCTGCTGCTGCCATCTCAAGCCTGGATGAGGCAGCGGGTGCCAGCAGCTGCAGGCTGGGCTGCGGCGGCGAGCAGGGGGCGGCGTTGCGGTGGGGCGACGCCGGCGCGGGAGGTGAGCTGGCAGCTGCTGTGCCTGCTGTGCTGGCCAGGTCATCAGGGTATATGGTCATGTTGGAGCCCCCACACATGGCCATGTTCGACCTGAGGTCATCGGCGATGTCGTCGTCCAAGAATGCCAGGTCAGCCAGCTCATCATCCAGCGTGCGCCAGCTGGCAGCATGCTCCTCCTCCTCAAACATGCGCTCCTCTGGAAGGCTGGGCGGCATGTGGTGGCCAGGGCCAGAGAGGTAGCCTGGATGGGCGCCCGGCAGTGCGGAGAGGATGGAGGAGAGCTCCGACGGCAGGCCCACAAAGCGGCGGGACGAGCCGCCCACGCCCTGCGGCTGCTCATCAGCTTCCGTGCCGCTCCCTGACGCCACCTCATCGGTGGCCAGCCGGGCGTCCCACTGGGGGTAGCCAAAGGCGCCGGACACACTCTTCTTGGCCTGCTTCCTAGAAGGTGCCTTAGAGGTGGAGGAGCGGGTGAGGGGGGACTTGGAAGACTTGCTGCCCGCGCTGCCCGCCGCAAGCTTGGAAGACGAAGACTTGCTGCCAGCGCTGCCCGCCGCAAGCTTGGCGGGCAACGACTTGCTGCCAGCGCTGCCAGGCGCAAGCTTGTGGGGGGCGTCAGGGGAGGCCGCTGCTGCCGCTGCCGCAGCAGCCGCCGCAGACTGCTTCTTGCTGGGGAGGGCGGCCAGAGGCGGCACTGCTGCCTGCTTCTTCTTGCTGGGGGAGGCTTGCAGGGCTGACGCCTGGTGCTTGGATGCTGCCGCTGGCTGCTGCTGTGCTGGCTGCTGCTGCAGCGCTGGGGCCTGTGCCGGCTCCGCTGCTGCTGGTGCTTGCGGGAGGGTGAACGAGTCCTCGCCGGGCCAGGCGCGGATCGCGCCATCCGAGGTTGGGCTGCCACCTGGCGACGGGCTGCCACCTGGCAGCTGCGCCACGGCTGCCTGCATGAGGCCCGCTGCTGCCTTGTTGCCTCGGGCCAGAGCGACGTCGATGGCGGTCTTTCCCTCGCCGTTGGCAAGCAGCGGGCTGGCGCCGCTGCAGGCAGGACGGGGTGGGGGGAGGGCGGGGGGCAAGGGTGTCAGGAGCTGGGCGATGATAGCCGTGCTAAGTGCCAGTGCTGTGCTGTGCTCTGGCATGGCACGCACCGCAGCAGTGCATGCAGAATACAACTGTGCTTTGTGACCGTTAAGCTGAGCTGCGCCGGCGCTATGGCACCGTGCTCCCATTCCATTGCTTGCCCTGCCGCCAACCTGCCAGCCTGCCCCTGACCTCGACCGCAACATGCCACTGCCCAGGAGCAATCCCAGTGGGTGTGTTGCTGCGCCGCTGTCAAGAGAGTGAATGCACGAATGAATGAGAGGAGACTCACCCGTCCAGAAGCGCCTGCACCGCTTTGCACGTGCGCTGCGCTGCGGCAGTGTGCAGCGCAGATCCCCGCAGCTTGCTGACTGCGTTGGCATCCGCGCCCGCCCTCAGCAGCACCTGCAGCACGTTTGAAAGGTGGCGAGGGCGAGAGGAAAGCGGTAGGCAAAGGCGCAGCCGAGAGCTGGGAGGAGCCAGGTGCAAGCACACACGTGTGCACAACAGGGCCGCAAAGCACAGCCCACATGTGTCTGTGCACCAGGCCGTAGATATGCATGCGCACAGCACACACAGCATGGTGGGCGAAGAGCAACCCAGGTTGACCAAGCCGTATGTATGCATGCGGCACAGCATGGTGGGAAGAGCGGCCCAGGTTGCCCCCCGACGCACCTTGATGACCTCCGCTTGGTCCTGGCCGGCGGCAGCGTGCAGCAGCGTGCCGCGCCCCAGCTTGCGGTCGAGCGCATCCACATTGCCGCCCAGTTGCAGCCACCGCTCGAGCTTCTTTGCCTGGCCTGCACGCAGCAAGAGGTGTGGCGATGCATGGCAGGGTGAGAGGCCAGCCCTGGGAGCGCTGCGTGTCCCGCCGCCAGCCTGCCGCGCGCACCGCTGGCGGGGAGGCGAATGATTTCCTTTGCCCGCCCCGCGCTTGTTTGGTGATGCCCATGAATCGCTGCTCAAGACTGTGTTGGACAGGTTCCCCACCAGCTCAACCCTCTGGAGGGAGAGCACTTGCCTTTCGCAGCCAGGCCCCAAGGGTCGTTTGCAGCCTCGCGAGAGCTTGCAGAGCCCATAGTTAGCTTGCAGAGCCTCCTGTGCGTTCCTCCTGTGCGGTTGTTGGTAGCGCAGGTACAGGCTGTTGTGGGTCTGCCGAGTTGGTGGTGGACGCCTGAAGTAGAAGGTATGCGCAGAAGTGTGAATGAGCAAGGTTGAGGAAGCCCAGCCGTCAAGAGGGGAGAGGAGGTGCCGCAGCTTCCTGGCGCCTTCTCGGGCGTGTCGTTAGCGCCTTGCACGCGTAGTGACGCGGGGCACGGACCTAGAGTCTATCAGCATGTGCAGTTCGCACATGAAGCTCGGGGGGAGTCCGCAACGGTGGCGCAAATGGCATGTGGGCGGCGGCGGCGGGACCCACCGCGACACCGGTGCGCCCCGCCCACCTGCCTGCTCAGATCGACTCGGCCACTCGCTCGCTCGCTGGGCTTCCTGTAGAGTAATGCGCACGCGTATTGCGTGTTGCGCTTCAACCTGCAGCACCCTTTGGAGGGCAGCATTGGGACAACGGAATGAGGTGCACAATGCACCTTTCGCCGCACGCACGGCAGGCCAAAGGAAGCTGCCCTGGCCACTACACCGTCCCCACAGACCGTGATAAGTTGTGCATAACAGCATGAGCAAGCGAATGTGAGATAGTCTGACTGTTACATATTGTGCTGACATGCCACCCAGCAACATCCTGTGCTGCCTCACATGCAACCCACATGGGCTGCCAGCGCCCCTTCAGAACACCTCGTCACGGCATTCGAGGGCGGCAGTGTTGCACGTTGGGAGCAACTGTGGCACGAGGGGTGAGCAGGCCAACATGCAAGCCATTTGTCTGGCCTGGCCTCCTTGCAAGTTCCAGCTCTTGTGCCATCTCGTGATCTTACAATCAGTACAAACCCACTCTTACACTTGCATGCGCCCACAATGCGGGACTAACAGGCTTGGGTTAGCCAAGACTGGGCCAGCCGTGCCCTCACTGGCTAGGCTCATGCTGTGAGATGCCCATCCGCTGGCCGCCACACGTGCCCCGCCTCCATCCCACCGCCTCTGTCTGCTGCCATGCTCGTCACACAGCGCTGGCCGGCGGCGCGGCGGCGTCCACGCCGGTGCCATCACCTGTGCCGGGCAGGCGGCTGGCGGGCACGCTTTCCTCTCCGACAGATACGTCTGGACTGAGGGCAGGGGAGGCCTCTTCTAGCTGGGTGTCTGGCACCACTGCACAAGGGCAAGCAGATGCATGGGGGTGTCAGGGAGCGGAAGGGCTTCCAGGCGGGTGGTGGGGCATGGGAGTGCACGCAGTGGGAGTGCATGAGGCGTCCTGCTGAAGCTCAACAGGGCCACCGCTGTCAGTACTAGCGGGCAGGCGCGGGCCATTTGCCTGAGCGGGAAGCTGTGGGGCAGGCTGGGCGAGAGGCCCCATCGGAGGTGAGCACCAAAACAATCACAAACACACACACCGTAAACAAACCCTGCACCCGCACCGGATGAGAGCAAGGGCGGGCATCAGGGCAGGCAAGGAGGGTTTGTGCAGACAGACCCCGAACCCCTGTGGGAGTGGAAATGGTGTGGAGGGCGGGGCCTCACCCGTGGGTGTGAAGAGTGTGATGGCGCTGAGCGTGAAGGGGATGCCTCCCTGCGCCACGGCCAGGCTCCACACATAGGGAACAAAGAACTCCTCGGGGCTGGCCTCTGCACGTGGGCAGGCGATGGGGCAGGCGGGGTGGCAGGGGAACAGAAGGAGTAAGACGGTATGAGTGGGCAGGCAGGCAGGCACGGGGGCAGAAGGGAAGAGGAAGAGGTGTGAGTGGGCACGCAGGCAGGCAGGGGGGCAGAAGGGAGGAGCAAGACGGTATGAGTGGGCAGGCAGGGGGGCAGGCGCAGGGGCAGAAGGAGGAGGAAGACGGTGTGAGTGGGCAGGCAGGCAGGCAGGGGGGCAGGCACGGGGGCAGAAGGGAAGAGGAAGAGGTGTGAGTGGGCACGCAGGCAGGCAGGGGGGGCAGAAGGGAGGAGCAAGACGGTATGAGTGGGCAGGCAGGGGGGCAGGCGCAGGGGCAGAAGGGAGGAGGAAGACGGTGTGGGTGGGCAGGCAGGGGAAGAAGGCAGGGGGGAAGGGGAAAGAGGACGACGGGGGGTCAACTCGGCAGGCAGAGCGCTCACTGGCATTTCAAACAGTCCTTCCCACTGCGGCCGTGCAAGCTGCTGCGAACGGTCAGCAGCTGCCACTGATGCCGGACACCAACAATTCAAACCGGGGCGCTCCCTGTGCTCCCTGTTTGCTGTTATATTTGATGCATCTGATGCATACATGTAATCATGTGCTCACCCTCCTCATACGTGAAGCGCAGCTCTGGGAAGGGCTTGAGGCGGTCCCGCCGCCAGCCCCGGCTGTGCTGCTTGATCACCTCCAGCACGCTGCACAGGGGAGGGGAGTGCTACATTAATAGCGGTGACTGAAGGGTGGGACTTGTGGGTCACGTGTGTGTGTGTGTGTGTGCAGGTCCAAGAGAACACACCAAACGCGGCCCTTGCATCAACAGCCGCCGGGCCTCCTGCGTGCCGCACCCCACCCCAACCTGCGCGCGCCTTGTACACATGGAAGCCGCTGAATCGAGCCCCATCCGTCCCAAGGCGCCCCAACCACGCCCACCCACACACGCACGCGCACCTCTCCACGCTGATGTG
>JTEE01000031.1:1412363-1434186 GCA_002896455.3 Chlorella sp. ArM0029B
GCCCCAATGCCCACACACACCCACACGCGCACCTCTCCACGCTGAGGTGCCCGCCCGCTGCCGCCACGCTGTCCTCCACCCGGCGGTTGAAGTAGTCGGTCACCCGCGCAATGTTTTCCATCAACTCGGAGTAGCGGGGGTGCGACACAAAGGGGGCAAACACGTCCTGTAGGCAGGAAAGCATTTCTCGTCATTAAAATAATTACAATTGAAACGGCTGTCAAGTTTGCCGCAGGCAAAGACAAACAGGGGCCGAACAAACACGTCCTGCGGCGAGGCAGCGAGGCAAAGAGACAGCTTGGTAGTGAGGGCCTGTGAGGCGTGTGACTTTTTGGGGTCACCTGAGACCAGCAGGTCCAACAAACCCTTAGATTCCAACTGGCCCCGCTGACCTGGCGGTGCAGCACTCTGCCCGCCACCACTCACTGCGGTGCATCAAACGCTGTTTGGATTCGACCTTGCTGCCGCTGCTGACCTGGCGTTTCAGCACGTGCCATCACACAACGCGGTGCATGAAATGCTGTTCACATCACCCCCTGCTGTGCCTGCTGCACCACCCCATGCTGTGCCTGCTGCACCACCCCCTGCTGTGCCTGCTGCACCACCCCCTGCTGTGCCTGCTGACCTGGCGGTGCAGCAGTGTGTAGACAAGCTCCGGGTTGCGTGGCAGCGCGCTGGTCAGGATGCTGTTGATGATCTGGAGAGCAGGGGGAGGGGGTCGGGGAGGAGGCAAAGGAAGAAGAGGGGGTGGGAGGGATGGGAGCGTCAGGAACGCAGAAAAGTGCTGTGCACTGGTGGTCGGAAGGTTTGTGTGATTCCCTGGAGAGGCGGAGGAGGGGAAGCATACTTAAGGAGGGAGGGAGAGAGATACGGTGACACGGGGGCGTTGCAAGCTGTTTGGAGAGGATGCCGCTGATTTCTGTGGCAGGGGCAGCAGCAGATGCTGTGGCAGGAGCAAGAGGAGAGAGGCCGGCGTGATATGATGCTGGGTGCGACCTGGTCGCTGACATGGCACGCCTGCCGAACCCTGTGCCTCCTTGCCTGCCCAGCCTCTGCCCTCGTGCCCCCATGCCCGCCCCTCAGCCAAGATTCAGCCCCTGCCTGCCCGCCCCTCTGCCCAACCTGCCATTCTGCCCACCCGCCTCGCACCCCACTTCAAGAACAAGCGCCTGGCATGCACCTGCCCCCACCCACAACAATTGCCCGCCTCCCACTCTGCAAGTGTGTGTTGCACCCCGGCCTGACCTCGAGCCATTCTGCCAGCCGCCTGCGCTGTGCATTCAGAATATGCACCAACCCTGGACGGGTACCAAAACGACTCCCGTCCTGTGTGCGTGCGTGTGCGTTGCACCCCGCCTCACTCACCTCGAGCACGATCCGCAGAAAGTCGGCATACAGCTGCAGCTCAAGCTCCTGCTGCTCAGAACCCTGCTGCTGCTGCGCATGCTGCTGCGCATGCTGCTGCTGCCCCTGCTGCTGCCCCTGCTCCGCCGCCGCCTGGCCTGCCGCCTGGCCTGAGCCCACTGCCGCCGCTGCTGCTGCGGCCCCAGCAGCTTCCGGGCCAGAGCCCACTGCTGCTGCCCCCGACCCCGGCTGCTGGTGTGTGGGGGCAGGGCTCCAAGGCGTTATGGGAGATTCAAGTGTGTCCCGGGACAAAGGCGTGGGCGGCAGCGCGGTGCCATCTGCGATCGCCTGAAGCCGGTTGTAGCGGCGGGCCAGGAGGTGGAAGAGGGACACGAGGCGCTGCGCTGCGTGCGTGCTCATGCCTGCAGGCAGGCAGCAGCGTTGGGCGGCGTGGCGGGAGGCGGCAGGTGAGTGAGTGAAGTGCAGGGTGGCGCAGGGTGCAGGCGGATTCTAGGGTGCTGGTGCGCTGCTACAGGCAGGAGGCTGCCACAGGCATAAATCGCCAACCTCCTGCCCTTATCTAGCAATTTTGTGGTCAAGAATTCAACACTGTTGACGACTGTACAATAACAACAGCAACAGCAACAAAAACCCCACCTCGTCCCCGCATCTCACAGCCTGCTGCCTTATCCGTATTCCCCCCTCGCCCGCCTTTCAAGACCTTGCTCCCCCTCTCGCGACATGTTCTTCCCGGCTTCCAATGCCCTGCCTCCCCCTCACCCGACATGTGCGGCGCCAGGTTGGCCAGCGCCGCCAGCGTGTTGGTATGCAGGTACACATCCCGCAGCTTGGCCAGGTTGTAGTGCGCAGTCCTGCGGGGGGGCAGTACAGTGAGGGCGGTACAGCAGCGGTGAGGTTGGGGTGCTAGTACACGTCCCGCGACGCCGACAAGATGTGTGCGCGGGTCAATGTGGTGGGGGTATACATGGGGGAGGGTGCGCTGCTAGGGCTAAAAATGCGGCAGTGCCATAGCATAATGCAAGGCAACGCGACACAGCAGCAGCCCCAGCGGCCTAGCTCGGGCCCTGCAGCGCCCAGCATGCCCAGCGGCGCCCAGCTTGCCTGAGCAGCAGCACCACCAGCAGGCTCCCCAGCGTGGTGCGCGTGCTGCGCTCCCGGTAGAAAGGCACCGACTGCAGGAGGCAGGGCACAAGGCAGGGTGGGCTAGCAGCACTGTCGGTATTGCGGGCTCTTGGGAAGCGCAGGCAGGGGCAGGCGGGCGTGCGGAGAGCATACAATGATCCGTCCTGCCCAGTCGTCCACAGCTCAAGTAAGCCATCGCAGACAGCTTAGCCACCCATCACCCCCACCCTCGTCCATGCCTCACATCCATCGCAGCCTGCCCATTGCCAGCAAGACCCTGCTGATGCCTGCCCGCCTGCCCAAATTCTCCTAGCCCTTGCAACTGGTGGGGCCCAGCAGACTCACTTGCAGCGCTATGCGGTGCACATTCTGGGCGAATGCCGAGTCCTGGCTGAGCATGAGCAGGATGATGAGCAGCATGTACATCTGCGGGGGGAGATGGGGTTGGCATGGAGGGGTGGGTTAGGGGTGTAGGGTTTTAGGGTTTAAGGATTAGGGTTTGGGTTTTGATGGGCAGCATGGACATCTGCGAGAGGGACGGGGGGTGGAGGGGTAGAGGCATAAAGACCCATGCCCCTGCCACGCTGTCGCTGCGCCCAACCCCGCCGCACCTGGTTGGGAGTGCGATCGTGCGCCGAGTACAGGAGCTCCAGCAGGGGCAGCAGGATGGTGTCCAGGTCAGACCGTACCTGCAGTACCACAGCAAATGGGCAGGCAGTACAAGCTGAGGCTGTGAGCCCAGGAGAAGGTTTCCTGTATTGGCTGTACTATGAGCTCAGGAGTGGCTCTATGAAACAGGTGTCCAGGTCAGAGCGCACCTGCAGGGAGTCAGCAAGACACAAGCAGTACAGGCTGAGGTGGACAAGCAGTGCAAGCAGGGTGGGCGAGCAGTACAGGCTGAGACTGTGAGCCCAGACGTGTCCCTATAGAAATGGTCCTGTGCTGAGGCCGCCCATGTCAAGAGACAGAAGGCGGCAGCAGTGGGCAATAGCCAGTGCCAGCGCAGCAGCTGCCTGTGCTGGATGCAGAGGCACTGGCAGCGCCAGCAGTGCAGCAACAAGCCGTACTGCGCAACAACAATTAGCAGACAGCACTCTTGACTGGTGCAGCAGACCAGGGCAGTAATGTGAATGTGCAGTACCAGCAGTACACGCTGTTCACCAGCACTCTTGACTGGTGCAGCAGGCCAGGGCAGTAATTCCGATGTGCAGTACCAGCAGTACACGCTGCTCACCAGGCAGTACTCGTGGAAGTTGGGGCAGCCGTGCAGCAGGGTGTACAGCAGCAGTACCGCACGCTCGCTTGTCAGGTGGGCGCCCAGGGCTTCGTACAGGGCTGCACACCATCATAGGGGCAAGAGATGCAAGACACGTTTTACAGGGACCTGAGCGCCAAGGCTGCTGAGTGGCCCGGCTTGGCTGCATCATCAACCATGGAGGGGCAAGAGATCAGTTTGAGGGAACGCAAGAAGGAGCATGAAGTGCCCGGTCGTTCATGGCTTGGTGAGGGATGCGCACTCGTGGAGGTGAGAACGGGTGTCCAGGACAGAAGCGCACATTGACGGGAGGAGGGCACTTGTGAGGAAAGGAGGGGCAAAGGCTGCCATGAAACCGCCAAATCATGTGCAGTGTGCGGGCAGGGGGCCAGGAGGCAGGGCAGCGTGTACGACACGTTTACAGGACCTGAGCGCCAAGGCTGCTGAGTGGCCTGGCCTGGCTGTCACCCCAGGCTGGGCACGCAAGCCGACATGCGGATGTAGTGCTGGTGTGCCGTGCCTCGCACAGCTCGAGCAAGCACAACGTCTTTGGAGCAGGAAGCAAGGGAGGCAGGCCAAGCCTGCGCACCTGCGTAGCTGATGGCGGCGTCGCCAGACATGCCCCCACGTCCGCCCTCTGCTGCATCGGCCGTCACTGCAGTGGGGCGGAGCAGTATAGTGTGAGGAGAGAAAGGGGGGCGGACCTAGGTCATCGGGGCATGCTTGCCACCCCATGGGCAGTGCAGCCAGGCCCACACCCCTGCCCCGCAAGAGCACCCAGGGCGCACCCAGGTCATCTGCGCAAGCTTTCCACCCCCCAGCCAGCGCGCACCCCTGCCCCCCCACAAGACCCCCCAGAGCGCACCCAGGTCGTCCGCATCCTGCAGGCGCTGCAGCGACTGGCGGTAAGGGTTGCCCCAGGACGCGTCCTGCGGGAAAGGAGAAAGCAGAAGCCGAAGAGGTTGGTTTCACGGTGTTATGTGCGCTCCAACGGGCATCTTCAAAGCAATACACCACCATCCACCCGCAAGTCAGGGACGCCAAGCGCCTGGCGCTGTGGCAGCCCAGCGCACACAGCAGTGACAGGTACAGCTCAGCCTGCGCATGCTTCCCGGCATGAGGGTGTACAGGGCAAGACAAAAGATGGCACTTTGTTTGCGGAACATTGACTGTAAATCCCACCAAAAAAAAGCGTACGCGCAGCCGCAGGCGGCCTACCTGGGGCGGCGCATGGAACAGCAGGACGAGCAGCAGCAGCAGGGCGCTGTCTCCCAGAGGGCTGTTGGAGGGTGCAGCTACGGCTAAGCTCTCGCCGCTTGGCCGCGCCGGGCGTAGCAGCAGTGTGTAGGCTTGGTAAGGCAGCCAAAACACGGAGGCTGCAGAAGGGAGGCAAAGGGTGGGATCTACGGCAGTAGGGTGTGCCCCAGAGGGCGCCGGAGCACAGGAGGATAGCGGCTCCCAGCAGGCATGTCATGACAGGCGAGCAAGAAGGTGTGAGTTGACTGAGGGCGACATGGGCAGCGCCCCATCCCGGCCTGCAGTTGTGGAGCGCATGCTGCAAGTATGGACACGTAGTGAGGTAGCACTTCTTCCTGCCTGCCGAGCGCTGTCAGTGGTTGCTCCGGGTGCCTCCCTGCTGGCTCCCCACTCTTCAAGCACAGAAGCACACCCCACCACGTCCGCCCCACCTGCCGCGGTGCGCACAATCCTCAGCACCGAGCGAGTGTCTGTGGGCATGTAGGTGTAGATCTTCTGGCTGAGGGGCAGCGCTGGTGCGGAGATGAAGAGCTGCAGCAGCGTCTCCACAACTGCAGGCCGGGATGGGGCGGGGTGAGGGTGGGGGTGGAGGGTGAAGAGAAGGGAACTGGAGCTGAAAGGAACCCAAGAAAATCACAGTGAACCCAAGGGAACCTCAAGGGAACCCAAGGGAACCTCAGGGGATCCAAGGGAACCTCAAGGGAACCCCGAGGGAACCCCAATTGGGGACGTAGGGCAGGCCAGAAGCAAAGAAGTGCTCTCGGATTGGCTGCACTGGTCAGCGTGGGGCAGGGTGGTCCTGGCATGGTACCGCACGCCCGAGGCCCGCCCCGCCCCAGCCACCCTCCTTCCCTCCCCTCACCCACCATCCCCATTATTGCCTGCTGCCTGCCACTACTACTGGCCCGCATCATCTCCCACCCACCCGTGTTTGCCAGGTCGTTCTGCTGCATGGCTGCGTCCAAGAAGGGGTGCTGCCCAACCTCGCCGCGTGCCACAGGGGAGTAGAGCGCAGAGCTGCCCAGCGCCAGCAGCAGCCGGCTGCACTCCAGCAGCAGCATGTAGCCGCCCGTGGCGCTGCAGCCGAGGGGGGCGGGGGAAGCAAAAGCATGTGCTCGATTAAGGTTGGCATGCACCTGTTTGGCAGCTCACATGTGGACTCATGTGGACTCATGTGGACTCACACACAGGAGCAACGCCGCCACCTCAAGGATGCAGCACCCGGCTCACGAAGCTACACGTCATGGCGATATAACCCTGCATCCCGGGTGCAGCACCCACGCCACAAAGAGGCGTGCTGCGCCCACCCCCGCATCCCTGCAGCCACCATGTGAGATTCCACAAAAGCCATGCACCAAACTCCCCACCCCCCTCGCAGCACCCAGCTCACAGAAGCTTCTCGTCTGCCAGCGTCAGCACCGCCTCCCGCACCAGAGCCTGCACCAGCGAGCCGTTGTGCAGCTGAGCAAACTCGGCCTGACCGGGGCTGCCTGCCTGGGGCGAGCTGCCGCCGCTGCCGCTGCCGCCACCCTCGCCGGTTCCGGTGTCTGGCGCCGCTGGTCCTGCCGCGGCCGCCTGCTGTGCTGCTGCATCGCTGGCTGCCGCTGCCGCTGCCGCTGCTGCCGCTGCTGCTGCTGCTGCCACCTCAGCTGGCACCTCTATGAAAGCAGCCAGCTGGGTGCTGTTCAGTTGCTCCATAAGGTCCTTAAGAATGGTGCGCAGGCAGTACACTGCATTTGCTGTGGCCACCACTCCGGCGCTGCCGCCCTGCAGCACGCAACAGACACACATGATGTGCAGGCATGTGGGCGTGAGCATGGTGGGTAGCGCCTGCTGGCACTGTCGGCTGCAGAAGCGTGGCCACGGTATTGTGCAGGCAGCGAGAGGCGGGTGCCACAACGCCCCAGATCCACACGCAGGCAGTTTGCAGGGCTGGGGCAGGAGCAAGCCATCCTGGCCATCCTCGACTCGCGCACATAGCAGTACAGTTCCCCAGTACAGGTAAGTGTCGCTGCCCGGAGCGTGGGATGAGAAGAAGCCACGCACCTTGCGCCGCGCACGCCGCAGCTGCTGTGCCACCAAGTAGATGAAGCGCTGCAGGTTGAGCGTCTGGGCGTTGTTGTACACTGCACCCAGGGG
This sequence comes from Chlorella sp. ArM0029B, assembly GCA_002896455.3. Lineage (NCBI taxonomy): Eukaryota > Viridiplantae > Chlorophyta > Trebouxiophyceae > Chlorellales > Chlorellaceae > Chlorella > Chlorella sp. ArM0029B. The sequence continues at coordinate 1,419,502 of JTEE01000031.1, forward strand.
GGGGAACAAGGAGGCATGCACCCACTCAATGAGACGGGCGATATGCACAATACAATGATACGCCCAGGCGCTGAGACGGGTGCTATGCACACTACAATACTAGGCCCAGGTGCTGCCGTGCGGCCGGCCAACGGTGCAGGGTGGCCGGTCGGCGTCGCGTCACTACCAAGCCCCAGCAAGCAGCACGCAGCTGCCCGGCCGCGCACCAAGCTCTGCGCAGTGCGGCCGAATTTCACGCTCCACCTCTCCCGGGTCCAGCCGGCTGAGCGGGTAGGTGTAGCTGAGCAGCTGCTGCCACTCCGGCGCGTCTAACGGCAGCGGCGTCGGCCCGCTCAGCGCCGCCACCACCCGCAGGCCGGCCACCGCGTGGGCGCTGCTAGCGCTTCCCATAGCGCTGCCTGGGATTGCTGGCGTGCGTCAGGCTGCCCAGGAGCCCGCGATCACTCTGACTCAGGGGCAGACGTGTGCTGGTGGTTGGTGCTGCAGGGAGTGGCGTTCGGGGCCTAGTCGGTGGTCCTCCCGTGATTCGGGACAGCGAAACAAGCGCACAAAGAGACCTGCCTGCCAGGCCTGCTGTGCTTGCATGGGAGCTCGTGCTCCATTCTCGACTTTCGAGCTTGCAGCACGTGCGTTCGGCACAACTTCAAGCAAATCGCCTTACCAGCGCCGAGCGGGCTGTCGGCTGCGAGCGCCGATTTTGCCTCTCCAATTGCGCCCTTGCGGCACGTTCCTTGCTTTCGAGACTGAGACACTAGCAGAGGCTGCTCTTGCTTATCAAGACGAGATGGTAGGTGCAGCGCTCGCCGCCAGCTGGGTGGGCACACCGGCACGGCCACAGCCACCGCGGAACCGGTACCCCAAGTGGCTGTCCCTTCTCTGGCATGCCTCTGCTTCACAAACAGCAGTGGAATCCGTGTCACAAGTCCAAACATGGCTTTGTCAAGTCCCCATACCAGTTTCCAGCTGCCTCCCCCTCACAATTGGTGGAACCGGCTCCCTGTTCTGCAGTCGGGCGGAGGCGAAGCAGGGCTGAGTGACTCGGTGCTGCAGACACCCACGTGAGTAAGAAAGAAAGAAGAGAGGAGGCCTGGGTTGTGCAAGCCTGCCTGTTGATTCCAGGGCGCAGGACCGCTGGTGTCTGCCGCTCAAACAATGGGTGGGAGAGCGGGCTACTGTGGCTCGGCGCCGGTGCCACGTGCCATAGGCCGGCCAGTATCCTATTAGAAGTGGCCAGTATCCTGTCCTGCCTAGTGCAGGCCTCCGGGGGCCAATTCTTCCTGCTATTTGTGCTCTCATGCCATCCAAGCTGCCATGCTGCCGAGCAAACAGCGCCCCCCCCCGGTCTGTGCTTTGTGCAGCTACATCCTAGCAATCGTCTTCTTCATCTTCCTCGCCCTCTCCTTCGCCTTTGAACTGGTAAGAGCCCAGGGCAGCGCAGACAGGTGGCGGGAGCTGCCGGGAAGGCTGCCTGCAGCGTTTGTCTGTCTGGGAGCCAGGAGGGACAGCACTGGGCAGTGAGCAGCGTGAGCAGCCGGCCTTAGCAAGCCTTAGAGCAAGCCAGCGCAGAGCGCATGGAGGTTGGTCATCCACACACACTCCGCCCGGGCTTCCGCAAGGCACACATGGGTCATCCAGCACTTGCCGATGTGCTTTCAATATCCTTGGGCTGCCTGGCCACTCATGCAGGTCATCCACCATTTGAAGCATTCTCTGAAGAAGGCTGGCCGCCATGGCATGTGTAAGCCGCGCTTGCTGTTTGTGTGTCTGCTTGTTTCTCACCTTAAATGTCCCCGGCGAGCCAGTAAACGGCCTTGCTGCCGCACCCCGCCCTTTGCTGCCAGTGCCGTCCCTTTGGGGGTGCGCGCCCAGCCTTGTCTTACCAACTCGCCCCAGATGGTCATACCTTCGTTCGTGTCCTTCTCCATCGCCCGAGCAGTGGCCAAGTTGTGCTGAAGCTGACCCTGCTGGGTGCATGTGCCCTGTCAACCCCGCCCCTGCTACACTGTGCCAATTCCTTGCCTATCCACCTGCGTCTTTCTATCTGCAGCCCAAGCGGTGGACAAGCTGGTTCTGGAGCTCACATTGCTCGGATTTGTGTCTCTGCTCCTCACAGCCTTCAGCGCCCCAGTGGGGAAGATGTGCGGTGAGTGGATCTTAGGAAGAGCACCCGGTTGCCCAGGGCTGTGCGTGTTGTTGGCTGGGCACCTGCCTTTCCTCACACCTTGGCAGAGGAGGGGCCTCGAACTAGTGTGGAGCACCACCGCCGTCACATGCGTGTCGGTTGCATGGCAGCCGGCTTGTCCGTAGCTGGCTACTTGCCCCCCAATTTGTGTGCAGCGAAGTGAGCTCAAAGGACGGCGGAAGTGAGCTCACAGGACGGCAGGGCATGTGTGCCTGCTCTTTCAAACACCAAACGCACAAAAACTCTCCCCCATGCAGTGAACTACTCGGATACCATGGCTGACTGGACACTTTCCTCCAACATCAAGGGCTGCCCCTGCTGCCTGGCGCACACTGAAGGCGTGACGTACTGTGCACAGGTGCTACTGCCGCTGCTGCTGCTGCCGCCGCCACAAATGCTGTTGCCATCGCCGTCAGTGCCAATGCCGGTACCACTGCTGTTGCCACTGCCGTCAATGCCAATGCCGGTACCAATGCGAATGCCTATGCCGATGCCGATGCCGATGCCGATGCCGCCGATGCTGCTGCCCCCTTTGAGGCTGTGGCCAACCGTGCTCGGTGGCACCCGCTGCACCGCCTTGCCTGCAGCTGCATGCCTTGGGTCTGCTTCAGATTCTCGGTTGCCGCTCCCTGCCAGCAGCAGCACGTTGCAACCATGAGCCAGGCAATCCCTGCTTTGCTTGCATGCAGATGCAGCACGAGTGCCTGTTCAACAGCACGAGCCGGAAGCCGTATTGTGACTGTGAAGCCACAGGGACCCCGGGTGAGCAGGGGATTCACTTGTTACTGCGACGAGTAGAAGCTTGATATGCCGACGGCGGAGAGCAGCTGCATGGGCAGGGGCAGCCCACGCTGTGGGGCAAGGAGACACTGTGAGGCAAGGGACGCTGCCTGCCGGACGAGGGGCAGAAGCAGGCCAGGGGAAGCCTGGTTTGTGCCTTGGGTGGGGGCAGCCGAGGGGGCTGCACACCCGGACCTGGCTTCTGTCCAACTGCCCTGCAGCCTATCAGTGCACAGGGTGGCATGACATGAGGTGTATGTGGGAGACAATTTGCTGTACTCACATAGCAAATTTGTACGCTCGACTGAACAACTACTTCTACTGCCATGCAGCATATAAAGGGGAAGGGTGCGAGGCGTAGTTGAAGGCACGGCCTGATGTAGGACAAGGCAGATACAAAGCGTGGCTGATCAATCAATCCCTTTCTAATCCCCTGCAGCTTATGAAGAGGAAGGGTACGAGGCGTATGTGGAGGCACGGCCTGATGCAGCAGAACAGTGTGTGGTGAGCCCCTGCGTCACCAAACCGTATGCTTGCCCAGACAGCCAGGCCCTGCCCGGGGCGCCTGCCCAAACCTGGCTTGCTGCATGGAGCGCCTTCGCTGGACCCTGGTGCTGGGGTCGGCGCAATTCTGTGGAGGGCGAGGCCCCGCTGCCTTCGTAGTTCAACATAACAGTTCATGTAGGGGACGTGCGGTTCGACACATCAAGCACACACTGCAGTGCTGCCCAGTCGACCTGCCAGCGTATGAACACATGCTGGCCATCCATCCTCTGCTCCTCTTTTCCCCGCCCGCCTGCAGCCGTATGTGACAGACGAGGCCCGCTTCTTCCAACTCATGGCCCTCAGCACCGTGGCGTCCTTGGCAGGTGGGTGCCCTTCTTCAATTCGAGGGTTACTCTGAACCCTAAACCCTAAACCCCCAATCCTAGGTAGCCCAGCGATCTTGCTTTGCCCTGCTTGCTTTGCCCAGCAGGCTTGCCTTGCTTTGGGGGCTGCAGGCTGGACTGTTGAAACGCAACTTGCGACCTAGGCCCCCCAAGAGACAGCAAGGCACCTCTGGGAACAGGGAGGAATGTGGGCGGTGTGGCGACAGTAGCACAGGGGGTGGAGGTCATGGCGACAGTATGTGATAGCGCCAGCTGGCAAGTTGTAGCCACTCCGTGCACTAGCACCCTGAGCCGTCCACCACTGCGGTGTGCACCCGTCACCTTTAACTCCTCCCAAGCACCCGCTCCCCCTTCTTGATGTGTCTCGAAGTGCAGCCCGTCTTCTCCGCCGCATGGCACTGCATGCAACCCGCAGCGCGCTGCTTCATGCAACAGTGCAAGAGTGCAACAGAGCAACTGTCAAGTTTTGCTCCCAGCCTCACCGCCACCCTCCTGCCGTGCCTTGCCAAGTTGAATAAGACATTTCTTTCTGCATGTAGACTACCGCAACGTGAGCATCGGGGACCTGTGCACCAACTTCACAACTGAGGGTGTGCCGTGGATTGACGAGTCCATAGACTGGTGAGGAGGCAGCGGTTCCTAGTCTAGTCTAGTCGTTACAGCTTTTCACATCCCCTGAAAGAGGATTCAACTGTTGACTTCAGGACGAACCAAACCCTGAGAGGGACGAGGCATGCACCGCAAAGGCAGCGGTTCCCTGGCTTGACAATGGGTGTGTCGTTGCGATGGGCAGGGCGGTGGCGGCGCAGTGGGAACCTTTGGCGCAGGGCTGGTTTAGACAACGTGTGCAGTGTCAATTGCAGCTGGCCTTTCTCACAGTTCACCGCTAGGTCCCACGTCACCGTTCTTCATTCATTCATTTAGAGCGCTGTAGCAATACAAAAGTGTGCCGCAAATGCGTCATCCCAGCATTTCGGAAAAAGCAAGATTCACGTTGTCTATCCTAATCAAAGAGAGGCACAGAGGGGGCAAATGGGGCAAAGTCATCACACCTCCTTTTCCCCCGCTCTGGCTGTGCAGGGAGGACTCATTGGAGGAGCTTGATGCAGGGTGGCGGCGGCGGCAGCTTCTGACCAGCGACAAGGCCGGCGGCGAGGCCGGGCTGCCACGCCGGCTGCTGAGCGGGGGTGACACGGGCGGCAGCGGTGTTGGCGGGGAGGACGGGCCCTCCGACCCAATCGAGTTTTGGTTGAACCAGAGGTCCTCTGAAGAGACACGGCTGCACTTGCTGCCCCGCCTGAAGATGTTCAAGTGCACAGGCCCCTTCCTCTCCTCCGCCTGCCCAGATGGCCAGGTTCTGGTCATCAGCGAAAATGCGCTGCATCAGGTGGGGCCGGCTTGGGTACTGGGATGGGCATGGGAAATCCTGCCTTTTCACTGGCGTGGAATTCAACCTGATGATGCATATTGGTCCATCTCACGCCTGTCCCGCAGGTTTTCTGCCACAACAAGCATGTTTCTCACCGTGCTGTACCATGCTGTGCTGTGCTGTGCTGTGCTGTGCTGTGCTGTGCTGTGCTGTGCTGTGCTGTGCTGTGCTGTGCTGTGCTGTGCTGTGCTGTGCTGTGCTGNGTGCTGTGCTGTGCTGTGCTGTGCTGTGCTGTGCTGTGCTGTGCTGTGCTGTGCTGTGCTGTGCTGTGCTGTGCTGTGCTGTGCTGTGCTCACCCTGTGCTGTGCTGTGCTCACCCTGTGCTGTGCTGTGGTCACCCGCCCCTGCCTGCAGATGCACATCTTCCTTTTCCTGGTGGCCATCTTCCACGTGGCAGTTTCAGGTGAGCTGCCACGTTCATTTGTGTTACAGATATGTTGTGTGAGCTCGGTACCGTGTGGGAGAGACGCCCAGCAGCGCGGGGAGCTGACTCAGCCACTTGCGTGTGTGGGAGACATGCCCTGCCTCACAGTCCTGGCCCCGCTTGCCGCCTGCAAACAGCTTTGCAACAGGTGCCCCAACAAGCAGCCTATTACCCCAGCCCACCAACTTCACTGCAAGGCGCCACCTGGCCGGGCTTCTGCTGATGCCGCGTCAGTGGCGGACCAAGAGGGAGCCTTTTCCCTCACAGGCGCCCCCAATAGCAGCCTATTCCCCCAGCACACCGCCGCCCCTGCCCCTGCTGACCACGGCTGCTGCCCACTGCTTTAGAAGCGTGCACCGCCATAGGTATGCCTACCAACAGCACTCAAACCTTCCCTCCCTCCTGCCCGTCACTGCCTGCCCTACAGTGGTCCAAATTTTGTTCGGGCGCCTGAAAATCCGCATGTGGCGCGGGTGGGAGCAGCAGGCACAGGCGGCGGCGGCAGCTGCAGGGTCCCCCCTCGCTTTCCTGCCGCATGCCGACGCGCTGGGCACGCTCAGCTTCCGAGCGCAGCGCGACCACAGCGGGGGGGCTCAGGCGGCAGCACCCTCGGCCGGCGCACCCACACACGGTGCCAACACAGCAGCGGCAGGCGCCGCCGGCGGCGGCAGCAGCCCTCCTCTGGGTGCCAGCACAGCCAAAGCCAAAGCCATGGCATCAGATATTGAGTCAGTGGCGGCCCAAGAGGGAGGCAAGCAAGGCAGCTCGAGCGGCTGGGCAGGCGCCTGGTCCCTGCTTAAGCGCGGTACCCGCCGTGTGGGGAAGCGGTGGCAGTACCGGCGGGACCACATGTCCACCACCTGGCACTGGCTGGCGGAGCTGGGCATCTGCCTGCTGCAAGCCCTGTCCCCACGCCAAGGTTGGAGGGGCGGCTGTTTGGCTGCACTGTTTCTTGAGAATCCTGTCTGCTGACATGCTGTCTGTCTTTGTTGTTTGCTTGTGTTACTGCCCGATACCCTGCCGCCACACACGGGTGGGAGGGGCGGGTGTCTCCTTGTCTTGTTTACAACGTTATGCCAGCATCAGGGCAGTGGCTGTGTTGGGCCTCTGTGTACTAAACCTGTCACCCAGGACACCTCTCTCCTCCTCTCTGCCTCTCCTGTACTGGTGCAGAAATGCATTCCAACTGAATCGTCCACCCCTCCGCTTCCCCGCCCCACACGCAATGCTGCAGTCACCCGATCCAACTACTTGCTCATGCGGGCAGCCTGGGTGGCCAGCCTGCCGCCAGCGCCGGCCGCAGCACGCCCGTCGCATGCAGGCCCCTCACTGACAGCAGGAGGAGCCACTGCGGCCTCAGAAAAGCAGTCGGAGCAGCAGCTGGAGCAGCAGCAGCAGCATGAGGATCACGAGCAGCAGCAGCAGCAGCAGCCAGCGGGGGAGGAGAGTGTGACGGGGCAGGCAGGGTGCAAGGGCAGTGATGCCAGCGTGGGCAGCGGGAGCGGCACGGGCAGCGGCGCCGGCGTGCTGCCTGCAACAGCACCCCAGCCTGACTTTTTGAGGCACCTGTTGGACTGCTTGGAAGCAGACCTGCCCGCGTTTGTGGGCTTGAGCGTTGAGATGGGGGTGAGTGAGTGGGCAGGCTGAGCTGGCGGTGCTCTGTGGTGGCCCCTTCCGCTGTGGGGTGTACCTCTGTGGGGTGTGCCTCTGTGGGGTGTGCCTCTGTGGGGTGTACCGCTGTGGGGTGTACCGCTGTGGGGTGTGCCTCTGTGGGGTGTACCGGTGTGGGGTGTGCCTCTGTGGGGTGTACCGCTTTGGGGTGTACCGCTGTGGGGTGTGCCTCTGTTGGGTGTACCGCTGTGGGGTGTGCCTCTGTGGGGTGTACCTCTGTGTGGTCCTCTGTCGGTTCACATGGGGTGGGCTGCCTCTAAATCGCCTGCAAAAGGCTGGAGTGGAGGGCTGACTGTGTTGTCGTTTGTGACGTGGCGCGTGGCTTCAGCATCGGTGCTGGGGCTGCATGCATGCTGGCTGAACGGCCAAGTAGGGCAGTGGGGCAGTGTGTGGTGGGAAAAGGGAAGCAGTGCTTGGTGCTCAGGGTGGTGTTCTGCCTGCCTGTCAGTGCCGCTGCTGCCCGTCCTTCCTCTCCGCTCCTGCCGGCCTCGCGTGTTGGTGCGCCTCGTTTCATACCACACCCAGCCGGCAACCCCTGCACCCCCTCCCTATACGCTGAGCGCCAATCGGAGCACTGCCGTCTCCTCAAAAGGCCTGCTCCAGGCCCTTTGTGGTCCCAACATGAAGCCTGCTGCCGCTTCATGATACCACTTACGTAACTGCTACCACCTACGCCTGCTGCACGCCTGCCCCTGCCCCTCTCCCACAGGTGGTGGCATGTGTGCTGCTGCTGCTGGCCGGCCTTGGATGTGAGTGAGCGAGGTGCCTTTTCATCTTCTGCCCCTCTTCCTCCTGGCCTTCTTTCTTTCTTCCTGGCACGTCAGTCTGCCGGCCAGCTGCAGCAAAGAACACGCAGCCTTGGGCGTGATCGAGCAGCCCACAGGCCACAGCCCAGCCCGGGGCTTGCTTTGCATTGCACCCCCGAGCTGCTTCCTGTTAAGGCCACGGTACCGCCTGCCTGCCCTGCAGCCTGGATTGGCCCGCTGTTCCTCTGCCTCGCCTCTGCCAAGCTCCTCATCGCCAACACCACGCTGGTTTACATGCTGCGGGAGAGCTGCCGGGGCGGGCGCCCCGCAGGGCTGGACAAACGGGTGAGGGGTGGAAGGGTGGGAGGGGGATGCTGGCAGGAGGTGCAGCTGCCCTGCCTTCCACCCCGGCCTGCCTGCCCCCTCCTCCCTTGCAAGCAAGACAGGAAATCATAACAATTTAACCTGCCATGATTTTTGGCCGCCGTCTTGTTTGCGAGCAGTCGATCTGATGACATGCCTTTGCCCACCCGACGACCACCCACCCACCCACCCACTTGGCCCGCAGGGATGGCGCAACCCGCAGTTCCTGCTGGGCGTGCCCATCCGCATGATCCTCTTCCTCTGCTCCTACGTCTACGCCTCTCTGGTGTTCTTCGCCTGGCAGGTGGGACCATGCACAGGGGCAGCACAGCATGCGGTGCAGCTTATCTGGAGCTCAGCGTGCACAGCACAGCATGCAACACAGGATGCACAGCACAGCACACAAAAAGGATGCATCTCAGCTCGCCCAACATGAGGCAGCATTTCGCTCAGCCGTTGATCCTACGGCCTGGCCGTCCCGCATCTGGGGTCGACACATGCATTTGAGGTGCACAGCAGGCTCAGCACAGCATGCCTTGATGGGCACTGCAGGCGCGTGCCTAGCCCACCGCTGCCACCACTGCTTTGACCCCACTGCTGCCCCTGCCCTGCCTGTGCCACCCCGCGCCTTTGCTGTGCAGTTTGGTTCGAGCTCCTGCTTCTTCAAGTCGGATTTGAACAGCATTTTCGCCATCTGGTAGGACTGGGACGTGGGCGGTGTGTGTGCGTCCAAGTGGAGGGGAGGTGTTGTCACAACGGTTGGCTCAGAGCTCCCTCCCAGCCCAGCCCAGCCCAGCCCATCTGCATGCTCACCACCGCCCGCCTGCAGCCGGCCTTTGCCTTGATAGAGCAGCCTAACCGCTACCCACCACGCACCCACCCTCTCCTGCCCCTGCTCCCGCCCTCTCCCTCCCCCTGCCTCCCTTATCCACACTGCCCTGCAGGGCCCTGCCCTGGTGCCTGCCCTCTCTCCCCGACCAACCCCTCGGCTGCCGCCCCCCTCACTTGCCCTCACTTGCCCTTCCCTGCAACGCCCCTCCTGGTGGGGCAGCCTGACCGCTACCCACCCCTCACCCAATCTCCCCTGCCCTTTCTGCCGCTGTCTCCCTGACTCCCCTTTGTGCCCCAGCCTCCCCTGCAGGAGCCTGCCCTGGTGCCTGCCCTCCCTCCCCGGCCAACCCCTCGGCTGCCGCCTCCCTCACTTGCCCTGCCCTGCAGGGGCCTGCCCTGGTGGAGCGGCCTCGTCACCACCGCCCGCCTGGCCTTTCCCTTGGATAGAGCAGCTGAACCGCTACCCACCACCCACCCACCCTCTCCCTCACCGTGCCTCCCTGACCCACGCTCCCCTGCAGGGGCCTGCCCTGGTGGAGCGGCCTGGTCACTGCCGGCCTCATGCTCCTCTGGGTCAGCCTCATCACCATCCCCACGTTCTCCCTGGTGGCACACACCCACGTCATCTCAGCGGCCGCCCGCCAGGCACACCAGGAGACGGCTTACGACCACCTGGGTCGCGTGAAAGGCTCCGAGCACCACAACCACAGCGGGCACAGCACGGGCATCTCCATGCTGCTGGATGTGTGGGGCAACGGCGAGGGCGAGCGGCATGGGCAGCCGGCAGCGGCCCCTCAGCCTCCCGCGGCAGGGGCGGTGGGGGCGGTGACAGGCGCGGGCGAGGGGAGCGGTGGGGAGCTGGCGCTGGCGCCGGCGGTGGCGTCACGCACAGCAAGCAGGCACCCGCGTGCAGAGCAATTGGCAGGTGTCTGGGCTGCAACAGGGGGCGACCATCCGCAGGCCACGGCCGCAGTGGGTGCCTCGTCAGCTTCAGGGGGTGCCTCGCCATCTCCCGAGCTGCTGGCTGAGCTGGCGTGGCTGCGTGCCAGGGTGGCACAGCTGGAGCGCCAGGCTGGCACCCAGTGATGGCGGCTGCAGCGGGAGCTGCTGGGCCGTCGGCACAGCCAACACTCTTGTGGATGGCAACAGCAGCACCGCAGGCACCGGCCTTGAAGGCATGCCTTGATGACGCCACTGCTGACGTTCTCATGCGCCCGTTCCCCTCGGCGAATTCCATGCGCCCATAACTGAATCATGTCATGCACAGCCATTGTGCGCCCGTTCCCCCTTGGCTGCCTCAGTGTATATGCTTCTTGCTTATGCCTGGAGCATTGGACCCACCCTACCAACCTACTCATATGTCTTATCTATGCCATGCAACAACTGCCACCCATTACGCTTTCCTTTTGCAAGCCTCAGTGTGGCTGCCATTCAAATCTTGCTCAGACTCTGGTTCGCCTGGCCCACCCTACCAACCTCACTACCTCCCCCTTCCCAAGCCTCATCGACATCTCTTCCCACCCTCCCATGGGGGGCCGGGGCACTTGCAAACGCAGCAGCTGGAACGAAGTATTTGTTAGCCCGTGTGTACACAATATCAACGTTCAAAATTGCAGGCAATCCAGCTTCATGGTGGGGTGGGAGGGCATGGATCAAGGACAAGATGTGGAGATCATTGAAAGCCTGAGGGGGAAGGAACTCCCATCCCCTCTATGAGCGTGGGTCACAGCTCCTTTGGGTTCTCACTTTCTGTTGTGTCCAGCTTTGTTGAGGTTCATGCGACGGAGCGGCGTGTGCACATCTTTCAGCGGAACACTTTGCCTCGTCTCAGCATGGCACAGCGTGCGCACCGCTGGCAGCTCTGCAGCAGTCGCAGAAGTGCGGCTTGCTCTCCATCAAACTGCCCGATGTCGCCAGTCCCTTCCTGATCGTGCGCCTTGGCGCCCCTGTTCTTCTGTTGGGCCACCACGGCCTCCTGCAGGCTAAGCAGTCAATATCCTTCCCCTTGGGCCGGCCAGGCTGGTCCGCCGAGGCTGTAGTTGCCAAACCACTGCTGGCAGCACACCTCACACAGCATTTCACACAGCAGTGTGCACCGTGTTGCCCACCCACCCACCAGCAGGATCCTTCGCACGGCGCCGATCAATTGAGCTTACAGACAGCGAGATGTGCAGGGGAGGCACAGGAGGGTAGCGGCCAATGAAAACGCTGCTGCATGGTGAGCCCTGCTGCCGCTAGTGTACACAAGGGAGTGGAGGGAGAAAGGATTGCCCCCTGGCAGGACTGGAGAACCGGGGTGGGGTGGGGGGAGGTAGTGGCACAGGGGCGGCTGCACAGCACCCACATCAGACCGCAGCAGCCATGAGTGGAGGCGTGCAGGGCAGGCGGCGGGCAATGCTGCCATGGGGGTTGAGAGTACACAGGCGGGGGAGGGCCGTGGGAGCCGGCGATGCGCCAGGCAGGCACGCCAGGGCGCATGAGCGGGCGGGGGAAAGGAGGGAGGTGCCTGCCTGCTGGCTTGGCGGGCCAGGAAACAAGTCTACAAGGCATGCGTGCGTAGGGAAGGCAGGCGGCCTGGGGTCATGCAAAGGCGGAGGAAGGGGGAGCGCTGAGTGGAGCTGAACGGTGCGGAAGTGGAGGTGGGAGGGGGCAGCATCACCGTGAGAGGTCAGGGTGGGGCGACGTGTTGCGTGCCGAGAGCCAGCCAGGCCGGGTGTTGTGACGAATTGCAGGTGGGATGGGCGGTGCTGGAGACATCAAAGGAGGTGGGCTGGGTGGGGCAGCGAGGGAGAAGGGCCGAGCCATTCGTATCTTCAGAGGGCTTGGTAGGAAGGGGCTGAGGGGAGCGGGACCGGGCTCGTGGCAACCAAAAGGGAGGCCTCGTGTGTTCTGAGGGTTCAGGGAGGTGCAGCGGCAGCCGTCCGCGCAGCCAGGGCAGCGCTGGCCACCCTGGCTAGGCCTGGGGCGAGTGCGGCCGTAGTACGAGGGGCACGGCACGCCGGCGCTGGGGGGCAGTGCCTCCATTGCTGGGGGCCGGGGTGCCGCCACCGCCAGAACTGGTGTGAGCACCTGGGCTCAAGGTCTATCGAGCACCTGCGTGGTCACGCTGTTGTACCCATCATCGTCGCTCTCTGTCTCCATCTGCTGCTGCCCATCAAAGTCCTCATCGTCCCGCTGCAAGCAGAAACAGAGCGGGGCAGCAGGCACAGAGGGTTGCAAAGCAGGGCAAGAGAAGGGAGGACAGGAGGCCCGCTGCTCCCATCCACACAGTCTCTCCTTCTACGCCTGTCCCCTCTGCTGACTGATAGGCCTGTCTCTGTCTCGTATCTCCATCAGTCGCACTTGCCCGCCAGGAGCGCCCTTGTACCCTTATGTCCATCCTGCGGCGCCCTGTACTGCCACACACGTCCTTCCCCCCTCCCCACCTGGCCTGGCACGCGGTCCGCCTATGCAAACAGCTTCTCCAATCGCCAGTCAGCCACCATCCCCTCACGCACCACACACACACACACTCACACACACATCCCTTTCCCCCCTGCCCTACCTGGCCAGACACGCGGTCCTCCTCTGCAAACAGCTTCTTCAAGTTGACAAATGAGAGCTGGGAGAGGTCCCGCACCACCAGGTCTGCCGCGCTCAGCTCGTACACCGGGTGACGCCCAGCCAGGGCCACGCACTTCATGCCCACCTGCGGGGGGAAGAGGGGGAGGAGGAGAGGAGGGGGCACGGGGAAGTGGAGAGTGAGGGGTACGAGGAGAGGAGGGTACTTCATGCCCGCCGGCAGCGCGAGAGGCGAGGCAGGGGGAAGTGGGTCAAGGGGTAGGGGTAGGGTAGGGTAAAGGGTGAAGAGGTGGGTGGGGGTAGGCGAGAGGCGCTGGAGGGTGTGCTGGGGGGAGGCCGGAACGGAGGCGCTTGCCAGCCGCTGCAGCCCCCTCATCTGACAGCCTACATGATGACGCAGCCTGTGCTGAAGGCAGGGATGCCCCGCTCAGCTGAGCCCACCCCAACAAAGCAGCCCGCCTTGTGTGCCGCCTCGATAACGAGTTTTGTAGCTGGCGGCTCCGCGACGCGCCACCACACCACCAGCGCACAAATCCGCTGCTCCACAAAGTCCTCCCCCAGAACAGTGCCCACAAAGTTCTCCCCCGTGGCAATTGCCACCCAGCCACCCAGCCTGCCCCACAGACAGGTCAGCAAGCACCAAAGGCAGTTCTGCCAGGGCCTGCCCAGCCCATCCTGGCCTGATAGAGCAGCCCACCTCATGTGCCGCCTCGATGCTGAGGTTGGAGCTGCCGATGACGACGCAGCGCACGGGGGGCCGCTGCATCCTCTGCAGGGCAGCGGGAGCACCAAGGCAGGCAGGCAGGCAGGGAGCAGGTGGGCAGGGTGCGGGAAGGCAAGGCGTACGGGCACAGGCACGATTGCATGCCCCAGTGCAGCTGCACACGCGCTGCTCCTGGGCATTTGCTGAGCCCCACCACACCACGTCGCATCGTTCCCAGCCGCCGCCTTGCTTCCAGCATCGCCCAGGGGCAAGAGAGTGGCCCAATCAACAACACACTCGCCACCCAGGCCGCGCCCCTGCTTGGCTGCCTGCCCACCCATCGGCCTGCCAGCTGTCCGCCCCACCTGCGCTGCATACAGGTAGCCCTCTGGATCGGGCGACCCCCGGAACACATCGTCTGCCGTCACAATGGTGTCAAAGCGGGAGCTCAATCCCGCCAGCTCCAGCGCGGGCAGCACGCGGCCCTCGGGCGCAGAGGACACCAGGGCCAGCGGCGACGAATTGCGCTGCAGGGTGTGCGTGAGGCGGTGCAAGGCGGTGCAGGGCGGTGGTCAGGAAGTGGTGCGCAAGGGGGAGGGCAGCATGCGACGCTTGCTGAGGGATGAGAGGCACTTGGGGCAAGAAACGTGTGGCGCGCTGCGGCTCAAAAGGTGTAGGCTGGGCATTCAGCCTCTAGTGCCACCCCAGGGCACAGCCTGGTGCATCAATGTGCTGCCCTCTCGTGCCACCACCCCAGGCCCTCCTCTCACCTGCAGGTATGTCCATGAGCTGCCCCACACACCAGGCAGCACCATGGGCTCCCTCTCCCCTCCCACACCTGTTCCACCACCCCAGGCACAGCCCACTGTCCCACCACCCCAAGCACAGCCCCCTTGTCCCACCACCCCAGGCACAGCCCCCCTTCTCCCACCACCCCAGGCCCTCCTCTCACCCACCTGCAGTATGTCCATCAGCTGCTCCACCCCGGGTGGCACCATCGGCTTGCGCCCCCCCAGCAGCTCTGTCAGCACCTCCTCCCGCCGTGCGGCCAGCCGCCGCGCCTCCACCGGGTTGCGTGTCCAGTTGAACACCTCGGTGACGACCT
>JTEE01000031.1:1438985-1455323 GCA_002896455.3 Chlorella sp. ArM0029B
CCCCCCTCCCCAACCCACCCACCAACCTGGTTCCTGCGTGCCGCCCCTGACAGGATTGTGTTGAGCTCACTGGTACCCATGGTCAGGTTGTGCACCCCGCCATCAGCAAAGTTGTCCGCCGAAGACATATTGGCCCCTTCTGCACACCCCACGATCGAGTCTGTCGCGTCTGCTGCTGGCTGCTGCCGCTGCTGGCTGCTGGCTGATGCTGTGTGGGCTTCAACTGCTTGGCTGGTCCCGGTGCTAGGCGGTCTCAGTGACTCTTATGAGGCAAAGATGAGGCGCTCAGAACGTGATGCCGCGTCGTGCCAGGTCAGCCTTGGCCCGCACAACGTCCTGCAGCAGCGGGTGGCAGCACAAGCAGGCAACGGTCTTGGAGCAGACGAGTCGGCTGCAGCGCTGTGCGTGACTGCCACAACTGCCTAGGCCCGCGAGCCACCGTTCAACAGCTGGAAGACGCCTGGAACCCAGTCCCCGCTTCCTTCTTGCCACTACTGTGCCCACCTTGGATCGATCAAGTTACATCACCGCCCTCCCCCACATGATGGTGTGCGTGCCAGCCAACCCCGAGCTACACACACAGCATGAGGCAAGAAGGCGCACACTCGGCCCTGACCATGCCACTGCTGGAACGCTGCCCCCCTAAAAGCAAACCTGCTGGAGCAGCTCGGCCTCTTCGGGCACGGTGCGGAATGTGACCACTCCAAACAGCAGTGCAGCGGCCAGGTAGGCAGCAAAGAGGACCGCAGCAGCCAGGGGAGCCTGCAGATGCGGCAGTTGACCCGGGAGGATGGGGCGGAAGGAAGTCAAACGACAAGGAGGCTGGAGAGGGGGGCTGGCAGCACGCAGGGTGGTTTCGGCAGCGGGCACCGCTGCCGGCGCCCCCCGCGGACCCACCAGGAGCACGACGGTCCTGGCGGGCTCCTCGGTGGTGCGCTGCAGCAGCGCCACCCAGGCAGAGACGAGCACAGCCAGGAAGCAGGCCAGGCGGGTGATTCGGAGCATAGTCTACCCAAGGACCCAGCGGGGGCAGGAGCTGGCACCCCTGCAGCAATCGGCAACGCTTTTAAAGCACGGGCAGGCTCATAGCGTGCAGCCTTGCGCGCTGCTGGGCATGCTGTCGCAGTCACGAGTTGGAACTGCTGGCGAGCTCAGCACGCAGCGGGTGAACCCATTTCTCGATTTCCGCCGCCTGCTAGACCGCCTGGCAGTGATTGTTGGCCAAAAGCGGTGACCGCTGCCAAGTTGCTGCCCACCTGCCCGAGGGCGCAGCACGCTAGTGGGGTGAGAATTGTGCTCTGCTTTGTGTGTGCCTCTGGGCATCCTTGATGGTCAACAGTGTGGCCAGCAGGCACCGGCGTCCCGTTCTGAGAGCTTTTCCCAGCCGCTGTGGCTCGCAGGCGTTCGGCAGGGGGTGTTGGCAGTGAACTCAACCAGGCCGAGGCTGTGAGGGCCTGAGGCGGGCGCCCGAGCCGGCTGGCAGCAGTGGCGGCACTGTCGCCAATATGGCGGCGGTGCAGTCGGCGGGCGCCACCCCTGCCATGGCGGCAGCCACGCTGCGCCACCAAGTGCTCAGCTTCCGCATTCACGAGCTGCAAAAGGTGGCGGAGCGCCTGGGGCTGAAGAAGACAGGTGGGCGGGCTGCCTTGGGCGCAGGCAGGCGCCGGGCGCATCGTTGCCTCTGGACTTGGGCACTTTCCTGGTCAGCCTTAAGTCATCTCGGCCTTGGAAGCAACGCTTGGGCACTCAATCCCACAATCCCTGATGCAGCCTCATGCCTGCACTCCTTCATGTGTGGCACTGTGCACCACTAGGCGATCGCTGGCCCAGCACTGCCGCACCCCACTCTGCCAGGCCCCTCCTGCTGCTGCTCCCTGTGTGCCCGCAGGCCGGAAGGCGGAGCTACAGAGCCGGGTGCTTGCATACTTTGGGCAGCTCGACCCCGCCAGCCAGGAGGCAGCAGCGCTGGGGCGCAGCGGGCCGCCGCGTGTGCCACGAGAGCAGTGGCGCATCGAGCATGCAGGTGGGCTGGGCGGGGCGGGCAGCCGCGTGTGTTGCGTTGTTGTGGTGGCGCCGGCCTGTGGGCATCGAGGCCTCAGCCCGAACAGCAAGATCAGCCGCCGCATGCAGTGCATCAGCAGCGGGAGGCAAAGCAGGCGGCAAAGCAGGTGGAGGTCAACCAACAATTTCAACCAAAGCGTTAGCCGCGGTAGAGCACCGGTCACAGCCTGTTGAGCAGCAGGCGGAGCAGCAGTTGCATTGTGGCTGGAACAGTGCGATCAGCTCGGCCTAGAGCAGTTTACACAGTCCTGCCTGTCTGGCAGTTGCGTATGCTCCGGCAGCCTGTGGCCTGACTGCTGCACCATCGGTGAAACACTCTTTGACCTGTGCAGCTGCGCTTCGCACGTCGCACCGTGCATGGCGCCCACCTCACCTCTCGCTCACCCACCACTTCCTCGCTGCTCTGCCTGCCTGCAGCCAAGGCAGTGAACGATGTGTACTGCCAGATGATGGGGCTGCCCCTCAATGCAGCCTCCGATCAGTCGGCCCACAGCTCTCTGCAGCTTCCGGGCCAGCCTGGTGTGGGCGGCAGCGCAGCAGCCTACGCCACCAGCGCAGCAGCGGCCGCCGCTGCGGCAGGCGCAGCAGCGCCGGGCCAGCGCTATCCGCCTTACCCTGTGCCCGTCCCTGCAGCCGCGGCAGCCGCGTTTGCTCAGCAGTACGCGCAGCCTCCGGCGGCGCAGTACCAGCAGGCAGCGCAGTACGCAGTACAGCAGCAGCAGCCGTATGGCGTGCCACCCAGGCGTCTGAACGTGCGCTGCTTCTGTGGGGTGGCAGCGGAGCGAGGGAAGATGGTGCAGTGCCAGGTGGGTGCAACATTGCCTTGCCACGAAATTAGACGAGTTATTTCCCGAAAGATTGGGCCAAGTGTGGTTGCAAGACTGCATGTGGGCTGCGTATGTGCATGCACGCATCTTATTATCAGAATGCGGGCTGCACTGTGCATATTGTCACTGCATTCGTGGGAAGATGGTGCAGTGCCAGGTGGGTGGGGCCGCCTTGCCACGTGTTAGCAAGATTGCATGTGGGCTGCGTATGTGCATGTATGTGCGTGCACGTACGCGTCGTACCATCGGAATGCGGGCTGCACTGTGCTCTTTATCACTGCATGTGTGCATGCGTGAGGTTAGGTGTGCGCGGTGAGGGCATTCTGATATCAACCTCCGAACTGCTGCTGCTGCTGCTGCTGCCTATCAAGCCCTGACCCGCTGCTGCTGCCTCTGCGCCGGCGCACTGCCTGACCCCGCGCATGCTGCTGCCAGCACCTCGCCAACCCTTCACCCCCACACCGCATCCGCTCAGCCCGCCACCGCCTCCCTGCCTCTGCCCCTCACTCCTCATGCGCTGCAGGGGCGCGGGTGCGGCGTGTCCCAGCACGCCGACTGCGTGGGCCTGGGTCCGGAACTTCCGGGCAGCAAGGCGCTCCAGTCTTTCAGATGCGAGCTGTGCAGGTGACCCTCCCTCCCTCCCTGCCGGACGCCTGCTCTGTGCGCTCTTATGTTCTCTTATTGCAATCAGAATCAGCACACGACTTGGCATGCCACGCGGCATTGCTTTCCTCCCCATTCACTCGGGGCACCACATCATATTGTGGCAGGCCACGTGTCGCACCTGTTCCCGCACCCGCTCCCGCACTCCTGCCCACTGCCCGCCTGCGTGCCTCTCTTGCCACCCCCCTGGCAGCGCGAGGGGCGGGCCTTCTCCCATTCTTGCCCACCTGAACTTGGGCCACCGCGCCTTCTCTGGCCCCCAGCTGCTGCCCGCGTGCCTTGCTTGACAATGCAATGAGCGGCATTCTCCTGTTTCTGCCCAGCTGAACTTAAAAGTTTCCATGCCACCGCGCCTTCTTTGGCCTCCCGGCTGCTGCCTGCCCTGCAGAGCGCGGCTGGCGGATCCTTTCTGGGAGGCCACGGAGCAGATTTTGCCGCCTGTGCAGCTCAAGCCGCAGGTGCGCCCCACATGTGTTCTCACGTGATGCGCCCCACATGTGTGTCATGGAAGTTTGAGGCGCCTGACCATTCCTGGCCCTCGTCAGGGGCACCTGCAGCCCTCATCCCCATTCAATGCCCGAAAACGACCATCCAGTGCCTGACAATGCCTCACCCTCGCCCCAACGCCTGCGCAGCCCGGGCGCCCGCCTGTGGTGACGTCGCAGGGGCAGCAGGAGGTGCAGTGCGCCGACCGCGTGTTTTACCTCAACCGACAACAGCTGGACTCGGTGCAGCGGGATCCGGACAACCACAGGGTGCAGGTGAGGGCGTGTGTGTGCACAATGCCATGCACGACGTGGGCTGACGCATGGCTGGGGGTGCAGTGCAGTGCACACTGCTGGGGCTGGGGCTGGTGCAACAGCTTCTCCTAGTGTCGTGAATCCTGTTGCCGAATTCGAATCTCTTTCAGGATGGATGTGCAGCTGTCACGAGTAAGTGCAGCGCCTGGCATCCTGAATTGTGACTTGAACCCTGCTCCCCTTCTGCTCTCCGCTGCACTGTGCCTGCCTACCCTGTGCCTACCTGCTGCACCTGCACCCTGACCTGCTGCTCCCCCTGTGCTGCCCTTGCCCCAGGCGGGGTGCCTGCTGGGTGGTGATGAGGTGGCACTGCGGTACCACTGGCCTAAGCATGTCGACTTAAGGGTCAACAACATGCCCCACAGGTGAATTGGGGGTGTGGGCGGGCAGGGAGGGGGATTCATTGTTTGACTGTGGCTGCTCGACTGACTCGAGTCATTGCTCGATTGACCTGCGGGTGAACAACATGACCCACAGGTGGGTTGATGGGGGAGGAGAGCGTGCGCTTGTGTGGTTGAAGAAGGGGTGCTCTCTGTGCGAGGGCAGCACGGCTTCTTTTAAATGGTGGTGTGAGTGCCCCATACCCGACCCCAGCTTCTGTGCCTCCGCTGTGGCGCCTACCCGCCCGCCTGCCTGCTTGCCTGCCCGCCTGCCTGCCTCTGACCAGGCGCGCCTTTGTGGTTTGGGGGAGGGGTGCTTGCTACTTGAGGGAGGCATGCCCCGCCCCAGATTTTGCCCACGCTGGGGCGCCCGCCTGCCCGCCTGCCTGCCTCTGACCTGCGTCCCTCTCTGTGTTGTGAGCAGGCCCTACGGGCGCGCCCACAACGCCAAGATGGGTATCAACCAGAGGGATGACGTGGCAAACATTGGTGAGCTGACGCACTCTGGCAGCTGAGCTGGCATTGGGCTGGCCTTGGTCCGGGTCTGAATTGCATGCAGAGGAAGCTGGGCCCGCCAGTAGCCCTTCAATAAGATAAGGGCTGCTCGGAGCAGACCCCCAGCACGTCTGCTGAAGTATCTGTCACGCCATGCGTGTGTCCCGTCGCTCCCTGTGCCCCTGCAGGCACCATGGTGGTTCAGGGGCGCAACAGCCTGAGCCTTTCTGCGGCGGACCGTGGCACGTGGGTGCTCACCCTGCAGCTGGCGCGCAGGCGGACGCTAGACCAGGTGGGTGTGCTGACGTGGCACACCATGGATAGCAAGTCATGCTTGCTCTCTCACAGATGTCTAGCTGCTCCCCTGTTTACACTCTTCCTCGTCGTCTCAACTCACTCTCCACGGCCTCTCTCCATTGGCGCACGGTGAAGCAGCTGATGGCCCCGCCAGCAAGTCATGCCGGCTGCCTTGTGCCTGCCTGCCTTCCTCAGCTCCGTACACATGCACTGTGTTGGTTTTCTTTCTTCCTGTGGTGCAGGTCAAACAGCAGGTCTATGGCCTCGCCAACAATCCCTGCGTATTCTCTGCCTGCCTGCCTGCCTGCCTTCCTCACCTCTCTTCACCGCTCTTCTTTGCTTCTCGACATAGCCAAACTCACTGTTAACTCTCATCACCATTTGCTTTTCAACTCTTTTCCTCACGGCGCAGGTCAAGCAGCTGATGGCCCCGCCAGAGACCCTGGAGGCGGCGGTGGCGCGCGTGCGGCGAGAAGTGGGCGGGGGCGGGGGCGAGGACTCAGGTGCGCACTGATCCCTGTGCCGTGTACCCTCCCCCTGCCCCTCCCCACATGCCTGCCATTTGCACAGGCGTGGGCAGGGCCACTGGCTGTCCGCACCTGCTTATAAGCCGCCCAGGGGTGTAAAATTCTCTTTCCCCGCCTCTCTCTCGCCTTGGCCACCTGCCGTCCTGCTCCTTCCCTTCTCTTGCTGCTGCAGAAGACGGCCTGCCGATCAGCCCACCAGGAGGTCAGCTCCTCTTTCCACATACTCTAACCCGCCTTGCCTCGCCTATCTCCTTCATGAACCCTTCTCCTGCTGCAGACGACGACCTGCTGATCAGCCACCGGGTGGTGAGCTCATCCTGTTGCAATTGCAACGCCTCACCTGCCTTCCTCTCTGGCGTTTCATGTTCCCTCCTGCTCCTTCCCTGCCGTTCCCACTGCAGACGATGACCTGCTGATCAGTCACCAGGTGGTCAGCCTGAAGGATCCCATGAGCGGCCAGCGCATGCAGGTGGGCATTCTGGAAGGGCGGTCCCTCCTTGATACAGGCCTTGGGTACATGCAGAGTGTGTGCAGCTTTCGGGACTGCATGCGCTGGCATGGCACTGTGGGAGGAGGGTGGCAGCAGTGGCAGAGGGACGCTCTGGGGACGTCGATCAGTGGCAGGGGGCGGGGGCACCAAAAGCGCAGCACTTGGTGGGGGCTCATCAGGCCGGGCTAGTTCATGGCTAGCACAGTTGTAGCCGGCGACTGCGGCATGGGAAGGAGGACCCGCGGGGCGCAATGGCAGCCTAGCCTCACGCCACCGGCTTGCCACCGTGCTGCCAGTAGCCAAACTGTATGCTGTCGCACAGGCGCCTTGTCGTGCCTGCCCTCGCTCGCCGCCCTCCACCAGGCAGCCGACAGACATCTGTCAGGGCACCGCAAGCTGCTCTCGCAGGCGTGACCTCTGAATGGACGTCATGTACTCAACCCTTTCATCCCGCCCCCTCTGCCCCGCCCGCAGGTCCCTGCCCGCTTCTCTGGCGGTGCCTCCGGCCTGCAGGCATTTGACCTCGACTCCTTCCTCTCCATGGCTCAGCGCAACCGCAAGTGGCAGGACCCCACAACCATGGCCAACAGCCACGTGGAGGAGATGCAGGTGGGGGAGAGGCAGAGAGTGTGTGTGGGGGGTTCACGCTTCGTTCTGTCGCAGCGGGGCAACTAGTTTGCGCAGGTTGCCGGTTGTGTGCTGGGCAAGGCTGTGGTAGCTGTTGATGGGCAGGAGCGTGCAACCTTGGCACGGTCCTGGCCATGCTCTCCTGCTCTTACCGGCCTGTTACGTCGACACCTCATCGCACCTACATCCTGCGCCTGCGGCGGCTCCTTCCACTCTGCTGCTTCTCACAGTCCGGCTTCCCCTCTCTCTCTCTCTGCGTCCTCCCGCTGTCCTGCTCCTGCCCTCAGGTGGACACCT
This sequence comes from Chlorella sp. ArM0029B, assembly GCA_002896455.3. Classification (NCBI taxonomy): domain Eukaryota; kingdom Viridiplantae; phylum Chlorophyta; class Trebouxiophyceae; order Chlorellales; family Chlorellaceae; genus Chlorella; species Chlorella sp. ArM0029B. Next base: position 1,446,450 of record JTEE01000031.1, read on the forward strand.
ACATGCAGCGCGTGCTGGAGTGCCTGCTCAGCTCCCCAGGCGTGACAGACGTCGAAATTTCGGCAGAGGGGCAGTGGCGTCCAGAGGGCAGCACCCGCGACTGGCTCGACATAGCAGCAGACCCTGCCAGCGTGGCCGCCAGCCTGGCAGCCGCTGGCGCCAGCTCAGCAGGCGCCGCGGGCGCAGGCGCAGGCGCAGGCCTGACAGCGGTGAAACCCGAGCCCGATGCAGCCGCTGCTGACGGGGCGCCAGGTGGCAGCGGGGCGGCGGCAGCGGCAGCCAACGGGGCCGCCCCTGCTGCCAATGGGGCGGCTGGCGGGGGTGGGGAGGAGGAGTTTGTAGTGTCTGATAGTGAAGGAGAGGAGGAGGAGGACGAGCAGGAGGAGCTGAGGAAAGCGGCGGCAGCGGTGCGGAAGGCCTCCTCGGCGGCCCTTGATGCACTGGCAGGCCAGGTGAGGAGCCTGGTGCCCGCCAGCCTCCCTGCCAGCCTCCTGCCCGCTTGTTGCCTCGGCTGCTCTGTGCTGCTGCATTTTTTGCTTGGCTCCAATGTGCTGCCGCCCTGCTTAGGGTTTAGGGGTTTACCCTGCTTGCTACACTGCACTGCTGCACTGCATGCTGTGTTGCACTGCTACATCGTTGCACTGCGTGCTGCTTGCCGCGCCAGGGCAGCTCCTTGCCTGGCAGGCGCCAGCCACCTAGCTTCAAATTGCCTGAGATCTATATGAGAGGCAGTGCTGCTGGCACAGGGGGTGCCGGCTGCCCGCTGCTGCTGCTGCTGCTGCCTATTGTCACGTTGTGTGTCCTTTCCTCCTGCATTGCTGCAGAAGAGGAAGCAGCCAGAGGCAGAGGTGATTGACCTGCTGTCCAGTGATGACGAGGACGTGCCGCTACGGCAACGGCAGCAGCAGGGGCAGCAGGCGCAGCAGGCGGCGCAGCCACAGCGGCAGCAGCAGCAGAGCGCAGCAGCGGCGCCGTCCGCTGGGCTTGACTTTCCCTTGCGCATTCGGCTGCCAGTGCGGGCGCGCCCGCTGGACCAGCCGGCGCCTGCAGGCGCCCAGCAGGTGCAGCGGCAGGCCCCGCCCGGCCAGCCGCCGCAGCCGGCTCTGGCCGTGCAGCCGGCGGCACGGCCAGAGATGCAAGTGATGGCGCCAGGTCAGCGTGCTCAGATGTACGGCCAGCCAGGCCATGGTGCCGAAACCATGTGGCAGGCAGCCATGTATCTGAGCCAAGCAGCAGGCGTGCCCAACTCGCCTGTGTTCCAACAGCCGAAGCCCGCGGCCGGTGCTGCTGCCTACGGCGGCCCAGGTTTCATGCCTGCCAGAGCATTGATGGCAGGCGGCCCGCCACCGCCGCAGCAGCAGGCGCAGCAGCAGCAGCAGCAGCAGGCGCAGCAGCAGCAGCATTGGGATGACGGCCCGGCTGCGCACCTGTATGAGGCAGGGCCACAGCCGGGCGCCAGCATGGCAGCGCAGCTGGCGCAGCAGGCACAGCAGGCGCAGCAGGCACAGCACCATCAGCAGCGGGCGTTGGACGAGCTTGGGTTGGGGGAGCTGGATGGGCTTGACAATGAAGCCTTCTTGCACGCCCTCTTTGACGATTTTTGAAGCAGCCTGGACGCACGCCCCACGCCGACGGTCTGCCCCGTACAACCGCTCGCCTGCGCGTTGCCTCCCATCCCAATATCCTCCTGCCGCCTGTCCTGCCGTCACGGCATTGCAAATTGCAGCATTCCTGCGTGCCCTGTTTTCCGACAACCTGCTGCTTCCCTTCCTGCTGCCCTTTGGGCAACGGGCCCCTTGTTGCGCCGCTGCCACGGCCCCTCAATCAGTCCCTCATGAGGCAGTCACTGCCTCCCGCCCCTGCTTCTCTTGGCCGTACCGCGTTTGCCCACCCACACTGGGCCGAATGAGCCCGCACACAACTACTCTCTCTCTCTCTCTCTCTCTCTCAGGCAGTTGTCTTGCAGCGTTGCAAATGTAAAGAACAGGACCTTCCCTCGGCCTACTGCGCCCAGGCACGCATGCGACAACACAACTGTGGTGGCAGGCGTTCGGGCTGTGAGCAGGTGGCTAAACAGCGCGCACCGTGGGCACTGTATTCAATCAATCAATCAAACACACAATCACAGTTCAAGCCCACGCGGAGCCAGCAACGGTCTCATGGGACAGGGTGTATTGCTCTCTAATTCTGCACCCGCTGCCAGAGTGCAGAGCTCCTTCCACGAGACCAGGGCAGCGCAACTTGTCACCAGTTGGTCACAAGCTGAATCAACCAACAGCTGCGCTTGCCTGCTGACCGGAGCCCAAGGCGTCCCAAGGCTGTGGCCCCGCTTTCTTCCGCTGACACCTTCATCCCACTTCTGACCAGCACTCGTGATTCCTGCCGCCCATCATGGTGCAGGGAGCTGCGGGCGGTGCTGCACAAGGTTGCAAGGTTGCAACCGGGCGGCCTTGAGGGGAGCAGCTTCAATGGAGCCCTCCCCTGCCCGGCATTCGAAGCTCTGGCCACAGGCTGATTACAGGCCTGATCTGCTTCGGGGAAGCGCAGGCAGGCACAAGAAAGAGATGATGTGGCAGGGTGCGTGATGTGGCAGGGTGCCTGATGGTATCAGGCCTGGCTCAAAGCTAGGCTGCAGCACTCCGGGCGCGGACAGAGCGCAGGGTTGCCCTCGGACGAAGAAGCAGACTATTCGCCGAGCCCGATTCAAGCAAGAGTTTGAGGGAGCCAACAGGGGATCAAGGCAGCAGGGGATTGAGCCGCAGGCACACCTCAAATACACTCAGATGCTGAGAAGAAGCCACTGGGTGCCCAGCTGGTCGACAGGCAAATCCCCGGGCAGCGGCCCCGTGGCAAACCGCCACCGCATGGGCCGCAGGTCCCTGCAGGCGCGCAGGAGAAGAGGGGGAGAGCGGGGGGGACGGCAGACCGTGAGGGCAGGGAAGCAAGGAGGACAGCAGAGGGCGAAGCAGGCCACAGCACGGGGGGCGGCAGTGCCCGCTTGGTAAGGCGGCACGTTCCCTGCAGGCGCGCAGGAGAGGGGGGGGGAGGAAGAGGCAGCCCAGGAAAAAGTGCAGAGGGGGGAGCCAAGGCGAGGACGCGCAGAAAGACACGCTTGGGCGTAGCAGGCACTTGGCTGTCTGTTAGAGAGGAAGCCAAACCCTTTGAAAGGTCCTTTGCAACGATGTAATGCGTTGTCAGGCAGACGTGGAAAGCACCAGTGGTACTATTGCTCAATCACACTCACTTGAGCTCGGCCACCACCTGCCCATCCTCCTCTCGGCTGATGGTCACATTCTGCTCCGCCTTGATCTGAACCGTGATGACCATGAACAGGCCGGTGGGGCGCATGGCCGGGCTGGTGTCGTCAGGCGCCAGGGAGGCCTGCGGGCAGGTTTTGGGGGCGGTTTGTACAGGGTCTAAGTTAGGCTAGGCACCAGCCAGGTGACGTGCCGCGGCAGGCGCCAGGGAGGCCTGCGGGCGGGGTTAGGGCAGGGTTTATATTCAGGGTCTAGGCACCGGCCAGGTGACGTGCCGCGGCACAATGGACGCCTTCCATGGGAAAGAATCTGGTGAACGACGTGCTGGATTTTTGAGCGTATTCGCGCCCCAAGGATTTTAAAATGTAGGCTTCGGGGGCAAGGGCGGGATGGCAGGCAGGCAGCAGCAGCAGGCGTCAAACAGGCAGCTTCAAAAAATAAAGTTTGTCTCTAGTTTTCATAATAAGCGAAACATTTCAAGTTTAGCCAGTGCTGGGTCGTGCAGCTCCATCTGCTGCTGAGTGATAAAGACTGTGCCCACAAAAGCGCCCCCGGGCCAAACGACACTCTGCCCCATGCCTGATCACTTGCACAGCCAGCGGAGCCACAAGTATACAGCTCACCAGGGCGAGGTCGGGCGTCTCGTGTTGCTCACTGGCACATCTTTTCGAACAACACGTTCTCCAAGGAACGACAGCAGACAGAACAAAACAACAAGCTACCACTGGCAAAACGGCTCACCAGTGCTGGGTCGAACGTCTCCATTTGCTCCTTGGTGACAAAGCCCATCCCACGGATGCCACCCGACAGATCCTTGCCCAGCGTCGTCCGCCAGATCAGGCCGTCTGCCTGCAGGGCCCGTGGTGCAGTGGTGGGTAGGAGGGGGAGGGGGGCAAAGATTTGCATAATTTTGTTGATCGAGCAAGTTCAGATTCGAAACCAGAAGTTACTGTACGTGCCTGGGCCCGTTCCCCATCTCTGCCCCTGCTCTCTTTCCCCGTGTCTGAGCTTGGCCTCCCAGACCCTCTACACCGTGTAAGAGTGCGAATTTTTCACACTGAGGTCCACCATTGCATGCTGGGCCCAGCAGGGCCCAGTTACCCTTACTCCCCACACACCCCGCCCCCAGCATGACAAGGCCAGGTCAAAGAAACTTTTTGATGCTAGATATGCGGACAAATTAAAAAAGAAATGAGTGCCCTGCACAGCTGGCGCCAGCTCAGCCGCTGCTGGCCCACCTTGTAAGCATCCGCCGTGTCTTTGAAGGCAGAGAACAGCTTGGCTGCAGGGGAGGGGGAGGGACACAGGGAGCCGCAGCTCGAGGTTGGGCTTAAGGCACAAATCTGGTAGGCATTATTTTTTGTTTATTTTTTTTGTTTATTTTTGTTGTTGTTGTTGGTAGGCAGGTGTGTGGAGGACATCAGGCTCCATCAGCGCCCGCACCGCATTCTTTTGCTTTCTTTGCTACAAACTACATTCCGATACACTCACCCCCCGGCTGTACATCCCCCAAAGCAAAGCAAAGCAAGCAGACGCCCCCCGGGTTGGTACACAGGTGTGTGGGTTCCCCCATGGACAGATGGCGCAATCAGTCACGCAAGGTTTGATGGATCGTGTAGGGCCAGGCCTTGGCGCACCGCTCTTACGCTGCCCCCCTCTCCCCCCTCCTACCCTCCCCCCCCACTTTTCAGTGTTCAGCAGCCCCTGGGCAAGCACACAATGCAAGAACAAGCAGACACATTCGTCCTGTGATCTGCTGTGGGGCAATCCCCCCACCCCCGCTCCCAACCGCTTGCGCGCGCGGTCCAACACTTGGCAGCAGTTCTTTGAGCAGAGCACAGCAATCAAGCAGTGCTGAGCGACGCTCACCGCTCATCATTGTTTTCAAGGTGTCCCAGTCCTCTTCAGCCATCAATTGGTGGACTGCAGGGGGGGCAATACCGGGAGGTGGACGGAGCAGGGTGGGTCAGGAGGGAGTCGCACGGGGCAGGCCAGGAGAGGTTCGAGCAATGGTGAGAGGCAGTCAGGGCAGGGCGAAAAAAGGCAGGTCACAGCGGGCACAGCAGAGCGGGGCAAAGCGAAGCGGCAGACAACTGGGGTTCGAGCAGGAAAGGAAGCACACTCCCCAATGAATGTGCAGACCCTAAACCCTAAACCCCAAAACTCATCGATCCAAGAAGCACCCGGCGGCCCCCGCAACCAAATCTCCATGGCCACGCCACGGTCCAAAACATAGCCTGAAACGGCCTTGGCCCCCACCCCTGCCCCAAACATGCACGCCACGCCTTGCTTGCTTGCCAGCTCACCCGTCCAGAAAGCGTCCAGCCCCCCCTCAACAAACTCGGTTTCCTTGAACTCTGTCTCAATCCGCGCTCGGATGAAGTCGCTGCAGGGGAGGGGGCGGCGGGAGGGGGCAGGGATGCCAGGGGTGAGCCGCGCCTGGTGTGTGTGTGTCTGTGTGTGCATGGTGGAGGTTTCGGGCAGCAGTGTGGTGCAGCATGGCGGGAGAGGGTGGAACAAGGTGGGAGAGGGGCACGCGTAAGAAAGGGTGCCCGTTGGGAAGGGCTTCTGGTGCGGGGAACACGCACGCCAGCGAGATCGCGACAAACTCCCTGCCCATGTTTCAAGGGTTGAAACATGATATAATTCTACGAGGCAGATGACAAGGGCCCATGTGAGGCTGCGAGCCATAGCCAGTGACAGCGAGTAGCCAACGCCACCCAGAGGGAGTGCCAGGTGCAGTTGAGGTTTGGGAATGGAAGGGACTGACCAATGGCAAGGGCTTGGCATGGCTTGACAAACAAGGACAGCAACAGGCAACAACCGGCCAGAAGCAGCAAACCATTATTTGTTTTTTTTTCTGATGCAATCCGATTCTCCTCCCACCCTGCCCACGAGACTGCGGCTGGCCCCCCATGGACTTAAAATGTGCTAGATAGACTGATTGAGCAGGGCAGGGCAGGGCAGGGGAGCGGAGGGCACTCACCCGATCCATCCCTGCAGCCACTTGCCGATCGTGGCCTGCACCAACATTTGCCACAGCGTTGTGTCGCCTCCCACCTGCTGCCGCTGCACAGTGGTGGAGCCTGCAGCAGCGGGGAAATTTCGGTTAATTTTTTTTTGACACCCTTTCTAGAAGGGCCGGCGCTGTGAGGCGGGCGGGCGGGGGGCAGGCAGGGGGCAGCGGGGGGCGGTGCAGCAGTGGAAGGAACAGAGCTTGGCAGGAGGGCACATGCTGCACTACAAGGCAATGATCTGTAGACGGCCACCGCTGAATGAAGGATAAAACAATAGCACCACCCACTGGCGCTTGGTGCACGCGCTGTGCTTGAGACTGGCAGCACAGCGTGGCAGAGCACGGACGGAGCACATGCACGCCCTGCCCACCCACCCTTTAGCTCCTTCAACTGTGCAATGTACTTTTGCAGGTCTGGGTGCTGCTCTCCAAAGCTGGGAGGATCCGTGTCAGCTGCCGCTGCGCTGCTGGCTGAAGATTTGCTGCTGCCAGTGCTGCCGCTGCTGGTGCCGGCCGCTGCGGTCGGTCCCCCCGCACCCTCCTCCTTTGCGGCTGCCTTCAGAGGCGCACTCCCCTGCTCGGGCTCCTGCTGCTTCTCATGCGGCTGCTCCTGAACGAGCTGTTCCTGGGACGTCTGCTGCTGCTGCTGCTCCTCCTCCTCACGCTGCACCTGGCTGGCTGCTGGCTTTGAGCCGCTGCCACCACCGCCGCCGCCCCCCTCGCTGCCGCCTGCAAACCCGCGGGTCTGCAGCCAACCAGACAGCTGTGAGTTCCGCACGGCGTCCGCCAGCTGGTTGGCAGCGCCGACAAACGCCGGCTCCAGCCCAGAGCTACGCAACCGAGCCGGGCCAACCCGGCTCCCAGCCCGCCACACTCGAAGCAAAGACATGGCTTGTGACCGTGATCAGATCCCGCGAAACGAAAGCAGGACAGAGGGCAGGTCCCTGTTGAGAGGGCCGGCGGTGTCCCGCCTGTCCTGCCGCCGCCGCATGCAGCCGCGGCCCCGCTTCAGAACCAACGCCTCTGCCCTCTGCGGCCCCAGCTCTCACGTCTTCGCCGCCTGTCAGTCAGCTGGTTACAGGATATAAGGAGAAACAATGGGGGGGGGGAGGTCCTGTGAGGCAACGGCAGTGGAGTGCCCCAGCCGAGGAGACGATTTTGCCCGGGTGGCATGGGCTAGAAGGGGAGGTGAGTCGAGGAGGGTCAACGCAGTCAGTCAACATCGGGGAGGCAGCAAGTGGGAGTGGGTCGGGTGGGCCAACCGGTGGAGCAAAAAGGAGGTGGGCGCTGCCGCAGGCGGCTGCAGTATTAGCGGGCAGGCAGTGGGAGCGAAGCAGCAAGAAGGCAGTGGGGGTTGGCGGGAACGGTGGCAAGCAAGGCACGAATCTATGTTTTTTGTTTTGTTTTGTTTGCTCAATGAATATAGGAGGCGGGGGAGAGGTGCGGGGGGAGATGCGGGTGGGTCAGATATGATGATGGGACATCAAAGTGGCAGCAGCCGCTGCTGCCAGGCAGCCTTGCCGGTGCCAGGCCAACCAGCTCGCTGCCAGTGCCCGGCACACGTGACGCAAGCACATCAGGGGGGACTGACAGGAGGCTGAAGAATGAAGCGGCTGCAAACGTAAACAAGGGGCGAGAGCATAGGTGGGAGAGAGAGGGTGTGCGTATGTGTGGAGGATCGAGAGTGAGAACGTGTTGAGCGGTTGAACGTGTTGAGCGGGGGTGCGGCGCGCACGGGAGAGGATGTGCTGGGGGCGCGCAGGCGGCCCGTGGAGTGGCGGGCGGCCTGGGGCAACCAGGAAGCCCCCAGTGCCACCTGACCACCCGTCCAGCCGGCGGCAGCACCTGGCTCTCATCTGGCTGCCTGCCGCCCCGCTGCAGCCAGGGTTGCAATTTCCGCCTGCTGCCTTGGCAAGCGCCCCCGGCAGAGCAACGCTCAGTCTTCCTCCTCCTCCCCGTACGGGTCGTAGTCCGAGTCCTCCTGCAGCTGGAACGAGGAGCGCGCGGGCTGCTGCGCCTGCTGCTGCGCAAGCACCGACTGTGGCGGCCGCCCCAGCACAAACTCGTAGAGCTCCCACACCACGCCGGGGGACAGCACGCTGCAAGGCGGCGCACAGTGGGGACACAGGGTGGGAGATGGGTCAGGCATGATAGGGCTGGGCTGGGATGGGTGCAGGGGCGAGAATGAGAGCGCGGCAGCATAGAATGGTGGGATCACGGAGTGAAAGTATTCGTGCGGCAGCGGCACACACATCGGCGGAACTACGGGTTTTTCTTGGCTTGCCCGGCCTGCGTGGCCTGACCTGGTGCCAGCATGACCTCTGCCCCAGTCATCAGCTATCAAACAGCATGCAGCAGCCAAGCAGACGTACAACCAACCCCGCCCCCGCCCACCCCGCCCCCTCAACATTCATGCGCCCAGCACCCGCCACCTCAGCACTTGTGCCACCTCAGCCTCCCCCTGTCCTTTCTTCAAAAACGCCTCGCACATGAGCAGTCAGAGCACACGGGCAGTGATGTCCCAACCTCTCTCTGAACAACACCAGGCAGAGACCTGCTGAGCAGCCAGCACCAGAGCCCGCCCCGCCCCGCCCCGCCCCG
>JTEE01000031.1:1455640-1472269 GCA_002896455.3 Chlorella sp. ArM0029B
GCCAGAGGAGCGCTGTGGGCGCACGCCGCCGCCACCGCCGCCGCGCGACTTGGGTGCGGGCTTGGGTGCAGCGGGCTTGGGCTGCCGCGACACCTGGTACTGGTTCAGCATGGGATTCCGCCGCCAGTTGTCCAGCCAGCGCTGCTCGACCTTCTGCCCCAGGGCGCGCACATCGCTGCCGGCGGGATTGTAGAGCAGGCAGTTGAACACCAGCTGGTCCATGTCCTGCAAAGATGGGCCACGTGGGGAGGGAGAGGGAGCAGCATGGGGGAGGGTGGGCGGTGGGGCGGGGTGCCGCAGCTGGGCGGCATTGGATGTGCGGGCCCGCGGGGGCAGCATAGAGCGGGGCAGCACAGCTGCACTAAACTTAAGCATAGCAACACAGCTGTCAGCCAAGATGCGCCTCCAGCCAGCTGAGCGCCAGCTCATCTCCGCCACGGTTCAGCACCAAGCAGCGCAGCACGACCAACAACTTGGCACTGCTTCCCACTCACGGCGTAGAAGCCCTCGGGCCCAGCATACTGGCTCGTTGCTAGCCGCTGCCGGACCTGCTTCAGGCACACAGGCTTCTTGACGACGTTATAGTAGTCGGGGACCTGGGAATTGGGGAGGGGGGTGGTGCGGTGAGAACTGGTCAGGGAGAGGGAGTGCGGAGGGAGCGGGGTGCTGCACTTGACGCCTGCTTGCCAGTGCCTCGCCTGCCTGCCTCATGGCCACCGCACAAGGCAGGTGGCAGCAGGTGGCAGCAGGGCAGCATCAAAAGAGTACTGCCGGCACGCCGCTGCTGCGCTGGTGCCTGGGCTGATCACTCTGCGTAATACCCAGCGGCCTGCCCACTTGCTACGACGTGCACCTAGTCTGTGTAGCCTGCACACCCACCCACTGTCTCTGCCAGCTTCGGCTGCCCCTCTATTGCAGCGGGTGACCGCAGCTCTTTGGCAATACAGCACAGTCTGGAATAGCACAGCATGGCATGAATAGCACAGCATGGCAAAGAGCGGCAGCTCACCGCTTGCGGGTTGACTTCGTCGTAGAAGATGGTCGCCGCCACCGGCCCCAGGTTCTTCACAATGTTGTCCACGATGCGGTTGCAGGCACCCGTCCACTCAGCGCGCGACGGTCCCCTGGGCGCTGGCGGCGGCGCGGCCACCGGTGGCGCGTGATACACGGGCGCGGCCACGGGCGGGGGTNTATGCGGCGGCGGGCGGCGGTGCGGCGGCGGGAGGCGGTGCATACGCTGGTGGCGCCGCATGGTGCGCGTGCAGGTGTGCAGGCGGCACCACCCCCGAGGTCGGCGACTCCATGTGCACATCGTCTACAGCACACGGCAGTGAGGCCGGCAGCTAGGCGTGGCACAGTGGGTGCGCGCGCCAGCGGCAGGGGTGGTGCAAAGCGAGGCGGCGGGAGTGGCGGCAGCGCCACAGCCACGCAGCCAGGCAGGCGCGGGCCCGGAAACCGCACCGTGTTCCACCCCACGCCCCCGAAACCCGCATGCCAGCACGGACCGGCCCGAAAGCCCGACGAACCAGCGCTGCCCAACCGCGCACCCGTGCCGTTGGCGAACGGGAGTCCCATGGAGCGGGAACGCTTGCCAGACACGGACGGACCGAACTGCGGGCGCGCCAGGGAGTGAGGGCAAGGAACGGGGTTGAGGGATGAGGGCCATCGCCGAACTGCAGGCTTGCGATGTCCCACGAGTATCCGTAAATACGGAGGGAAGCCGAGCCGCGGAGCAGCAAGCGGCAGCACTGCTCCAGGCCGTCTGCCGCCCCCGCCCCGCCACCGCTGCCGCCGCCGCCGTTGCCGCCGCCACCCTAACTCACCTCCGGGGGGTGGTAGCCCGTGTCCACCGACCGTTTGCTGCCCAGGCTCAGGCTGCGGAGGGCCCCCTCCTCCGGCAGCTTGGCATGGGCCTCGCAGAGCAGCGCCTGCGCCTTGAGCAGGTGCGCCTCAGTCAGGCTGCCGACGCCATAGGCCTCGGCAGGTTTGAGCACCGTGGCCGTCTCCCCATCCTCTCCCGCTGCTCTAATCAAAGTTCCATCATCCAGACGCAGAACCAGCTTCTTCAGCAGGGCTGCGGCTTTGTCCTGGGCCATGGCCGGCAAGCGAGCGAGTGAAGGACTTCGCAGCCGCTCGGCCGGCCGCCTCTCGTTGAATTGACCCTCTAGAAGCTCTGTAGAGTGTCGAAACAAGCGGCGCGGCCAGCGGGTGGGTTTGGAAAGATAAATGGGTTTGGCGAAATGCGACGATGCGAGGTCGGCGGCCGCCTTATAAGAACGCATTTAGCAAAGCACGCCAAGCAGCATTCTTTTCAGGCCCGATGGTTCTTCAAACCCACAGATGGGGGGATTTCACAGCCATCGGCAATGAAACACCGCCTTCCAAGCTGGGTGGGCGGGCGGCGGCGGCGGTGCCGCCACCCGCTTCCAGGGGCACCCAGGCAGGCCGAGGCAGGTAGGACAAGCAACAGCTATGTCTGGCTGTACGGGTGTGAAAACAGGAGGCCAACTTCAAGCCATTGAATGTCTGCATGTTTGCCCTCGCCACAGCCCACGCACGCAACGCCCGTTGGCCAGACCGCGGTCGCGCCCGCTGCGGCCGTAGCTGCCAACCGCTCAGCACGCATTGACGCCAGCCGCTTTGCTACCAACGCACGGGCTGGCAATCGCTTGCATTTAATTTACAAGGCGCTTCAGGGCAAAGGTGCGCTCAAAATGTGCGGGTGCATGTTGAAACAGGCGGGTCTGGTACAAGCCAAAAGGGGCGGGATGCACAAGGTTTGCAACGCAACACATGATGCGCAGTGGTGATGGTACAAGAGTGGGTGGCTGAACAATTGGGCTGTGTGACTGAGACACATCCACGGACAGCTGCCTGGGTGTGCACATGGAACAATGGTGGACCTGTTGTGCCAGGCCACCGGCCAGCCAGTGGGCAGGTTGCGGCGGCGCTGCAGTCACTGCATCGCCCCGAGCCCCAGCTTCTTGGCTCGCCTCACGGCCTGCAACGGCTCCACCAGCCCCTGCTGCGACCGCCCCAGCCCCGTGCCCTCCCCACCAAAACCCCACTTGGCCATCAGCTTGCTGCCAATGCCGGTGGTGTGCTTCTCAAAGTAGCCATAGTCGCCAGACACCAGGCCGCCCTGACCGCCGCTGCTGCCTGCCCCCAGGCCCTCCCCGCCAAGGCCGCCGCCGCCCGCATCCTCMCCCTGCCGCCACTGCTGCGCCACCCGCTCGTCTTCGCTGCTGCTGCCGCCAGCGGCGACAGCGGCGACCGCCGCAGCAAGAGCCGCGGCGCCGTCGCCACGGCTGCGCCGCTCTGCCTTGCTGCGCCCGCCCTTGCCCTTGCGCCCCGACTGCTGGCTGTGCTGCATGCCGCCGCCGCTGCCGCCCAATGCCACCGCTGCTGCCAGGCTGGTGCCGGCGCCGGCGCTGCCATCGCCACTGGCGCGGCGCTGCATCATCTTACGCATCTGTGACTTGGACAGCAGCGGGCTGAGTGGCGACAGGTCAGCGCCCAGCTCAGCATGCCCAGCGTCTGCAGGCCCTGGTGCCCCAAACACCTCTGGCCCAATGCCGAGAGCCAGGCCCAGGCCTAGCAGGCGGCCCGGGTTGGTGATACCTTCGGCAGCGGCGCTCCCACGCGCCGTACGGGGGCTGAGCGACAGGCCCGTCATCCTGTGAACACGAAGGCATGGAATGGGGTGTGAACCCTGTTGCTGAACGTGCTTCGGACCATCAACCGTGCAGACAGGCACCGAACAATGCAAGGCCACATACACAGTGCAGCATACACAACATCAACAAGAAGACTAGGAGGCCTGTACAGACACAGTGCACTCATCTCTGAAGCTTCCCGTCAAGAATTCATGCACAGCCAGGCGACTTCCCAGCGCCAGCTGGCAACCCCTTGCCCAGCTCTGTGCCTCCTTCCCGCTCACCTCGTGTAAAGCGTGCCGCCGCTGCCAAGCCCCGCCCGCCCCTCCTCATCTGACGCTTCATCAGATGCATCCCCCTCCCGCTCCCGCTCCTCCGCTGCTGCCCCTGCCGCTGCCGCTGCTGCTGCCGCCGCTGCGGCTGTTGGCGACTCGCCAAGGTCTTCCGCTACCGCCAGCAGCTGCCAGGAAGCTGCCGCTCCTGCTGCCCCTGCTGCTGCTGATCCACCCAAGTCTTCCACCACCTCCAGCAGCTGCAGGGAAGCTGCTGCGGCAGCTGCGGTACGCTGTCGCTGCTGCTGCCGCCGCTCCGCATGCTGCACATCCCCACCCTCTCCAAAAGCGCCCCCTGCCGCCGCCACCTCTGCAACCATATCTGCCCCTGCTGCCTGGCTGGGTGCATCAGCCGCCGCCATCTCCACATCGACACCCTCTCCGGCAGCGGCTGCTGCTGCGGCTGCTGCCGCCAGCGCTGCCGCCGGCATTGCCACCTCCACCGTCTCGTCTGGGTCAATAGCCCCCACGCTCACAAAGGCAATCGGCTTCAGCTGACTCCGCCTCTTCTTGGCTGCAACATCGGGGGAAGAGTGGGCCAGGGAGGGGGTGCAAGGTCAGGCTTCTGCGCAGCTGGATAGGCAGCTTGCTGCAGCCGAATAGACCTGGGCAAGTGGGCGGGTGGGCAGGCAGAGGTGGCAGGCAGGCAGGTGGGCAGGCGGCAGGCGGGCGCCAGTTCGAGGAACAGGGCATGGTGATGGGAGGGTGCCAGTGAGAGAGGTAAGCAAGCAGCAGCTCCCACTTCATCAAGCTGCAAGCTCTTGGCGCACGCAAGGGCAGGCAGCGGTTCTCACGTTTCTTGTCGCTGCCGCCGCCTCCGGCCCCACGGCCCTCCCGCCTGGTGCCGCCGCTGCGCTGCTTCACTCCCGCCCACCGCCCCCGCCCGCTGCCTGCACCCGTCAGCGAGGCAGGAAGCAGGCTCGACAGGTCTTCTCCTCCCACTGCAGCCGCCAGCCTGCCATCCCGGGCTGCACCGCTGCGCTCGGCCGCTGTCTGAGCAACCAGTATCTGGCCAACAGCCAGCAGGTCGGTGCCCTGGGGCAGGCAGGTGCGCTGGGTGGAGGACACCTGCGGGTTGCAAGGTACGTTGCAGGGTGCGGGTTGCAAGGGGTGCCGCAGGGCGCAGGTTGCAAGGCGCGTCGCAGGGCGCGGGTTGCAAGGTGCGTCGCAGGGCGCGGGTTGCAAGGGGTGACGCAGGGCGCGGCGTAGCGTTTGAGGTGCGGGCGGTGCAGTGTACGCTGGCAGGGGGAGCGGCGAAGGCGCAGGCAGCTGGCAGGCAGGGGGGTAGGCAGTGAAGGACGGGTGCCAAGCTAGCAACCCAGGGCAGTGCATCAGCTCTGTCGGGGGCTTCAACGCTCCACAACGCCCAACGCCAACCCTGCGCCTGCCACCCTTTGGCGCTCGCGTATTCTCGCATGGTCAAACGCAATGCATGTTCGAAACCTCGCCACAAGTGTTGTGCATGTCGGGACCTGTACCACATACCCCTGTGCTTGCTCAACAGCCTATGATGCAAGTGGGGATGCTGCCAAGCAAACGATGGAGTCAGGTTTCAGGCAGGTGCTCACCATCACAAGCTTGCGGTTGCTTTTTGAGCCCTGCATGGTGGCACGGCACCCATAGAGCGCCGCCAGCCGTGCCACCGCCTTGACCTCATGCTTGCCAAACGGGCCAAAGGCCTGCCGAGGAAGACACACACAGGAGGGTGGGGCGAGGGAGATGCAGGCAGTCAGGAAGCCTGACGGGCACTGGAAGTGGTGAGCACCCACATGCAGGTCTGTTGGGCACCACTGCAGCACATGCCTGCAGGTTGCCCACCCACACAGTCAAAGGCACAAACTTCTCCAGCTGTCGGTTCAAACAAACATTCGGTTGAAGCCTGGTCAAATCCCCTCCCAGCAACCTCCAGCAGGTCCCCCTTGCGCAGCGCAAACTCCTCCAGCTATCGGCTGACTTCCCCAGTCAACCCCTGGGCTAATCTTCTTCCAGCACGCACCTGCAGGCCCCCCTCACGCAGCACAAACTCCCGCAGCTCGCTTTGACACCTCTGCTCAAACCCAGGCCACACACGCCACCACCATCCTCAGAACCCACCAGCAGGTCCCCTTCATGCAGCACAAACTCCTGTGGCTTGCATTTAAACCTCCGGTCAAACCAGGCCACACGACCCACCACCACCCCCAAACCCATCTGCAGGTCCCCTTCTTGCAGCTGTCGGTTGAAATCCCCGGTCAAACCCTGGTCAACCCAAGCACCCACCTGCATGTCCCCCTCGCGCAGCACAAACTCCTCCAGCTGCCGGTTCACCCAGGGCAAGTCGAACCCACGGACAGCCGCACGCGCCGCACGCTTCGCCTCCATGCCCTCGTGCTTCAGACGCTTCTTCTCGCCTGCAAAGCGTGTGGTGAGGGGGACACCAGGGATGCAGGGGTTCAACAAGAAGAACGGGTATTTTTGGCCTGCATGGCATGGATCCGCAGCCGCTGCTTCGCACGTGCACAGAAGTGTTGGGTGCAAGCAGACGGGGGAGGTGCAAAGCCGAGCCAGAGTTGTTGCCTGCGCACTCACACAGACACAGCATGGGCAACCTGGCAGCCGCTGCAAGCAGCAACCAGTGCAAGGGGGGACGCAAAAGAGGGGGGGAGGAGGGCGCAGCAGTGCAGTAGAGGAGGAGGAGCGGCACAAAGGGCAGCGCTGCTGACCTGGCGCCAGCTTGCCCCCCTTGGCCGACTTGCTCTTCCTCTTCTTCTTTCCTTTGTCCTTCTTGTTACTTCCCGCCTGCTTGGCCTGCTGCTGCTGCCCCGGCACCGGCGCAGACCGCGGACGGACCTGCACAGGGTACCGCTGCGCCAGGCTGCAGGGGCAGGGGGGAAAGGTAGTTGCCATCAAACATGGAAAGCTCATGTGCGATGCATGGGCGGCACGCAGCGCTGCAACTTCCAGTATGAGTGCTTGCAGGCTGCAAAGGCGGGCAGGCACGGGGTGGAGGAGGGCGACAGGTGGGCACGTTGTGCGCTGGCAGCCAGCAGCCCGCTCAGTGCATGGAGCGCAGGAGGCCAGGCAGATGCAGGCAGGCAGCGCTGCTTAATGACACGGCGCCGGCGTGCCCCAACCAGGGCGCGCACAGCACCTGAGCCACGCTGTGCCTGCTGCCTGCCCTGCGGGCCACATCCCGCGGGAGCCCAGCGCAGGACCAGATGCTCACACCCCGGGGAAACCCAGTGTGATAGCCCCCTATTGACACGTCTCAAATTTGAGGTATCGCTGCCAGCCTGGCACGCATCCGCCAGCTCACCTCAGCAGCTTCAGATCAGCCTCCATAAGCTCATCATCATCATCATCTGTTGAGCCGTCACCCTCCCCATCCTCTTCGCTGCCATCCGAGGAGCCGCTCTCTGACCCAGAACTGCTGCCGCTGTCGCTGCTGCTGCCGCTGTCGTCGCCCGAATCGTCGCCGTCCCCGCTGCTGCTGCTGCCGCTGTCGCCGCTGCTGCTGTCGCCCTCGTCTTCATCAGAGGAAAAGCCTGCGGGGGGGGGGGCAGGGCAATCAGGCGGCAGCGGCATGGAGGTGTGCACAAGCAGGTGCGGCATGTGACAGCTGTCATCGCCCTGCTTCGGCCTCTAAGCTACACCCTAGCAGCAGGGCAACCAAACAAGGGAGATTGACACCTGTTTGCAGCATGCTGCCGCTGTCCTCTTTCTTCTCCGAAGGCAGGCAACCATGCAATGCTTCACCTGCTGTGCACCAGGTTCCCGCCCCTACCTGCCCAGCCAAGCCCCTCGGGCGGCCCCTCATCTTCCATGTCAAAAGTGCTGAACCTCCTGAGCACCTCGTACTGCTGGTACGCGCGCCGCCGCCTCTTGGCTGCACTGCCGCCCACGCTGCCGCCCCGTCGCCCCTCCACATCCGCCTGCGAGCCGCTGCTGTCGCTGTCACCCTCCTCCCCCTCGCCGGCACCAGCTGCAGCAGCCAAGTGAGCCCCAAGGTTGGACAGGTAATCTTCCATGGCCCGATCGCTCATGCTGCCGCCCTGCTGGCTCGCAGAGTCGCTGCTGCTGCTGCCGCCGTCGCTGCCGCTGCCGCCGCCACCGTTTGGGGTGTGGCGCAGGGCTGGCGGCGGTGGGATGGCGGCACCGGTGCTGCGGCTGCGCCGACGCTGCCGGCGCTGCCCGCTGCCGCCGCCAGGCTGCTGCGGCAGGTCCGGCAGCTGCTGCTGCGCAATGCCGTTGCCGGCGCTGTCCACTCGGATCCTCACACCCCCAATGTGCAGGGTGGCTGGGCCGTCGTCGCTGTCACTGTCATGAAAGCCACGGCGTGCAGGCGGTGCCGTGACCCAGCCGCCGCTGCTGTGCCGCCGCTTGCCACCGCTTCCACCGCCACGGCCCTGCTTGCCGCCGCCCTGGTGGCCCTGCTTGCCCCGTTTGCCCCTCCCTGATTTCCCCATGCCCCCTCCTGGCTCTCTGCTGCTATTGCGGCCACTGCCACCGGCTCTGCGAGGTCCGTTGCTGGGGAGCTTGGGCCCGGGCTGAGAGCCCTTCAGCCCAATCGGAGAGAACCACAACTTGAATGTTCCAACGCGCCCTTGAGAGCGACTCTTCCGCTGAAAGCCAAAGCCAGCTCAGCTCCGAGGAGAGAAGGGGCGGGCATTAATCAGGCCCTTTGCTGCCCCCGGAACCTATACCGACATCGTGCTGCGCTTCGATTCGACAGCTCCCCAATCAATTTTGCCAGAACCCGCCCAGCCCCTGGCCACCCAACTCCTTGTCTGGCTGTTTGTGCATCAGCTGCGTGGCGCTGGCGTCCGATCACCGGACCGGCTTAAGGAGCGCAGGCTGCAAGCAGCGGGGCGGCAGCTGAAAAGTGCGTCGCCATGGCGGTGTCACTCCCCCCGCTCAGGACGGCAGTGGTGACGGGGACGGCGCGCCCCTCTGGCATCGGCAGGGCATGCGCACGAGCATTTGTGAAGGCGTACCAGGTGCTTGGAGTGGACAAGCTGCGGCTGCAGGACTCGGAGCCAGGTGGGTGGGCGGGCGAGCGGTGGGCCTGCTGGGCCTGGGTGGTCCCTGCTGCTCCCTCTGGCTTTGTGTGTTGGTTTGATGCCGCGCCTACCGCAGGGAGCGCAGCCACCACCCTGCATGCGTCCAACGCTCACAATGCGGAATCATTTCAGGAGCGGATGGGTGACACTGTTGTGTAAACTCCTGCCCCCGCAGCGTCACCCCTGGTCCCCCAAAACACTTCCGTCTGTCGTGCACAACCAGCCCGCCCCACTCCCTTTGGTCCTGCCGCACCCCTGCTGCTAACGCACAGGTGGCCTGCTGGGAGTGTGGTGTGCTTACATAGCATGGGGCATTGCCGTTCTGTCTCCTCTGCGACCCCAACCGCCACCCCACACATGTGCCGCAAACTCTAATGATCACGCTACTTGTGCCCTGTGCAGATGAGCTGCTGGGCGTGGGGTACGCGCACGTGGTGCTGGACATAGCCGCGCCCCAGGAGGTGGGGTTTGTGCCCAGCGCCTGCCAAAAGCACTTTGGATCCCAGGTGGGTGCTGGGAGGACGGCATGCGTGGGAAGTTTACATGTGGAAAACACGCATTGGATCCCCTTGCTGCCACGCTTCCTGTGAGCGGTGGAGCACTGCCCCTGGGGGCTCCAGCACTGGGAGCAAGCAAGAAGGGGCCCAAGTGTGATGTGTGGAGTTGAGTTGCTGGCGAGCCTTTTCTGCGGCATGGGCAGCATAACACATTAGACGCCAAGCTGGGGATCGAGTGGTGGAGGAGGGGAGGAGAGGCATGCAGGGGAAGGGGTGCCTGCCGACAAGCACCAGGCAGGCACCTTCCCATGCCAGTCCCTCGCCGGGGCAGGCACCCACCTACTAGTGGGCTTGAGTTGGACTGAGAGCGTCTGGACCGTGCCTCGCCTGTCCCGCAGGCCATACACGCACTCGTGAACAATGCAGGCATTGCAGACCCACACATGCCCGAGGCAGCGGAGGCTTCGGTGGCGCACTGGCGGGCAGTGATTGACACAAACCTGACAGGTGCGTGGGTGGGTGGGCAGGAGGAAGGGTGTGGCGCCTTGGCTTGCTGCGGGTCGCCCAGGCGGGGCACCCAGGCGGCTAGTGAAGGGCAGGGGAGGGCTTTTCCACAGGCCCTCCTACCTGCTCACCTGCGCTCCCACGCTTGCTTGCCCCTTGGCCCCACATACTGCCAGCTGCCTCGCCCCACACAACCCCAACCCATGCACCTGCAGGTGCTTACCTCATGTCGCAAACTGTCATCCCCCACATGCCTGCGGGCGAGGCTGCCATCGTCCATGTATCCAGCACGCGAGCGCACCAGGCAAGGACGGGAGGGGTGTCGTTTGCCGGGGGGTAAGGGGCCAGGGGCCGAGTTGGGAGAAAGCGGGGAGCAAAGCACACCTGGCAGGAAAGGGAGGGGCAGTATCAGGCGTGGAGCAAAGCACACCGGGGCAGGCAGGATGGCAGGAAGGCAGGGGTTGGGAGCAAGGGGTGAGCTGGTGAGCTCAGGCAAAGTTGTGCCGGGGACCAGGCAGGAAGGTGAGGCAGGGGACACCCGGCTGAAACACTTGGCAGCGGAAGGGAGGAGGGGGTGCTTCTGCAGAGGAGAGGAGCAGGCACTCCTGTGCGGCAGAAAGTGTGACCTGGCAGGCTTTCTTGCTCCGGTAGCGGCCACACCGGCAGGCTCGGGAGTCTGCCTCATTGCTTGCTTTGCTGGTCGAAGCAAACAACCCCTGTGCCGCACCGCGTGGCACAATCCGCGTGCGCACTGCAGCAGCACTGGCAGCCAGTGTCAACGCTCCTCGCCCTTCTCGCCAACCCCCCGTGTGTGTGTGTGTGTGTGTGCATCCGCTTGTGCTTACCCCAGATCCGCCCCAGTGCCCTGCCCACGCTGCGGCCTCGCACAGAGGTGTGTGCTGCAGCCAAGGCGACTCACTGCCCCGCTTTGGCCCATTCCGCCACCTGTCCCTTCTCGCTCCTGATGTCGTTCCCTGCTGCAGTCTGAGCCCCGCACCAAGGCGTGCGCAGCAGCCAATGCCACACGGTGCCCCGCTTTGACCCCTTTCATCACCTCCCCTTCTCGTCCCCCACCCCTGCCCCAGCTGCAGTCTGAGCCCCACACAGAAGCGTATGCAGCAGCCAAGGCGGGCCTCCTGGGGCTGACACATGCGCAGGCGGTCACCCTTGCACACAAAGTCAGGTCAGGGCGGGGGCAGGGAGGGCAGGGGGGCAGGAGGGCGGGGGGGAGGGCCTGGCTTGGCAGCCCACTTGTATGGTGGAGATGACGTGGTGGTGTGGATGGGTTTTGGCAATGTGAGGGGGAGTGAGCCTGGGGCATCCGCTGGCTGGGGCGGGTTAGCTGGCTTCTTTTGCCGGCTGGCATGTGTGCCAGGCTGGCAGTGGCTTGCCTGGGAAGTGCCAGCCTGTGCCCCTGCCCCTGGGTTGGCCACCAGATTTGGGCCCGGCCAGGCATCAAGGCGCGCAGCAGTTGGATTCACTGCTGTGCTGGCGGCGCACTCTTGTCTAGTCTAGCATATTCTCTTTAGGCACGTGCCCACGAGGCGTGCACAACCATTGCACGTCACTTGCCCAACCGGCCTGGTTGGCTCGCCACCCTCCCTCCCTGTTGCAGGGTGAACGTTGTGCTGCCGGGGTGGATTGACACAAGCGGTGACCCCGGCAGCATCACGCCTGCCGACCACTCCTGGCACCCAGCGGTGGGTGGGGCACAGCATGGTCAATCGAACTGCTAAGGGCAGGCACCATTATGTGTTGCGGCAGCGCACTGCAGATGGGAGGGGGTTGCATTTGGGCAGATGCGGGCGTAGAAGAAGAAGAAGATTACAGCCCGAGGGCATGGTGTTGAGGAATCTGAAATTAAGCCAGAGGCACCAGTCAGGTACCAGATGCGGGCGGGCGTACCTGCTGATTGCCGGGGGTGCCCGGGAATGGGTGCAGTACATGTGAAGATGTGCCGCATGGGTGGAGGTGTTGCCGGCAGGTGCAGCTGCATTTGTAGTGGATGAGCCAGGCTGCCTGCGCTCCTGCTTCCGTCACCAGCTGGGACCACAGCGCAGAACAACACAAGCCACACCGCATGGCTCATTTGGTACCACCTTGGCTGCATAACACAGCACGCTTGTCACCACCACCTGGCATGGTGGGAATGCAAACACATGCCCCAAACGTCTCCCTCGACGCCTCCTCGCTGCAGGGGCGGGTGGGGCGGCCGGATGACGTGGCTGAGCTCTGCCTCTTCCTGGCAGACAGCTCCCGGGCGGGCTTCATCACAGGCAAGCGGGGCAACTCACTGCCCTCGGATGTTGAATAAAAACGCCACAATTGTTGCCCTGCACCGCGTTGTCTTGCCTCTCGAACGAGCTCATCCCAGGCCAGCGGGCCAGCTGCTGATTCATGAATGCCTGGGCTTGAGCCCACAAGTCCTAGTTGAGATGTTGCTCTGCGCCTTTGCCTTGAAACCTGTTCCTTGGTGGGTTCAACCAGAGGCAAGCAGGGTGATTTGCTGTCGTGGGTTGTTGCTCTCTGCCTCCTCTTTTGCCCCTTCCGCTGCGGGGAGGCCTGCCCCGCGGAAGCGCACAGATAGAGCAAGGCCATTCGCTGTGGTGTGCAGCAGGCGGCAAAGGTTGTTGTTGCTGTGTTGCGTGCCTGGCCTCGTTGGCAGGCCTCGGCGGGGTCTGGCACAGACAGGCGCGGCCAGCTGCCATGTTGCTTTGCCTGGTGCTGCACCCTCCAGGCTGTGCCATTTCGTCGGTGCCTGGAGGTACTGTGCTGCTGTGTGAGGCTAGAATGATAGAACGGGACCGTGGGGGGACACGGTGGCACGGGCAGCCGTCCTCTGCCCTGTTGCTGCAGCACCCAACAAAAGCTCTCCCTGGCTGTGTCGCTGATTCTGTGACCTTGTTTGCTTGTCTCCCGCAAGCTGCCCCCTGCAGGCCAGGAGTTTGTGGTTGATGGAGGGGTCAGCAAGAAGATGGTGTATCTAGAGGCGGGGGCGGCGGCAGCAGAGCGTGCGGCGGCTGCGGGCGGCGAGATGCCTGGAGACGAGCGGACACCTGTGGTGTGGCCGGATGAGTGAGCACGCATGCTGCTGCGTATTGATGGGCTTGAGTAGCACCAGTAATGTAACATCGGTGCACAGAGCTGTGAAGGAAGGGATAAGATGGGGCATGGGCGCTTGCTGTGCCGCGCACGCCCGTCTGGGCTACTCAATGGACAAACGCTAGCTCCCAGTGGGTGAAGCTGCAGCCTGGTCACAGCAGGCGCGACTGGTTGGGAGCTCGTTTGGATGAAGCGCCTTACTAGTACCTGCCTGCTCGTCATTGGCTGAGCAGTCCAGCTGGGGGTGTCGGCTGCTTGTGGCTGGTTCCACAGCTGCGACTGCTAGTGCTTGCCGTCGGTAGCAAATCAACTTTTGCAAGCAGTGTACCCGCGCGCACCACGGCACACTCTGTGGCGCACCCTCTTGCGCAGCGCAACCCAGCACGTGCTCGCGCCACCCTGCAAAAGTGTGCGTCGTACTGCTCCTTGGCGGTGATGCATCCCGCTGCACGCTCCGCCTGCAGCTCCGCACGCCAGGGGGATCGGTGGCAAATCACGGTGTTGCATGCAGGCCTATGTAATCTGTAGGTGTTGCCGCAACGCTGTTGTGCCCGTGCCCCTGCTGTGCCCTGCTACGCCCTGCTGTTTGTTTGTGTGGAGGTGGTGGGCATGAAGTGTGCAAAATTAAAATTAACAATGCCTGGCCCCCGTCGGCGGGCCAGCTCACCTTCCGGCCGATGCCGCCACTTCTCCACATGGCCCTTGAACGCTTATACTTTTGCTGAGCGCGAGGAGAAGAAGCTGCAAAGGTGGCTAGCAGTGATCGTCTCTGCGCGGCCGCCCTGCGCCGCATGCCCTCGTCATCGACCTCCCGATTGTATTCAGGCGTGTTCTTCTGCAGGGACGCATGGTGGAGGGGCGGTAGCGATGGCTGTGGCGATGACACGTGGCAGTTGCATGAAGGGGCATGAAGGGGCACGAAGGTGGATGACGCAGCGGCACACGAGCTTCATGGGAGCGCTGTGATGTCTGTTCCAGCACACACACCCCTCCACCGTCACCTGAGGCAGCGTCAGCCGACCGTTGCTGTCCTTCGCTGCGTTTTGGAAGGCATAGTACAGGGCGTGATAAAGCGCGCAATACGTAGACTTAGGTTTGTGGGACACAAGCGCAGCGGCTGCCCCCCTGCTGCTGCTCGTGGGCGGCACCCTGCGGGTTGCTGCCTGCTGAACTTGATGCATCAGCTCCTCCGCTTCTGCATCCTGCTGCTGCCTCTGTACAGCCGCTGCCGCTGCCACTGC
This sequence comes from Chlorella sp. ArM0029B, assembly GCA_002896455.3. NCBI lineage: Eukaryota > Viridiplantae > Chlorophyta > Trebouxiophyceae > Chlorellales > Chlorellaceae > Chlorella > Chlorella sp. ArM0029B. Next base: position 1,470,012 of record JTEE01000031.1, read on the forward strand.
CGCTGCCGCGGCATGCCGCGAGAATACTTGTTGATGCACCGACGGCTGTGGCACACGAATCAGTTTGTCAAGCAGCTGGCTGCCCCAGGGCACTGCTGCAGTGGGCAGCAACAGGGGTGCGTTGGGATGCAAGTGGGGGGGGGAGGAGAAGAGCGGCAGCGCAGGGCCAGTGGAGCAGAGGTGAGCTCCCCAGAGGTGAGGCCACGCCATTCGTGAGCAGGGGCAGCGCGCGGCTCAATATGTGCATGCCTGCATGGACCCGCCCCGTAACAACGCAGCCTGTACGCACCAGCTGCACGCCGCCAGGCTACTGCAACGGCACCCACGTGCCTGCTGCTGCTGCCGCAGCAGTGCTGCCTGCGCCTGCACCTGACGGGATGGCCCCCAGCGGCGTGGCCCCCAGCGCTGCAGCGCTACTGTCTGCAGCAGGGGCAGAGGGGAGCCGGCGGGGTCATTTCGTTATTTGAGACACGCAGAGTCCTCTGCAGAGTGACACTATGGCCGGCACACCTGCTGTGCTGCCACGGGGAGCCGCCATGCCCGGCGGCGGCGGCAGCCCCGCGGGTTGGCCTGCTGCTGCATGCACGCCTGCCGGCTGTGCCACAGCGCTGTCCACACGCTCCTGGCCCGGCGCCATGTCACCAGGCGTGTTCAGCGGGTGCTCGCTGCTGCCCGAAACGTCGTCGCCAGGGGCGGGGCGCGCCTTCAGGGACGCCTTGTGAGCAAGGCTAACTTTTCGCGGCCGCCGGGCATGCTGTCCCATTTGATGCAGCCTCCCTCTCTCTCCGTTTCAGTGCCCCATCGACAGAGGCCAGTATGTGTGGGCACAACATCACAGTGCGGGCACTCGTTGCAGCGGTGGCTGGCGCAGGCGGCGGTGGAGCACTCACAAGCGGTAGTCCGGCCTCGCCTGCAGTCAGCTGCGTTCCTCGCCTTCTTAAAGCTCACCTGGACCGAGCATTGTTGCTGCTGTTGTGCTTGGTGTGAAGAGCACAGGGGACGCGAAGGGCCCCCGGGCCCTGGGAGTCCCCAAGTCCACGTCAGCGTCAAAGAGACGTGGCCTGGGCACCAGTGCAAAGGTCCCAAAGAGACCGCAGGGAAGCGCTAGGGCGAGGGCAGCGGTGCGAGCGCTGCCTGCGTTCCCAGCAGCGAGTGACCAAGCTGCTGCTTGAAGCTGCTTAATGCAGATGGCCAGGGACAGCAGCTGCATGGTCCTACCTGCCGGTACAGTGGCACCTGCAGCGGAGGCAGCGCTGGGTAGCGGCTGGGCAGCGGCGGCAGGCTCAGCGCAGCGTCTGGGTCAAAGTACATCGGCAGTGGGCTGGCGGCTGGCGCCGCTGCTGGTGCTTGCTGCTGTTGCTGCTGGGGTGCATAACCAGCACTTGCTGCAGCATCCAGCGGAAGGGCCCAGCAGCAGCGCCTGTGCCGACAGGAGTGGCGGCGGCAGCGCGCTGCCGCAAGCCGGCGGCGGAAGGCGTCGACCTGCTCGGAGCGGCGCATCGCATCTTGCTGCCGGTGCTCTGCTGCGCTTTTGGGGATAGGACACGCGGGGGTGACTTTGAGGGAGATGCGCTGGCGGCAAAAACCTGTACTATGGAGGGTCCGTGAGTAGGACCATGCCACCATGCCTCTTATCCTTGATTTGCTGCACCCACGACCACAAATGACTCGCCGCCTCTTACCCACGCTCGAAACGGTGGCCGAGGGCTCGCCAGCCAACTTCGGCGCCCCAGACACGCCCGTGGGCCGCACCACCCGGCGAGTGAGCAGGTGAAAATGGTCCGGGATGGTACCGCGACACGCCGGAAACAAAATGGCCTGAAGGGGCTCCGCGCCCGAGGCGCGGAGCCCATCTGCCTCTGGCCTGCCGGCGGCGGCGGTGGCGGAGCACCACGTCGGTGGCCGCAACATCTAGAACTATCCGCTCGACCCCAGCTCTCCGCCCCCCACCCATCTCCACATCACCACTGCTGCAGTAAACGCAAACACATGGAGCAGCTGCAGCACGACTCTGCGCTCCAGCTGCAGGAGATCAGGCGGCTGCAGCGCGAGTCTGCGCGCCAGCAGCTGGAGATCACGCGGCTGCAGTATGAGTGGGATGCAGCCGTCAACACAGGCAACACCCACGCAGCCGCCCTCACAGCCGCCCAGGCAGCCGCCCATGCAGCCGCCAACACCCACGCAGCCGCCCTCACAGCCGCCCAGGCAGCCGCCCACGCAGCCGCCAACACCCACGCAGCCGCCCTCACAGCCGCCCA
>JTEE01000031.1:1493838-1530061 GCA_002896455.3 Chlorella sp. ArM0029B
GCCGCACCTAGCGCCCGCCGCACCCGCCGCACCTTGCAAACGCCGCCGCCGCCGCCGCACCTCGCACCTTGCACACTCCTTGCACCCACGCAACCTTAAAGGTCGGACCCGGTGCCCCTCTTGTTGCAGGCTTTCATTGCTGGCCTTGCAGTCCTCGCCAGGGTGTACTTTCCCGCCTCCACCACATGGGCCACATCACCGCTCCTGCAAGGTGCGCTTCCCCGGGGCGAGCACCAGTTGTCTTGCTTCCCGCACACACGCGCTGTGCTGCCTCATCCATCGTACTACTTGCGTTGATCAGCCCTGCTGGCAGCACAGCTGCAGTCCAGCTGCAGTCCAGCTAGGCCCCTGCTGGGGTGCTAGTGCGGGCTGGCCCCATGTGCCCTGCTGCCTGCTTTGCCCCCCTTGCCCCCTTGCTGCCTGCCTTGCCCATGACTAACTCTGCCCTGCCCTCCCGCTGCGCTGCATGGCGATGCAGCGTCGGGGATGGGCGCCAACTGCTCCGACGCTCGTGTTGTTGAGCAGCTGAGGCGGCGGTACATCGAGGCAGTGCGAGACTCCATCACGGGAGTGCACCTGCAGACGCCTCGCGTGCTGCCCTCGGTGACTGAGAGTGGAGAAAACCCCCTGCAGGAGGTGCCTTATGTGGCAGTGATGCGGGACAGTGGCACCGACTGGCCGCTGTGAGTGCTGGGAGTGTCTTGCCACTGTGACTGCTGTGGGTGCTGCGTTTCAAAACTGTGAGGGCTGAGCGGGTCGGGTTGTGCACGTGGCATGCGTGTGGGCAGGCCAGGCAAGCAAGCAAGCAGGAAAGGAGGCAGCAGCATTGTCCATGCGCGGGCGTGGGCAGGCGGGGGTGGGACCTCAGGGGGCAGCTGGCAGAGCATGAAGGAGTGGCGAGGGCAGATGTGCCTGCCACCCCCTCTGAACCCCGAACAAAGCTGACGGGTGCACATTCATGGTACCGGTATGCAGGTATGGCCTGAGCATGGTTGGCACCCAGCGTCTGAACAACGTGTGGGAGCTGCTGGAGGCCGTACTGGCTGATCCCGATGTCCCAGGCAGCTTTACAGGTGAGGGCAGGCAAGCCAGCAGGTCAGTGCTGCGGCTGGGCTGGCCGCTGTTGCTGCTGCGTCTGCTGTGGTCGTCAGGCGTCCGCTCAAGTGCCACAGCAGCCGTTTTGCACGCGCAGGCTGACAGTCCACAAATGCTGCTCCTGGAGGGCACAGGAGCTGACCTGCTCCCGACCCCACATGTGTGCGCGTGCACCCTGCAGAGTGCGGCGTGTGGCGGGGCGGCGCCTCCATCTTTGCGCGGGCCGTGTTCATGGCGCACCAGTCGGGCAGGGAGGTCCACGTGGTGGACAGCTTCCAGGTGCGGTGGGTGTGGGGCGGCAGACTGGCAAATGCATCGGCAGTGACCTGGATAGGGCAGGCTGGCAGGCTCTTGGGATGCACATGGTACATGATGTGGTGACAGCGTTCAGCTGGGAGGGGCCTGGGGTGGGCCTGCGGCAACAAGATGCAGGTGGGTCTCTAGATCAGTTGCATGTGTGGGGGAGCTGCAGAGGCGGCTGTGGCGGGGGCAGGCATCAAGGGATGCACGTTTTCTCAACAGCGCGGGGGTGCAATGCAGATTTTTGGGCAGCGCCAGGAGAGGGATTGTGTGGTTCGGTGCGACGCAGGCGGTGAAAATATGTCAGGCCTGCGGACGTCCAGTGGCCCAGCCGACAGCTGCACAGCGGGGCACACAGCATGCACCGCTCTGCCCGCCCCTCTGACTGGATCACTTCAAACCTAGCTGCCGGCGCCCATGCCGCTTTCTGAGGCTGTCATATTCTGGTTGCAGAGAAGTGGTGCTCCCCGACGCCCTGCGTGTCCTGCTTGCTCGGCACCCTCGCCCCCTTCCTCTGCAGGGCCTGCCCCCCAACACGACCAGGGAGGACCACATTGGGTGGAGCAGGGCCAACTTCCTGAGCGTGTCTCGGGACCAGGTGCAGGCAGGGTTTGAGCGGTACGGCCTGCTGGACAAGGCAGTACACTTCCACAGGGTGAGCAGGGGTGGGTGGGTGGGTGCACGGTGGTGGTGTGTGGCCAGGTGTGATGCGGCCAGCTTCCAGGTGTGCTGTGTGTGCTGTGTGTTGCGACACGCTGTCCCATCCTGTGCTGTGTGCCGTGCTGTGCTGCGCTGTGCTGTGTGTTGCGACACGGTGTCCCAGTCTGTGCTGTGTGCCATGCTGTGATATGCTGCGCTGTGCTGCGTGAGGTGCTGTGTGCTGTGCTGGGATGTGCTGTGTGCAATGCTGTGTGCTGTGCTGTGCTGCGCAGTGCTGCGTGAGGTGCTGTGTGCTGTGCTGGGATGTGCTGCGTGCTGGGTGTGCTGTGCTGTATTTCAACTCCCCCAGGAGGTGCATGCTGTGTGTGCTGTGCTGTGCTGTACTTCAGCTCCCACAGGAGGTGCATGCTGTGTGCAGCAAAATGCCGGCCGGTGTGATGCCCTGGCTGCAGGCAGAGCACACTCGCCAGCTGCAGCACAGCACCTGCCTTGCATGACCGCCCCGCCTGGCCTGCCTCTGCCCCTGCCCCCAAGCACGGGCGTGGGCCCACATATTTGCGCTGTGCCTCGCAATACTTGCATGTGCCCTGCCGCTAAGCCGTCGACTCTCGCCCTGTGTTCCTGCCCTCCGCAGGGCTACTTCCGCTACGCTCTGCCCGCCTGGAAGGCAGCTGGCCCCATTGGCCCCATTGCTGTGCTGCGCATGGATGGAGGTGAGGACGGGTGGTTTGGTTGTTTGTTTTGTGTGTGGCAGCGGGCGGTGATGTGGTGTGGGCGTGCAGCGCTTGGGGGTTCTGCCATGCTCCGTAAGGGCAAGCTTGGGCTAGCTAGAGCTAGCAAGCAAGCCTTGCCAACTCAGTGGGGCATGTGCACTTCACATCACACAGGATGGGGTGTTTACAACTCGGTTCCTTTCCAGCATGCAACTCTACAGCATGCTGCGCACAGGTGGCCCGTTCGAAGCCAGTCCCACCCATCAATCAATCAATTCATCAATCAATCTCGAAACCACCGTGCGTCTAATTCATTCAAACTTGTGTGAGCCTGCAGACATGTACGAGTCCACCATGGACCAGCTGTACAACCTGTACGACGCAGTCTCACCTGGCGGTTACATCATAATTGACGACTGGCTGTGAGTGCTGGGCAGGGCGGTGGTTGCTGATGAGGGCGCGCTGCGGGGAGGGGTTCCTTCGGGGCGTGGTGCGGTCGTGCCTGAAGTGCAGTGCCCCGGGCAGCGAGCAGCGGGAAGGAAGGTGAGGGAAGAGCGGGAGGGACAGAGCGGGGTGGCAAGCGGAGGGAGCGGGACACTGTTGAGGAGTGAGAGGAGCGGCGGCAAGCTGGGGGCAACTTGCCCTTGAAGAGTGCACAGGGGGTGGCGGTGGTGGGGCGCTGCACCGAATGCACCGAATGGATGGGCGGAGCAGCGTGCCACCTGTGCTGTACATGCTGTGCGTGTTTCTCGCCCCACCCACCCTAGGGAGAAGGCCTTCTCCCACCGCACCATATCCTTCACACTTTGCCTCCACCACCCGCCAAACCAACCACCCTCCTCTCCGCTCTGATTTCCTGCAGCATCGGCGTCTGCCAGAAGGCTGTCCGGGAGTTTTTCAAGCGCCACGGCTTGGATGAGTCCATCATCACACTCGTGAAGAAAGGGATGGGCGCGTACTTTATGAAGCCAAGGGGGCACACCGAGCCCATCGACCAGAGCTGGTACACCAAGTTCAACGCCACGCGCAATTTGGACGACGCGGCGGGTGCGGCGGAGCGGCGCCTGATGCACTGACCTGGCGCACCCGCCGGCGGGCAGATACATGTTTTCTTGCATCCGTGTGCTCATGCTTTTCTTGCTTCCCTTGCTTTGCTTGGTGTCCCGTTGCACTGTGTCCTGATTTTTTACTTTTCTGGATTTTGTGCATGGGAGGTGTTCGTACACCGACCTTGTAAGAAGGAAGTATAGCAAGAGCAACCGGTAGCAGTAACTGATAAGGGGTCGACCCATGTAACTCCAAATTTCACCAAACGTCCGTGCATCCCTCCCATTATTCCAAATTGCGATTCATCATGATATAATGAGATGAAGTTGACAGTCAGAGTGGAGACACGCAGCTTTAAAGTGCTCAAAACCTACCAGACGGCAGTGGCGGTGAGCCGGCGCTGCCGTCAGCGCCGCTCTTGTAGTCTCAAAAAACGACATTTTTGCCCAGCTCCAACATCATTTTACACCACTTGGTGTTATACCAAGGCGATTTCTATAAACAAATGTGGATAAAGACTCAGAAATCCACTTAACTGCCACATGCGCCGCCAGCGGCTGGCAGCGGCACCAGAAGCGGCGCTGCTGGCAGCTATCAGTCGCGTGCCCCTATTTGATCTCATTCCCAGGATATTTACGATGTAAGGATTCCGAAAATGTCAAGACTTTAGGGGCACGCAGGCGCCAGGTGAAATCAACATGGGCCCCCGGGGAGCCTCTGCCTGCTGACGTGGCACCGCCAGTGACCGCCGCCGCCGCCGCCGCCGCCGCCGTTTCTGTCGTGCTTGTAACACCAGCATCGCAGCTCATAAGAAACTGAAAGTCCCGGTTTGCGTGCTTGCCATACGCACGCGGATTTTTAAATCACAAAAGCCTCGTCAGACGTGAGCCTGGAGCCTTAGTACATGCAGAAAAGCTTTCTCCAGTTTCACAAGCCCCATCAGGCTTGATTTTCTCGTGATTGCTTGCACCTGTCGTCAGAGAAGAGACGATCAGCCTTCAGTACGGGACGCAAACCGACACTTGTAAGCCCTTGAGGCAACCGGCACGCTCCGAACTGTGGTGGCAGCTCGGCGGCAGCTAACTAGGGTGATCATGCTGAAATCAGCTGTGCCTACAGGCGCTATAATGCCATTTGTGAGCCTCAGCTGCCGCCGGCGCCGTCACTTCTTTCAATACGCGAAAGCGCCTGCCCCACGTGCACCTTGCCTTTCAGAGGGGTGAAGGGGGACACGCTGCAAAGCTCGCGCTGCGATCAGTTCCAATGCGGCCGCCATTGCCCGTTGCCACCACCGCCGCCGACGTCGCCACGCATGCGTGCCACGCCGCAGTGCTTTAGCACAACAAGGAAGCACACGCCGCCCTCTTGTTGCAGGCTGTGATTGCAGGGCTTTTCGTCATCGCCAAATTGCGCTTTCCCGGTGCCACGTGGGCCACCACACATGTGCGGCGACCGCTCCTGCAAGGTGCGCTCCCCAAGGGCGAGCTGATGGGCGAGGGGTGGTCGTCTCCGGCACCTCCTGGGAAGCGCTGGGCACTTCCCAGCCTGCTGGTGCTTCCTGGGAAGTCGCCTGGGAAGTCTGAACCCAGATTCCGACTTGGCCGCGCTTTCACTCACGCGCTGTGCTGCCTAGTTCCCCGCATGCCCTGTGCTGACAATGCACTCCGCCCACCCTTTGCTGGCAAATTGCGGACGCATCCCCTGCTCCATAACGCACGAATCCACTTGCCCTGCTACCTGCTCTGCCTAACCCTCGCCCTCCCGCTGCGCTGCGCTGCATGGCGGTGCAGCGTCGGGGATGGGCGCCAACTGCTCCGACGCTGGTGTTGTCGAGCAGCTGAGGCGGCGGTACATTGAGGCAGTGCGAGACTCCATTACGGGACTGCACCTGCAGACACCCCGCGTGACGCCCTCGGTGAATGAGACGGGAGAGAACCGCCTGGAAGAGAGGCCGTATGACGCCGAGCTGCGGGACAGGGGCAGGGACTGGCCGCTGTGAGTGCTGCGATGAGGCACCCCGAGGATTGAGCGGGTCAGCTTGTGGCATGCGTGTGGGCAGGTCGGCGAGCCAGCAGGACAGGAGGCAGCGGCACAGGCCAGCCGGGTGGGCTGGGGGAAGCTGGCAGTGCATGAGGGAGCGGCGGGGGGTGGCGTCCACGGGCATGTTGCCAGCCCATGCCCGTGGCATCCTGAACTTATGCCAAAGTTGACACATGCACACTCCTGCATCTCAGGTATGGCCTGAGCATGATTGGCACCCATCGGCTGAACAATGTTTGGGAGCTTTTGGAGTCGGTGATGGATACAAACGTCCCAGGCAGCTTTACAGGTGAGGGCAGGCAAGCTTGGGTCAGTGCTGCTGTCGAGAAAACTGAGCAGGTTGCTGCTGCTGCTGGTGTGGCCGTCAGGAGGCGCTCAAGTGCCACAGCAGCCGTTGCATGCGCAGGCTCAGTTCCCCCGCCCTTTCTCCCACCATGCAACCAATGCACTCACTCTTGTTTGCACAGGCGGCATGCGGCAGCGGAACCCTACTCCTGACCCAAACTTGCGCACCAACCGATGCCATGCAGAGTGCGGCGTGTGGCGGGGCGGCGCCTCCATCTTTGCGCGGGCCGTGTTCATGGCGCACCAGTCGGGCAGGGAGGTGCACGTGGTGGACAGCTTCCAGGTGCGGTGGGTGTGGGGCGGCAGACTGGCAAATGCATCGGCAGTATCTCGGACAGCTGCAGGGCAGGCGGCAGTGCTCAGTGTGCAACACAAAGCGCATGGGGTGCCGGCAACAAGACACAGACATGTGTGTGGGGCAGAGTCGGTTGTGATGGGCCCAGCTGGCATCAACGGCTGCACGCTTTGGCGTGAGGCTTTCCCGTTGTGGGCAGCCCCCTGGTGGGAAGTTGTGAGGGCAGCGCATGCGAGTAAGAGGGACAGGGAAGCTTGCTGGCCCAGCCGTCCGGCCGGCCCAGCAGCAGCCCAGCACATGCGAGGCTACACACAGTGCACTGCCCCGCCTGCCCCTCGTGCTGGCTTGCTTTGCTTATTGTGTGCTTTTGCATCTGTTTATCCGCAACGAAACGTGCGACAAAGATAACGACAGCAAGATGGCTCACTTGCATGTGCCTGCCTGCTCGGCACCCTCGCCCCCTTCCTCTGCAGGGCCTGCCCCCCAACACCACGGCAGAGGACCACATCGGGTGGAGCAGGGCCAAGTTCCTGAGCGTGTCTCGGGACCAGGTGCAGGCAGGGTTTGAGCGATACGGCCTGCTGGACAAGGCAGTACACTTCCACAGGGTGAGCCGCTGCTGAGCTCGGTGATGTGTGTGCTGTGCTGCGTGTGCTGTGTTCCAGCTCCCGCAGATGGTGCACACTTTGTGCATAATGCCGGACGGGGTGTCGTGCTGGCGTAGGCAGAGCACACGCGCCAGCAGCAGCCCAGCAGCTGCCTTGCTTGACCTGACAACCTGGCCTGCCCCCGAGCGCGGGCGGGGCACACCGTACTGGATGTTTGCAAGCACAAGCATATGCGGCAGCCCATACCTGCTGCTAAGCCTCCCGCTTCCCGGTGTCTTCTTGCCCCTCACAGGGCTACTTCCGCTACGCTCTGCCCGCCTGGCAGGCAGCTGGGCCCATTGGCCCCATTGCCGTGCTGCGCATGGATGGAGGTGAGGGTGGGAGGGAAAGGTTTCGATGGCAGCGGGCGGTTCTGGGGTGTGGACAGCAAGCGTCTGGTGGTGGGCCCGGGCGGGGGTCATGCGTGCCGAGGGCAAGCTAGAGAGAGCAAGCACCCAAGCCAGCCTAAGGGCCATGCGCGCTTCAGGTGACAGCGGATGATACGTTTGCAGTGCGGCTCCTTTGCAGCACGCTTTCCTACACTGGGTGCTGCGCTCCGGTGGCACCTTTGGTCTGACTGGTGCAGCCTAGTGCAGCCTGGGGGTGTCTGTGGGGGTGCCACATCAGCCTTTGATTTGACGCAGTCACACTTGGTGGAACATTTGAAGCCAGTCCCGCTTAGTGGCACCATCGAAGCCAGTGCCACTGATCGAAACCACCCTGCGTCTCGTAAAATTCAAACTTGTGTAAGCCTGCAGACATGTACGAGTCCACCATGGACCAGCTGTACAACCTGTACGATGCAGTCTCACCCGGCGGTTATATCATAATTGACGACTGGAAGTGGGTGCTGGGCAGGGCGGTGGGAGGTGGTGGGGGCACGCTGCGGGTGGGTGCCCTTGGGGGCGTGGTGCGGGGTGGGTGCCCGCAGGAATGTGGTGCCGTCATGCCTCGAGCATAGTGCCCCAGCAGCGAGCAGGGGAAAGTAACGGGAGGGAAGAGCGGGAGGGACAGAGCGGGGTGGGAAAGAGGATGGGGCGTGACACTGTTGACGAGTGGGAGGAGTGGCGGCAAGGTGGGGGCACTGGCCTTTCAAGTGTGCAAAGGGGGTGGCACTGGGGCGCTGCACCGCATGGGATGGGCGGCGCAGCGTGGCAGCTGTGCTGTGCTGTGTGCGCTGTGTGCGTCTCTCGCCAAACCCGCACACCTTCTCCCTCCCCTCCTGCCGCCCCACAACGCTCGCACTTTGCCTCCACCACCCGCCAAGCCAACCAGCCTCCTCTCTGCGCTGAATTCTTGCAGCATCGCCGTCTGCCGAAAAGCTGTTGAGGAGTTTTTCAAGCGCCACGGCTTGGATGAGTCCATCATCAAAGCAGTAAAGAACGGGATCGGCGCGTACTTTCAGAAGCCCAGGGGGCACACCGAGCCCATCGACCAGAGCTGGTACACCAAGTTCAACGCCACGCGCAATTTGGACGACGCGGCGGGTGCGGCGGAGCGGCGCCTGAAGCACTGACCTGGCGCACCCGGCGGCGGATGCATGCGATCTTGCACTGTTCTACTTGTGTCAAAAATACACCGTGTTCTACCTTTGCTTACGAATTCGAATGATGTGGCAATAACAAAACACTGACCGAGCGTGATTATTGCAATGCACCCTGAAGCCTTGTCAGGCCCAAGGATGTGGCGGCGTTAGGGATGCTTGCGAGTTGGGCAGGCAGTGTTGGTGGGTGGCCCAGCCAGGGCGAGGAGCAGGTGAACTTGCGACAGCAGGACAGCTGGCGTGGGAGTTGAAGGCAGCTGTGCCCTGCTGGCTGCGAGGTTGGGGGCTGGGGTGGTATGGAGCTGCCGCCCCGGTTGGCAGTCTCAGTCAAACCGACTCTGCCCCGTTTGCTCTCCCCTCCAAGGCGGCAACCGGGTGCGACTGGCCGTGCTATACCATGTACTGGCAGTCACAAGGGCGCGTGGCCGGCTGCAGCTGCATGCCATGACAGGCAGCCTCACTTCGTGCCGGAAAAATGTTTGTTACAGCACATCTACATGCCCATTTAGGGACGCGGCCTCACTTCTTGCCGCCTGCCATCAGCCTGTCGAGCACTGAAACCTTTGCCGGTGCCGCTGCTCCGCCTGCTGCCGCTGCCGCTTTGCCGCCCTTCTTGCGCCCGACCGCCGGCGCCCCCTGCTGTTGCTTGCTGAGCTGCGCTGCTGTGACAAACACAGACGGCCCCGCTGCCGCCGGGTTCTCTTTGCCTGTCTTTTTGGATCGCCACCCGTCCTTATCCACCGCTGCCTGCTGCATCTTGAGCGCACGTGCCGACCCTGCCGGCCGCTGCTGCTGCTGCTGCTGCTGGGCTGGCTGCCCGGAAAGCAGTGAGGCAGCTGACTGGAAGCCAGCTGGGGGGGCTCCCCCTGCTCGCCCCGCCGGCCCCGCCCCTGCCAGCCTGCCGCCGCCTTTCTTGCCCGCACCGCCGGTCCCCGCCGCCCGCTGGCTGCTGACGTCGCCGCAGCACACATCGCAGCGGTCGCCACATCCCGTGCTGCTGCCCTGCCCCTGCCCCTGCTGCTTCCATGCCTCGCCGAAATACTCCAGCACTTGTGCATGCCGGCACCGCTTCACCTCCTCGCAGTAGGCTTGCACCTGCGGGAAGAGGGTGGCATGTGCAGCAAGGGCGACTGCAAGTTAGGATCACCTCGCTTCATTGGCTCACCCGGCAGCAGCACACCACACATCCCAAGTGCTCTCCCTCCCCCATGTACTTCTGTTCCTTCCTGCCTCGGCAAGCCCACCCCCCGCCAGAATGGCGCCTCGCCCCGACTGCTTCCATGTCTGCCTCAGTCCCCCACCCACCGCTTTGGCAACTCAGCAGCCTATCTGCTAGCGACGCGTGTACACTTGGGGTATACGGGTCTCGCTGGAGCAGCGCCTTGCCGCGCGTGCCTCTGTGACATTTGCCCACCAAACCCCTCCACACGTCTCCACACCTCTCCACACCTCGAACCTGGGAATTTGTTGCTCCCATCCATGCCTCAAGGGATCCTCATGCTCCACAACCCAGAGGACTCAATGCTGTCCCCCACCCACATTACGCCCTGCCCCTCATCTACAGTATGCACTGCCCCTCATCGGCATCACGCCGCCCCTGCCTGCGCCACACCCTTCCTGCTTTTCGGGACTCAAAGGTGTCCCCCCATCTTCCCTGGGCACCAAAGCTGCCCCCGCCCTCCCCCCCCCCATATACATCACCCGCTGGAGTAAGTCCAGCTCCCGCCAGCTTTGCGCCTTGCCCCTGGTCCCACACCACCTCTCCACACTTCTAGGCAAAGGTGAAGAAAAGGAGGATTGCCTCAACAATCCCCCGTTTCGTCCGCCAACACCTCTGCACCCCAATGCAGGCCGCTGCCTGCACATCAGCACCGCCCCTCTGTCTCGAGTAGGTCCAGCTCCCGCTGAAACTGCGCCTTGCCCTGCTTGCCTCTGGCCACACGCCACCTCTTCAACCATCTGCACACATCACAGCAATGCCGCCCCTTGTGTACATCCGCACCTGCTTGAGCAGCTCCAGCTCCCGCTGGAACTGCGCCTTGCCCTTCTTGCCGTGGTGCAGCAGCTGCAGGATGCGAGGGACGTCGCGCTTGGCGTAGTACAGCAGGCACTCGGAGGGGGCGCCGTCGCGGCCTGGGAAAAGGAAAGATGGGGTGGTAAGGGTAAGGATAAGAAAGACAGATCAGGGTAGTGAGGGAGCAAGCACAGCTGGGCACCCTACAATCAATCAATTACATTTCAAGTCCAGGGGGAGCCAGTAAAGGTCTCATGGGACAGGGCGGGGGTGAGTGTATCGGAATGTAGTTTGTAGGTATTCGGAGGGGCGCCGTCCCGATCTGCAGAGTGACATACCACGTTTAAGGCAACAACACAAGGAAGCGATGGAAGCGGCAGGAACGTAGTGCACACGCCAGCAACAGTGCCGTGTTGGCAGGCAGGACGGGGAGCGGGCACATGCAGATCCATCCTTGGGTCCTTGATTCCCCGCGGCGCCAGGTCAGCGCCGCCAGCTCAGCCCCGCCAGCTCACCTGCACGTCCTGCCTCCTGATAGTAACCCTCCATGCTCTTGCTGAGAGTAAAATGGATGACATAGCGCACTGCAGCACAGCAGCAATACAGACACGGGGTTGCGCTGGGCACGAGTGCTGGCGGGCGGGCGGTGCAGGAGGCATTGTGGGCATAAGGCGGCAGCCTGCCTGCCCACACTGGGGTGGCCGCACTGCATGCTGTGCACATGACAGCTGCCAAGCATGCTTTGCATGGCCCAGTTGATGGGGCAAAAGCAATCAGGGGCTCAGGTTTTCTGACCCCCCGCTTACCGTTGGCTTTGTCCACTCCCATGCCAAAGGCAATGGTGGCCACCACCACCTGCAGGGGGCGCACAGCATGGCACAGCATGGCTCAGCATGGTGTGGCGCGGCACAGCATGGCTCAGCATGGTGTGGTGCAGCACATCAAGGCTCAGCATGGGTCAGCATGGTGTGGTGCAGCACAGCACAGCATGGCTCAGCATGGCGCAGCACCTCACAGCACCGTGGTGGCTCAGCAATGTTTGGTGCAGCACCTCACAGCACCGTGGTGGCTCAGCAATGTTTGGTGCAGCACAGCACAGCACCGTGGTGGCTAAGCAATGTTTGGTGCATTGGGAGTTGTGGGCATAGGCAGAGTAGAGCGAGCCAAGCCACCCAGGTGTCCCATCACTTTTAGGAGAGGGAGAGAAGACAGTGGGTGGGGGTGCCAGAGGGTGGGGATGCAGATTTGTGGGGCGGGCAAGGAAGCCGAGAGGTGTGCGGCCGCGGTGGCTGGACAGGATGCACATTGGCTGCCGCCTGCGCAGCCCACATGCCCAGCTGCAGGGCAGCAGTGCGCAGTGGGCTGCTGGCTGAAGCGCCGTACCTGCACCTTGCCCGTCCGCCAGTCGTTCTGCACCTGCATGCGCTGCTTGGGGGTCATGCCTGCGCGGGGCAGGGGGTGGGGGACAAAGGTTGCGGTTTATTCGTACAAGGTGCAATGAATTTGAGTGGGGATGGAAAGTCAAGGCAGTAGCAGGGGAGGGCACCACATACGCGGGTTGCAGGCAAGGGTGGAAAGTCGAGGCAGCAGCAGGGGAGGGCACTTCACACGCGGGTTGCAGGGAAGGGTGGAAAGCAGGGCAGCAGCAGGGGAGGGCACCGCCTCACACAAGGTGCAGGGAAGGGTGGGCAAAGCAAGGCAGCAGCCTGGGAGGGCGCCACGGCACGCAACTCTGGGCCGCTGCTACTTTAGAGAGAAAACATGTGTTCTTACAGAATTTCTTTACTCAGAAAGAGAAGAATTCCATCAAGACCCACTGCATCACACTTCGGCCAAGCTGCACACACAGCGGCAGCGTGCTGCCCGTGGCACCCGCAGTCCCAGGCACAGGCTGGAGCACCTGCGTGCAGCTCTGCCAGGCACCCCAGCACACTGCAACGTGCAGCGCATGGCACAGGCAGCAGGGATGCAGCATGCCAGCGGTGTCTTGGAGCACCAGCGCACCCCCCACGACTGCGCGTGAAAACATCATGCTGTGTGGGTTTTGCCACCGTGTTGCAGTACTGTGAGGCATCACACCTGCGTGGTAGTGCATTGCCGTGATGTCTGTTTGCTCTCGAATCTGGGCAGCCACGTTCTCGGTGTCGTCGCGTGACAGGCAGTACACAATGCCGCTGCCCTCCCGGTGGTTCCTGACAGTGCAGAGGGACAGTCCCAAAGTGAGTTGTAGTAGCAAATGTGGCTTCACAAGCTTGCCCTCTTTGGCGCAGTCGCGGGACAGGCAGGGGCAATTCCGCAGCCGTAATGAGGGCTCGTGCGGGCAGGTTTTGGTTGCGAGCAATTGCGGCTAGCAATCCCCGCAACCCACCTCTTCGCTGTATGTACAAGTCGCAACCATGACCCGCCTGCAAGCACTCACTGTAATCACAGCCGCATTTCCTCTCCTGTAGGATCCAGCACCTGGACTGCTGTGCAGTACTTGCGCCGTCCACTGCCCCACACAACCACACCTCCCAACAAGCGCTTACAGTATCTACAGCAGCAGTGCATTTCCCTGTAGCGCCCCTCCACCCTGGTCCTTGATCAGCTGTGCCCTCTTGCATAGCTCTCACAAAACTGACACCCCCTGCAAGCGCTCACTGAATGTACAGCAGCATCTCCTCCATATACGCCGGCAGCCCGCTCTCCTCGCTGCGAGTGTAGTCCTTCTGCGGGGGCCCAACGGTGGCAATTTGCTGTGTCGGGTTGTTGCTCTTCGCCTTCTCTTCCTTCACCCGGGCGGGGGGGTACATCACAGGCGAGCAGATGCTGGCTGCTGTGCCAAGGCGGGGCACAGATGAGCCCAGGCAGGCTGGCCCCACCCCCCACGACCACCGGCCTCAACGCAGCCTCAGCTTGATCATCCAACCCTAATATTCACATGCAAGGCATGCCGGCCCGACTGCCAAACCAGTCACGTCATGGTTCCTGAGAAAGGGGTCCAGACGGACGGGCAGCCACCGAATCATGCCGAACCCCTTGAAATGAACAGGCATGCCCCCGGGCGGCTCACCGTGATGACCCTGCAAAAGAAGTTGTGTGCCGGCCGGACAGCCAGTGATCCCAAATCATACCGAACCTCTTACAGTGAACAGACATGCCCCCTCACCGTGATGACCCTGAAGAAGAGGTTGGCACGGTAGAAGGAGACCTGGAAGGTGCGGGGCGCCCGCATGCGCAGCGTGCTCACAATGTCGTCCCGCACCTGGCAGGGGGGAGCACGGGGAGGGCAGGGAGGGACAGGGGATCAGGAAGGGGGAGTGAGGCGGGGTGCATGCAAAGGGTAGGAGTGGCTGGGTTGCAGTGGGGGCAGTGCTGGGTGCTGGGTGCAGGGTGCGGGATGACCAGCGGGGTGGTGTGGTGGCGTGCAGGCGCGGGCACGCGGGGCTTGCGCCTGGGCTGCAAGCTCCTGCTCCGCCGGCTGCCTCCCGGCACCACCTCCCATGCGCTGCCCGGCTTGGCTTGCCTTGTGTGTGGCGGTGGCGGTGAGTGCCATCAAAGGCACGCCCTTGAAGAAGCTGGAGGCCACCACCCCCAGCTGCTTGTAGTCGGGCCGGAAGTCTGGAGGGCACAGGTAGATGGTGGCAGGAAACTGTTGTGAGGGAGAGACATCATGACAGGGGCTGGCGGCCACCCACAAGCTGCTTGTAGGTGACGCAGAAGTCAGGAGGGCACGGGTGGGAGTAACAAAGGCAGGAGAGTTGGGAAGGACAGGAAGGTTGACAAGCGTTGGGTGCACTGCTGCTGATCACTCTGTGCAGCAAATGCTGGGCGCTCTGGCCACCCACTGCAGACTTCTATCGACTTCTATGTTGCATCCGAGGCGAGGCGACAAGGCCACAAGCAGCACCCGGCCAGCTGGCTGTTGCACACACAGCGTGAGGCCAGGCGGCCACAAGCAGCAGCTGGCCGGGTAGGTGCCTGCCCCATGCGCCTGCCGTGCGTTAGTAAATACCACCAGTCTGCCACCGTGGCAAGCGTGTAACTCGAGCTAAGGAAGATAACCCAGAAGACTGCGCCCAGGCACGCACCGTGGCCCCAGGCGCTGACGCAGTGTGCCTCGTCAATCACTATCCGCGCCAGCAGGCGCCGCTGGTGCAGCGCCCTGGCAGCGGGGGCAGGGCAGGCGGGCAGGCAGGAAAGTTGGTGGGAGAAAGGCAGAGGTGAGGAAGGCAGAGGTGTAGCAGCC
This sequence comes from Chlorella sp. ArM0029B, assembly GCA_002896455.3. Classification (NCBI taxonomy): domain Eukaryota; kingdom Viridiplantae; phylum Chlorophyta; class Trebouxiophyceae; order Chlorellales; family Chlorellaceae; genus Chlorella; species Chlorella sp. ArM0029B. The sequence continues at coordinate 1,508,766 of JTEE01000031.1, forward strand.
AGAGGTGGAGCAGAGCATGGGAAGCAGGGAGAGCAGCGGGCATCCCGCTGTCTCGCGGTCCAAGCCAACTGTGACGCACAAGGCAGGCAGCAGGCACACTTTCCAGCCAGCCAGCTAGCCAGCAGGCGGATATCCAGCCAAACAGCAGGCCTGCTGCGTCCCTCTTGCCCACCGCCACCTACTGTCGGCCGCATTCCCTTGCCCAGCCAGCAGACCAGCACCATTTCTTCACAAACACACAACTACAGCTGGCCCTTGTGCTCACCCCAGCGCCTCCTTCAGCAGCTGCCCCTTCACCAGCTGCTCTGGGGTGACATACAGCAGCTTGATAGTGGGCTGCTGCTTGCCCAGCTCCATAAACACGGCCTGGCATCAGGAAGAGAGGCAAGAGGGGAACCGGGGATGGGGAAGGGGGACAGAGCAGCTTGGTGCTGGGCTGCTGCTTGCCTAGCTCCCGAACCACAGCCTGGCATCAAGAAGAGAGGCAAGAGGGGAGCCGGGGATGGGGAAGGGGGACAGAGCAGCTTGGTGCTGGGCTGCTGCTTGCCCAGCTCCCGAACCACAGCCTGGCATCAAGAAGAGAGGCAAGAGGGGAACCGGGGATGGGGAAGGGGGACAGAGCAGCTTGGTGCTGGGCTGCTGCTTGCCTAGCTCCAGAGCCACGGCTGAGAAGAAAGAGAGAGGGAGATGAGATTCATACGGCTTGATGGTGGGCTGCTGCTTGCCCAGCACCAGAAAGCTGGCAGGGTTGAAGAACAGCGCAGAACAACAGCCAGTCTGCCCCGCACTCACAAAGCCCCAAACCAACCCACCTGGGTAACCCTGCCACAGCCTGTTGCGAGGTCAGATAAGTGCGGGCAGACCGTCTGACCTGGTTGAGCTTCTGCCTGCCCCTGCCCCGCATCTGCCCATCAGCGTCCCCACCCTCCGCCCCCTTGCCCCCATGCCCACCCACTCTCCAACCAGTGCCCACATACCCGCCCACTCTCCCACCGGTGCCCGCACCCACCCGGGACTCTGACACGGTCTGTTGTGAGCTCAGGTAGGTGGTGGGCACGCCGCCCGAGGCCAGGCCGTTGAGCGCCTGCACTTGGTCCTGCATCAGCGACAGCAGCGGCGTGACAACCACTGCATGGGGCAAACGAGGTGGGCGGTTGAGGTACTTGGTTGGAAACTCAAATGCTTGCGCGCTGCATCAGCAACAGGAGATGTGTGCCTACCGCTGCACAGGCCAAATGAGGTGGGGTGGCTGATGAAGCGTGCAGACTGTCTGCAGTGGAATCGGTGGAAAGACTAGACTAGACTTAGACTAGACCAAGGTCGGACTGGGGCGGGGCGGGGGCGGGGGCGGGCAGAGCAGCACAGCACAGTCAGGGGGAGCAGCTGTGACACAAACAACCCATGCAGAGCATGCTAAGCATGCACTCTCCTGCCTGGATGCAGGCGCAGACAGCAGGCTGCGTGCACCAAACACACCCATCTCCCACCACACCACACCACACATGCCTGTGAGGCCGCGCGTCAGCACCGCCGGCAGCTGGTAGGTGAGGGACTTGCCGCCTGCAGGCCGGAGGGGGTAGCAGCGCTACTCGAGGCGCGATCAAGCAGGCTGCAACGCGCGCTCTGGCACACAACAGATGCCCAGTAATAGCTCAGAATGATCATTTCCACGCCAGTTTTATTCTTCACCCCGGAAGTTGCAACTGCCTGCACCAAGTACCGGCTGCCTGGGGCATCATGACGCGTCACCCTGACGCCCTTGCTGGCACACTGGATGTGGCCCGCATTTGCCCTCGACTGCCATTCGGCCTGCCACCCTAGGTATGGCCAGCACCCATCCGCCACTTTGCCACCCTGGCTGCCACCCTGGCTGTGCCCAGCACCCGCCCGCCTGCCCGCCTGCCTGCCCACCCACCTCCGGTTGGCATGAGCACAAAGCAGTCCTGCCCCCGCATCGCCGCCTCGATGATCTGCCGCTGTTGGCTGCGGAAGGCGGGGTTGCCAAAGACCTTCAGGGCAAACAGTGTGGGGCCAAGGGGTGGGGAGAGGGAGAGAAGGTGGTGGTGATTTGGCGTTGCTTAGCTGCAAAAGGCGGGTCCCTCACACACCTGCAGGAGAGGTTGCCTGCATGGCATGCGTGTCGAGCGGGTGAGTGGGTATAAGGGGGGTGAGAATGCAGTCAGCGATGGCTGTTTCAGCTCGCAACTGCAGCGCCAGACACCCGCTGGCCGGCAGAGAGTGCGGCTTGTGCACCTCATTTGCACACGTCCCACTATAAGACAGCAGCCCCGCTGCTGCATAGCACCCAGCCCAACAGCCCCACCCAAATCGACCATCCAGCATCCCATCAACTTGCAGCACTCGCCACCACCTCACCATGTTGTTTGCATAATCTAGCAGGTCAAGCTGCTCCTCCTCAGCTGTCGCTGGCCGCATCACCGGCGCCCCCTGCTGCCCCTGCTGCGCGCGCGGCTCCTGCCCCGCCAACGCTGCATTGCTGGGGGTGCCACGTGGCACGCGCTGGAAAAATGATTCTATGCGGCCCTCCCGCCCCAGGCCGCCTGCCGCTGCTCCAACAGCAACCCCTGCCGCTGCTGCTGCCGCCGCCGCCGCTGCTGCTGCTGCTCCCACCGCCAAGGGCTGCTGCTGGCGTGGGGCGCTGCCAAGTCGGGAGAGCAGGGCTGCGATGGGCGGCCCCTCATCTTCGCTGCTCTCCTCAATGGCCTCCACTTCGAATTCGTCGCCACTCACACAATCCAGCACCTCAACATCTGCACAACAGGCAGGGGTGCAGGCAGGGTGGCAAGTGACGAGCAAGGGGGCCCAAACAAGGCAGCTATGCCAGCAAACAGCACAGGTCGTTGAAGCGGGGCCGCAAGTGCTGGGCAGGGGGCCCAAACAAACAAGGCAGTTGAGCTGCCTGCAAGCAGCACGGGCTGTAGAGGTGCAGCTACCACTGAAACTCGCCTCCCCCTCCGCCCGGCCCCCCAGCCCCCCACCACACCCCCAGAGTTACCCCTCACCCCCGCAAGCGCCCCACCCACCAGAATCGCTGCAAGCGGCCACGTCATCTACCAACATGACGTCGCTCCCTCCGTCGCTCCCCGCCCCGCCGCCGCCGCCCTCCTCACTTCCACCCTCGCTCTCCAGGTCGGAACCGCTGTAGCTGTAGTCCGGGCTGTCGTAGGCTGCACCCTCATTTTCTGCTGCCGGCGCCCTGCCACCGCCATCGCAGCCACCGCCGCCGCCAAACGCGCCCGCCTGCCGCGTCATTAGCCACTCAAGGAAGTCGCTGACCGAGGCATCCGTCATCTCCACCTGGGCCGCCTTCTGCTGCCGCTCCTCGCAGTACAGCTCAAAGCCATCGTACAGCGCTTCCTCTCCCAGCGTCTCCCGGTAGCCTGCAGTGGCGGCAGCAAGGCGGCGGTGGCGGCCGCGGCAGGGCGCAGTAGCGCGTGGTGGGGAGGCGCTTTGTAGGTGCAATGAAAACGAGTTGCGCTAATCTAAGCTGTGTCCCGACAGGCAGCCGAGCAAGCGCCAATTCGACTTTTGCCTTTGCCTCGCGCCCCCCGAATTCCCTGGCAGCTCTCTGTTGCAGCGCCTGATGCTCACCGAAGTCATCCAGGATTGTCTCAACCAGGCGGTGCTTCATTTGGGCAGCCGGCCGCAGACTGGCTTGCCCAGTTCAGCGCTTGCACGCAACAATATGGGAGTAACATGCACGGACTCCTAAAGCGGCAGGCATGCCTGCGCAGGAGCGCTGCATCCTTCTCTCGAGCCGTCTGCCGCTGTCTGCCGCCACCTGTGCCGCTTGCGCAGAAGCTCGTGTGGCTGCCGCTGTGCTGCTGCTCCCGCTGTCTGTAATTCCGCCGAGCTCGCTTTTACCCAAAATAGGACAGCTAGCCCACATACCGCTGGCGCCCGCCTATCCGGCCAAAGTGCGCACTGTCCAGCATTTTACAGCGCTCGAGCAGGGACAGGCCAGATGTGGATGCAAGTGCAGGCTTCACATGTATAGCCCCTCCGGCACGCCCTCCTTCTTCTTGTACAGCACCTTCTCCTTGGCCTTCACAAAGTCCTCCTGCTTCACACACATGCGCCGCTCACGCAGCGCCAGCAGCCCCGCCTCCGTGCACATCGCCTTGACGTCTGCGCCGCTCAGCTCGTCCTGCAGGCCAGAGTTAGGGGCAGGGCGGGGGTGTGTGATGAGGGGCGGGCACACAATGGGTGTGCGGGGCGGGCGGTGTGATGAGGGACGGGGAGGCACAATGGAAGTCGCAGGCAGACTGGCTGCCAGCAAGCAGGGCGCAGCAAGGCTGGCACAGCTAGGCGAAGCCAGCCGCACACCGGCAGCACCCACCTGGGCTACAGCACCAGAGTTGCCACCACACCCCTCAGTAGTGTTGACATCATCTATTGACAGAGGTATGCGTTACCAGCACTCGAACACAACCGCCCTCTTCCCTGCCTCCAAGCTTGGCTCCAAGATAACAATAAGAATCAGCCAGCCTTTGCCATCACAAAGTCCTCAAGAATTGACACCGATCGCCGCCGCAGACCCCCTAAACCCAATGCACCAACTGCCTTTGTTAATACATTGTACCTCGACCCAGCAACCTCCAGCTAGCTGCTTCACAAGCCCACCTTTGGGTTTCCGGCCAGTGCAGCAGGAGTCCACCTCCCCACCCTCCAGAAAGGACGGAGAAAAGTAAAGATAAAAGGCAGCCCACCTTTGCCATCACAAACTCCTCGATGTTGACGTCGTCTGCCAGAGTCATGCGCCCCGTGTGGATCTGGAAGATGCGGCGCTTGGTCTTCTGGTCGGGCAGCGGGAACTCGATTTTGCGGTCGATGCGGCCGGGGCGGATGAGCGCGGGGTCCAGCGAGTCGATGCGGTTGGTGGCCATGATGACCTGGCAAGCGGGGGAACATGGGAAGAAAGGGCGGCATGTCAGGGATGGAACAGTAAAGGGAGAGCAGAAGGCAGGATGGCCTAAGGTACAGCGACGTTTGGGGCAAAGACAGGGACAGGGAGGGAGGGAAGGGGGGAGGGAGGGTTGAGGGTCCAGAGCGTCGATGCAGCTGGTGGCCGAGGGTGGAATGGAATGGGAGGCAAGCGAGGTGAATAGCAGCAGGCGCGTGGGGGACATGCACACATGCAAATGCAAATGCCAGCCTCTGGCCCCAGTCCCAGCTTGCCTGCCGGGCAGAACAACAACCCCGCGGAGACCTCACAGGTCAAATCCACGTGTCGAGTCCACACCCCTGCGCACGCCTCACACAACATGTGGTCAGTGGGTCCCCCAACTCCAGCAGAACCCACCTTGACGTCTTGGATGGCATCGAATCCGTCCAGCTGGTTGAGCAGCTCCAGCATGGTGCGCTGGATCTCACGCTCACCACCGCTGTGTGCGTCGTACCGCTTGGTGCCAATCGCGTCGATCTCGTCTGCAGGGCGGGCCAAGGAAACACACATGATGGCTAGGGCGCACACACACGTACATGTGTGGCTTGAGGCCTGCAGGCACGGCATCACATCGGCTCAACCGCACTGCCTCAACCTCGCCTGCTGCCAGGCGGGGCAGATCAGCCAATCAGGGGCAGAGCAGGTGGCAGCTACGCGGAAGGTGCCCTGCTGGCGGGCTGCCCTGTCACCAAGCAGCTGCACCACCTGCACATGCGCCAATGCCCACAGCCATCCGCCACAACCCACTCCCTGCCACCACCCTAGAAGCGCACAAAAGAAACCTGCCCCCGGCTCCGCCCCTCACCAATGAACACGATGGAGGGTGCCTGCTCGTCTGCCACGCGGAACAACTCGCGCACCAGCTTGGGCCCATCCCCAAGGTACTTCTGGATCAGCTCAGACCCCACCTGAGGGAGGGAAGAAAGCAAAGGGAACAGCAAAGCAAGGGTGAGGGGCAGGGTTGAGGCAATCTGTGGCCTTTGGGACCGGTCCAGACCCCACCTCATGACACACAGAAGAAGGCAAGCAGACGTGGGAGGGCATGCGCAAGTCCTTCGGTGGAGAGAACAGGCACAGGCACAGGCAGGTGGGCGTTCCTCTGTGCAGCCGGCTGCACACAGGTGCGGGCAGGAGCATGCGCAGCAGCTGACCTGAACCGTAACCCCACATGGTCGCACCATGCGCAATCATGTGGCGGGTGTGGGCTTGCCCACACCGCCTTGGCCAGCACCGCACATGGATTATGTCCCTCATCCCCAGACAGGCCGCAGGCAGGCTCCAGAACCTCCACACACACACTCACCACGCGCAGGAATGTGGCAGATGTTGAGTTGGCCACCGCTTTGGCCAGCAGCGTCTTGCCGGTGCCGGGCTCGCCGTACAGAATGACACCCTGCGGCGAAGTGGGAAGAAGTAAGAAGGGTGCATGCATGTCAGTGTGGGTGTGGGCCAGAAAGCAGGCGTCGCGCCCCCTGCTTAAGCCTGAAACCTTGGAAACCGCAGGCCACCTTGCAGCTTTATCGGTTTAGGGTTTTAGGTTTTCGTACAGCTTGCCTCTCAACCGCCCAGCCCCAGCGGCAGCCTTTATCCAATGCAGTCCATTTCCAGACCTGTGCAGGCTTCAAACCAGTGCCCTCCACAGCCCACACCATGCGCCTTACAGCCCCAAGTCTACGCGCGCGTTACACAAACGTGCATCAGTTCTGTGAGCGTTCCTGCAAGGGCTATTTTCCTACGCCCGCCGGCCAGCCCTGTCTCGCCCCCTGCCTCCCTGTCCTTCCCCCCTTGTTGATTCGTTTTAGCCTGTGCCTCACCTTGGGCGGCTTGATGCCAATGTCCTCCACAGTCTCATACAATCCCACCTTCGCAATGCAACTAACTGGCTAACGGTTACAATGGATGCTTTCTTTCTGGCCTGTGCCTCACCTTGGGCGGCTTGATGCCAATGTCTTCGTACAGCTCTGGGTGCGTCAGCGGCAGCTCCACAGCCTCCTTGATCTCCTGCGGGCAAAAGCAACAGGAAGACACCGTGAAAATGATGAGGCCATGTCCGCTGTGTTGGCACCAGCAATGTTCCATCAGCGGTATCTGCACTGCCCCTGAACCCTGGCTGAATGCAGACCAGACCAGGCACAGATGTGTCAGCAAAGCAGCGTCGCAGATGGTGCCACGTCAGCCTCCTCGATCTCCTGCACAAACCATTCCACTTGCCTGGATCTGCTGGTCCAGCCCGCCCACATCCGCATAGCTCTCTGTGGGTGCGTGCTCCACTTTCATCACATTCACAGCTGCGTCTGCATCGTCGGTCAAAATGCCCACCACCTGGTTGCCCTGCACACACATACACACACACACGAACGGGGAAGGAGGGTGCTTGGAAGGGTGCTCAAATGCTGAAGCAGGGGCTGCCTGGTTGCTGAGGGTGCCCACCCCCAGGTTGCCCTGCACACACACACACAGCATAAAGGCGGGACAGATGGGGCCTTCGAATGGGCCAGAGGCGTTCGTTGCAGGGTTTGCCTCACGCCTCAGAAACAGCCAGTTACCGCCTGGCAGCCCTCTCCGGGCGAGGGAGGGCAGAAGGAACCAAGCTGCACGTTTGATGCACAACAAGGCATACAGCAACAATGCACCTGTCCGATTGTGCTGCCCAGCTGACCCGCACATTCACCACGCCGCCTAACATGCTGCGCTGCCCATCAACAGCTGCTCCTGCATCTGCCCCACCTCTTGCCCACCAAGTGCCACTACCCACCCCGCCCGCCCTGCCCGTCATTCTATAGCACCGGAAACCCCCGCATAAGCTAGCTGTGTGCAGCAGCCCCATGCAGCGCCCACCCAACCTAGCTCTCCCACCCACCCACCCACCTCACAACAACAGCCTTGCGGCTACACCCCGACCCCGACTGCTGGCATCCTCCTACAAGGCTTCTTGCCCACCACCCCACCCACAAGGCTGCATGCACCCGCCCACCTTGTTGTGCAGCAGCACCGTGCTGCCTGGCTCCAGCTGCGTCTTGTCCACAAAAGACATGATGGTCACGTAGTACTCGGGGCCCACTGCGGGCAGGGGATGGGGGGCATGGGAAGCAGGAAGGTGAAGCAAAGATCGGGTGCCCCAAGCCCACCGCGTGCAGGGATGCCGCAGCGGGGTATGGGAAGACGCAGCGGGGCATGGGAAGCAGGAAGTTTGATGGAGGAGCGGGCCCGGCACAGGCAAGCCACGCAAACCGGCAGTCGTGATGGGCACGTAGAAACCGCACCTTGGCGATACCCCACGTTCAATGTGCAAGTCATGCTGTGCCGCAAGTAGACAACCTTGAGTATGCCCCAAACTGCCACTGTCCCAAGGTTATGGTGCAACCGTGCTGTGTGAGCGGCCCAAACTTATCGGCGGCCCACCTGCGGAGGACACGATGGCGTGGTTCTCATCAATCATCTCCTCCAAGGTGCCCACGCTCAGGGGCGTGCCGCGCAGATCATCCACCTGCAGCGAGAGCAGAGAGGGTGACACGAAGGCCAGGCATGCAGAGGTATGAGCAGGCAGACAGGTGCGCAGCGGTCATCCTTTCTACCTCCCTCCGCTGCCTTTGCCCACCCTTTGTGCCTTCCGTCCTGCTGTCTCACACACCCCCGGTGAAACCGCGCAAAGAAGCCAAGCATCCCTGGAGCAAGACATGTGTGCTGCCCTGAAGAACCCAGTGCTCTGCTGCTAGAGCCCCACCGAATGCCGGGGCCGCCCCACTCCAGGGTGGACCGACTTCCTCGTTGTGCTCATCTGTGACTGCTCATCTACAATCGCTCCTGGATTGGTCACAACTCCCCCCCCAGACAGCTCCCCAACCCAGCCATCCCCCTCCTGCCCCGCTCTCTCTTCTGATGTCCCCTCCCGCCGCCCATCAAGACGTTCTTTACCACAAAAGCCCCACCTTTGACCGCTCCTCCTCGTTACGCTCGTCGGCGGGCTTGAGCCGCTCCTGGTTGGTCACAAACTCCTCCTCCATCAGCAGCCAATCCTTGACCCGCTCCAGCTTGAGCAGCCTCAGCTTGCACTTGGCGGTGGGAGTGATGGTGGGCAGCTTGGTGCCCAGTGAAGAGGCGGCCCGCCGCCGCTGCTTCTTGCCCACGCGGGGAGGCGGCGCCGGCGGCTCATACTTCTTCTTCTTCTCCTGCAAGGTAGTGATGTGGTGCGCAGTTGCGTTTCATAACATGCGGTGCAGGGAACCCGGCAAGGGGCGGCAGGGCAGGCCAAAAAGGGCGACAGCAGCTGCAGCGGGAGAGAAGCGTCGGCGGGAGGCGGAGGCAGCAGAAAGAGAAGGGGTCGCCAGCTGCACAGGGCGGCCCTGTCCGGGCTGTGCGGCCGTGATCTGTTGGTCAAGAGCAGCACACTGCTATCGATCGCAGCGCTATCGATCGCAGCCAGCGGCCCGGCAGACAGCCCTCCGCACCTTGTCCTTGCCCTCCTGCCCGCCCGGCCCGCCGCCAGGGGCGGACTGGTTCTGCCCCATTGCGGAGCCCCGCCTGTGCTGCCGGCTGAAGGTCTAGAGCGGCGACAAAGGTGTGTGTCGTCTGGCTGATCACTGTGTCGCAAAGCCCCTCTCCTGCTGCTGTCTAGGGCCGCGTCGATCGAGCAATCAATAGGCACAGATCGCTGGCCGCACCCACCATGCTCACCGCTCAGCAGACCGCAGCAGGCTGCTGAGAAATGAAATTCACCTCTGGCAGCACCAGGCCCCATTCCGCAGCAACAAGCAAGTGCAGGGTTCATTTCAACGCTTCTACACTCCGACAGTTGCGCACCTGCTCAGCACACCACCTGCTCAACTTTCTGCGCAGCGCCTCCTCTAGGCCTCTGGCCTTCACCTGCGGCAGAAACGAGGGGTCCGGGGACCGGCGGGCGGACGGAATGAGCCAGCGGGAGGCGCGGCGGCAGCACGGCCGGCGACTGCGCGCGCTGGAGGACGCGTTCCACCGCACCGTCAAGTACGCGCTGCGCCCGCTCGACCATGAGCAGTTTGCAGAGCAGTTCCCGGGGCTGAGCGAGCACCTGGTGGCCGACCTGTTCCGTGGCTACAAGCAGGTGAGCCGGTGCCTGGCCTGGCAGATCGCCGCTGCCTCCCGCCCCCAGCTGCCGCCACCTGTCGGCCACAATGCCCAGCACCCAACTCGTCATTTCGGCCCCCTTTGCCGCGCCCCAGGCGCTGCACCACACGCGGGTCAACATTGAGGCGGACTTTGGCGAGCTGTGTGAGGAGCATGGGCTGAGGGACAAGCTGGCAACCCTGGAAACGCTGTGTGAGGAGCAGGGCATTGCAGACGGAGATGCAGCAGAGGCGGCCAGGTGGGTGCATCACTTGCAGGCGGCTGATGATGACATCATCAGCTGGTTGCCATGGTTGGCCAGTCGTATGCATAGGCTGATGGCCGATGTCATGGGCTGGCGGCTGAAGGGTGGCCAGGTGTAGCATGAGCATGGGGCGGCAACTGCATGCTGGACTGTGAGCCAGGGGTGGCCCGGTAGCGCTGCCTGTCACCAAACCCATGCACAGCCAAGTTTGCAGCCGCCCTCGATGGACGCAGCGGTCTGCAGCTTCGCATGCTAGCAAGCGCCGGACCAATGAGCTGTTGTGTGTTGGCACAAGCAGCAGCCTCATACACTAGCACTAGCACCCTATCCACTGGTGCCGCTCCGCCTGGGCACCTGCTCACTTGTCTGCCCGCAGGCAGCCGGCGCTGGGGCCCACTCGTGCCATCCGGCTGGGCCTGCTGCGTGCCAAGCAGGCTGAGGTGGAGAGCCTGAGGGCGGTGCTGGAGCAGTGCCAGGCGCGCGGTGCTGAGCTGGAGGGGGTGCTGGGGGAGCGGCGGGCAGCGGCGCAGGAGCTGGCAGTCAAGGCGCAGGTGTGTGGGCTGGGAGGTGGGCACGCAGTCAGTGAGGCAGGGACACTGTTCGCACTGGGTGTGGATGGTGTTGCAAGTGTGGATGTGTGAGTGGCAGCATCTGTGGCTGGGATGGGAAGGAGTGGGTGTGGGTCAGTACCCAAGACGGGCAGGCCGAGGAGCGTATGGCCGCGCTGGCTTGCCAGGGCAAGCCTGCTCGCATGCTAAACTGCCCGAGCGTCTGCTTGGAGCGTGCTTCCTTTCCTGGAGCCTGGCGGGTGGCTTGAAACGCCTGCCTGGCAGCACCCTGCTGAGACAGATGCTCATCCCTGCTGCTTTGCCTGCTGCGCCACCACTTCTGCTGCTGTCCCACTCATCCTCTCTGCACCGTTTGCACTGCCCGCCGTGCAGCCTATCGCGGCGCAGCTGGAGCCGGTGCATGTTTCCAGCAAGGCGTGGGCCAACCGGGTGGTGGAGCCTGTGGGCTAAGCGAGCAGCTGGAGTGGTAGGCAGCACTGTCCGCCGCCACATCAGCTGCACTCTCAGCTGGCTGCCGCACCGCTGCTGGCCACTTTGCCTACTCCGGCCCCTGTACCAGCCTCTTCCCGCTTCCCTTTTGCCACAAAAACGACCGACACTGTACACTAGCACTGACGCTGACCGACCAACACTGCACCCCTTTTGCCTCTCGCACCAGGCTGTGCACAAAGAACACCCCCTGCCAAGCGCATTGCAAAGCATGCTCTAGTTGTAACAGGCTTGCTTACACTTTCAATGCTTAGGCTGGCAGGACATCTAGTGATACGTTCAATTGAAGCAGCGCGAATGAGGACAAGGAGCGTGGCATGCGTTATGTAGCGTCAAACGCCTGGAACAGCAGCCTCTGCACCAGCAAGGCGGGCAGAGGAGTACCCAGCCGGCGCTGCAACCGCACCAGGGAGAGCGCCGCAGTGCGCAGGCGGTGGGCGTCTGCTGGAGGCAAGTGGTGCACCAGCTGCTGTGCCTGGCTGGTGGAGTGGGCCAGCGCCAAGGGAAGCACTCTGCCCAGGTCGGGGCATGGTGTGGGCAGCAAAGCCCACTGCTCGGCATCCAGCGGCAGGCGGACGCTGACAAAGTCGGACAACAGGGGCAGGATGGTACCGCCGGCAGCCAGCAGGGCAGCAAGCACGCCGACCGCGGCGCCTGCTCCAAGCAGCGCACGTGCGGCTGCGATCTGCCTGCTGTGCAAGGCAGGATAGCTGATCCAGTTGCTGAGCAAAACCAGCTGCAGCGGCGTTTGTCCAGAAGCACTGATTGTGTCGGCCGTTGCTGGTGCTGCGGCGACCAGCAGCTCCACGGCAGCCGCGTGCCCGCCTGCCGCGGCCAAGTGGAGAGGCGCACGGCCGTCGACACTCACTACGGCAGCGGTGCCGGGCGCGGCTGCTAGAAGGGCATGCATTACCTCGACATGGCCACCTTGTGCTGCAAGGTGCATGCCAGTCCACCCTGCCACACTGGCAGCTGTGGCGGTGTGGGGTGCGACTGCTAGCAGGACACGCGTTGTCTCGACATGGCCACCTTGTGCTGCAAGGTGCAGGGCCGTACCGCCCTGGACACTGGCAGCTGTTGCTGTGCGGGGCGCAGCTGTCAGCAAAAGCTGCACAGCCGCTGTGTGCCCTCGCGAGGCAGCCATATGCAGGGGCAGGCAGCCGCCTGCATCACCTACTGACGTTGCCCCTGGATCTGCTGCCACAAGCAGCACAACAGCTGCCGTGTGCCCACACTCTGCAGCCTGGTGCAGCGGCAGGCGGCCGGATGCATTGGCTGCCCCAGCAGTGCCAGGCGCAGCAGCCAGAAGCAGCGCAACGACAGGTGTGCAGCCTGACTGGGCTGCAACGTGCAGGGGTGTGCTGCCTAGGTTGTCCGCTGCCGTGACGGTTTGCGGGGCAGCCCGAAGCAGAAAATGCAGAATGGCTGTGTGGCCACCGCTGGCAGCCACATGCCCTGGCACCTGCCCAAGGCTGTCCCGTGCACTGGCAGCGCTAGGCGCAATGTTTAACAGCAGCTTTGCCGCCGCTGTTTTGCCGCGCTGTGCAGCCCAGTGCAGAGGAGTCCACAAGGTGGCGTCCACGGCTGCTGCAGTGTCCTGAGCAGCCGCCAGTAGGAGCTGCATACCCGCCGCTTTCCCGTGCTGAGCCGACATATGCAGGGGTGTCATGCCATCCTTGTCCCTCGCCCGAGCGGAGGCGGGGGCAGCTGTCAGAAGCAGCTGGACTGCCGCCATTGAGCCGTGCACTGCCGCCTCATGAAGTGGCAGCCTGCCCTTGCTATCAGGGGCAGAGGCCATGCTTGGGGCAGCTGCTACAAGCGGCCGCATGGCTGCCACGTGGCCGTGCCGGGCCGCCACATGTAGCGCTGATCTGCCCTGCAGGTCCTTGGCGTTCGCCAAGTGTGGGGCCGCAGCCAGAAGCAGGTGCACTATGGCTGAGCTGCCGCCCATAGCTGCCGCATGCACCTGCGTCTCTCCAGCCAACACGGAAACGGCAGCGTCGGGCACTAGCGCCAGCAGCAGCGCTGCACAGGGGCCGTGCCCCAGGCGTGCGGCGGCCCGCAGCAGGGCGGATGCAGGCGGCTCTGCCAGTCCATCTTCAACAGCTGCAGTAACGGCGGGCAGGGTCACAGGCGTGCGTTGACAGGTGTGCGGCAGGGTGGAGAGCCTCTGACACCCCCGTGTCTGACCTAGACTGGGCAGCAACAGCACAGCGCGGTGCAGCGCAGCGAGGCGCAGCACAGCGCAGCACAGCACACCACATCGTGCATCCCCCTACCTGGCTTCGAGAGTCGTATACAGGCCTCCAGATCCCCCACCAGGTGGCCCAATCCAACACGGCGCAGCTCGACTTCAAGCACGCCGCCGGCGGCCATGCTAAACCTGAAACAGTGGGTGAGGGCGGCGGTGCACAATGCAGTTTGATTGTGTGGAGGGGCGTGGCAAGCGTGGCTGTTCTGCAGCAAGCATGGCCTGAACAGCCAATCCCAGTTACAGGCCAGCATGCATGCACTTGCCCAGGCCCCCATCTACTGCGAAATGTTGCTCAACAGACAAATCGTGACATTCACCTTGCCAGAGCAGCTACATGCCAGCTTGCATGCACATGACCAAGCCCTTGTGTCCTGCCATGCTGCTTTGCAGACAGCTAGCCACCCTGCCAGATCGGCTGGACGAACCTGGACTCGTGGTGCAAGAAGAGGGCGCCTTCCGCTTGCCCAGCATCCACTGCCTGCTTGACTGCAGGCAACAAAGCACATGCGGCGCAAGCTTGATGTTAAGAGGCTGTGCAGCACTTGGCTGGCACAGTCTGCGTAGCAAGCCGCCTGTGCAGCACGAGCACCCAGCCCATGCTGACTCCCAGTCACAGGTCTCGTGCAGCCTGCGTGGGAAGCCGCCTGGGAACCCAGTGCAACCAGCAAGTTCAACAGATGCTGACTCACTGGCCAGCATGTCGAGCACGAGGTGTGCCTCCGCCAGCGAGCGCAGCGGCCCCACGCAGTGCTGCTGGCCGTCGTGAGACAGCACCACCTGCATTGCATCATTCATTTGGGAGCACGGGCCAGGGTCAGAAGCGCAAGCCATGTGTGATTGTGCACGAGCAAAAGTTAAAGCCACTACCGCACACCCCACTGACACCAACCATAAGAGGGTGTATGGTACGGACCTTGTGCTTGACGCCTTCAATCGTCTCAATTACGCCCCTGCTGCCCTCTGAAGCCAGGAGGCGCAGGGTGCGGGCAGCCACCACCGCCTCTGCTGCCGCCCTGCCTGCCTCTGCTGCAGCCAGGCGCTGCCCCAGCGCTGCCACATCAGCCTCGACTGCACCCAGCCGCACAGCGGCGGCAGCCTCTGCTGCAGCCGTGTGCTGCAGCAGCTGTGCCGCCCTGGCCTCAGCAGCCAGGCAGCACGTCCTGGTTTGCTCCAGCAGCCGGTTTGCAGCAACCGCGTGCGCGCTCTCTGCCTGCAGTCTCTGCCGCAGCTCTGCCGCAGCTGCCTCGGCTGCCGCCCTGCCCGCGCAGTCCTCCTGGACCATGCGCTTTGCTACCACTAGTGCATCACGCACAGCTTGGAGCTCATCACACAGTTGTCCAGTGAATACCTTGTGTGCCGCCATGCCCATGCCCAGCTCCTCCACCCGCTGCTCTGCTGCGGCCAGAGCGGCATACTGTGCCTGCAGCTCCTGCCGCAGCTCTGCCGCAGCCTCTGCCGCCGTCTTGCCCGTGCTCAGCTCCTCCGCCCGCTGCTCTGCCGCTGCCAGTGCGGCGTTCTCTGCCTGCAGTCGGTCCCGCTGTTGTGCTTCTGCCAGTGCCTCGCGGTCTTGCTGCAATCCCTGCAGCAGCCCTGCCGCAGCTGCCTCGACTGCCGCCTTGCCCGCGCTCAGTTCCGCCATCCACTGCTTTGCCTGTGCTAGCGCGGCATGCTCGGTCTGAAGCTCCTGCCGCAGCCCTGTCGCAGCTGCCTCGGCCGCCGCCTTGCCCTCGCTCAGTTCCTTCACCCGCTGCGCTGCTGCTGCAGCTACACAGCGCTCTGTCTTCGCTCTCTGCCGCAGCACACCCAGTGCCGCTTCTGCTGCGGCCCAGCCCCGCTCTGCCGCTCGCAGGCGGTGTGCCAGGTCTGCAGCGCTGGCCTCTGCTGCCTCCCGCTCAATACTCTCAGCTGCCAGCTGCCGCTCGCCAGCCTCTGCTGCCATTCGTGCTGCTGACAATGCCTGCTGCTGCGCTCCAGCTTGCTGCTTGGCCACAAACACAACCGCAGCAGCGACTGGGGCCAGGGCTGCAGCAAGAGGCGGCGCCATGGCTCGCTCGCGCGCGTCAAGACTGAGCACGACCCAGGATGCTGAGCTTGGGCGTCCGTTGCGGACCAAAGGATGGGTGAAACAAAGGATGCGCACGTGTCCGAGGCAGAGATCGGCGTCCACGAGGCAAGGCACAGCATGCGCAGCAGCCAGCGGCCCAGACGAGCCACCAGCCAGAGAATGACCAAGCTGCGTGCTTCTGCACGCAGCATGTTTCGGAAAAAGAAAATTTCCGCACTGTCATGAAGCGTTGGTGATAGGATAGACACGAGGGCAGCAGAGACGGCACTGGCAGCAGGGAGCCCAGCGGGCACCACGAGGGCGCCATGGGCAGCACCCACTGCAAGCGCCTTCTGGAATGGCTGCTCGATTCGCACGGACGGGGGGCCGATGTGCTTGTTATATTTTACAAGAGGCCGCCTTCGTGTATCAGAGCAGGCAGGATAGGGATGCATGTACCTCGTTTGCCATTGGAACGCACATGGGTGTGCACCGCACCAACACTTCACGTTGTCACAGCTGGCACACCAGCAGCTGGAACTTGCAAATGTAGATGAACCGATTTGTTGCTTTACGTTCGAAAGAATGGCAGGGAGGGAGACGCAAGCAAGCAATGTCACCGGGAGGCAGCCCACAGGCCTCCCCCGGCTGCCACCCCGGTGCTGGCGGCCGAGGCTGCGAGCCCCGCAGCACCCCGCAGCTGCACATCCACAGCACCTCCCCGCTGGCTGAAGCGCAGCCCTGCCGCCCGTAGGTGGCTCTCCACCACCCGTGGCACTGTGGCCTCCCCGCCGCTGCTGTGCGCGCCGCGCCCCACCACGACGCGCAGGCGCTGGCGCCCCGCTGGCGCCCCGCTGGCAGACGCGGCCGCTGACGTGGCGGGGTCGGCCAGCAGGCTGTGCAGCAGCTCCAGGCGGCGATCCAGGGCAGCCACTGCCTCGTCTGCATGCAGGCCGTGACTGTATTAGGGGGCAGGGAAAGGGGGGCGGGGGCGAGGGTGAGAGGGGCANGGGGGCGAGGGTGAGAGGGGCAGGAAGCAGGGGTGCGGGGAGGGGGATGGGGCAGCGGGCAGTAGTGAGCGGAGGAGAGAGGTGCAGCAAGCAGAGGTGAGCGTGGGGGGAGAGGGGCAACAAGAAGGGGCGAGGGATGAGCACCAGTGACGGGCCAAGGGCTCTCACAACCCACAGCAGCGGTTGCACACTGCAGCATGGGCCTACTGCGACAATACTAATGAGACAGCAAGCCAAACGTCGTAGCTGAAAGGGTACTAGGCAGCTGCGTCGTGGTCACAAGACACACCCAAACCCGCACTCCCTGCCAACCTGACGCCCTGCTAGCCACACGTTTGATACGCGCCCCTGGTGCAAGCCTCGCCCTCACAAACACACGCACACACACTTGAACTCACAGGTCGATGTCAAAGAGGCTGCACACAAATGGGAGGGAGGGGGCAGGAGCAGGCATGATCAGGATCAGATCGTGTCCCTCAAGGCGCTCCAAGGTATGTTACCGGGGGGGGGGGTGCTGGGCAGCAGAGCTCGGTGGCCAGGCAGGGTGCCCGCCGTGTGATCATGCATGGGGCAGGGAGACGCGGAGCACGGCACACTGAGGAACGCTGGGAAAGCAGAAAGCGGCTACCAGGGCTGCAGCCTGACGTGGTCTACGCAATCAAGCGCAGGGTTCACACCCCTCTGCTCACCCACGTGCACCGCTCAACCCCTCATGCAACCCATCAAGTTGAGCAGTGTGCCTCACCTCTTGTCCTGATTGTTCTCCAGCTCTATTCTCTCAGCGGCGCCTGCATGCGCCGTCAGCGCGTCGCGACGCAGCCGCTGCGCCTGCCCCGCCAGCTGGCGAGCCGTCGAGTGCTGGCCGGCGGCAAAGGCCGCCCCGGCGCCACGGGCGGCCTGCTGCCAGCGCCGGCTGAGCTGCAGGGCCTGTCGGCGGTACCGATAGTAGGGATCTGAGGGCTCCCCTGCCTCCTCCTCTTCTGCGCCCGGCAGATACCCATCCCAAGCGGTACCGCCACTCGATAGCCCACTGCCGCGGCTGCGGCTGCGGCTGCCATTGGCAGCAGCAGCATCAGAAGCGGGAGCCTGGCTGCCCACCAGCAGGCTGCCTGGCTGCTCTGCTGGATCTGCCATGCCGGTGCTGCCGCTGGCTGGCACATGCGGTGCGTTGGGCACCGGCGAATCTTCGGCAACCATGTCAGCCAGAGCAGCGGCAGCGGCCCCAGCGTCTCCCTGGCATGCCGCAAGCACTGCTGCCACTAGCTCCCACCCAGCCCAGGCATGCTCTGCCAGCAGCCGCTGCTTAGAAGATCCGACTGCCTCCCGCCGCTGCCCTTGCTGCCCCTGCTGCTGCGGCTGCTGCGGCTGCGGATGCCAACTTTGCTGCTGCTGCTGCTGCGGCGGCTGCTGCTGCCGGTACCACTGCGGCTGCTGCTGATTGCCCTGTGGCTGCTGCCGCTGCGCCGCCGGGCCCGCCCCCCACGCCTGCCCATGAGCGGCAGGCGTTTCAGGCAGCAAATGGTGCACGGCTGAAGAGCTGCCTGCTGTCAGTGGGCCTTGAGGGAAGTCGGAAGAGGTGAGCAGCACCTCATTGCTGCCAGGCTGGTGGTGGGCAGACGGCGATTTGAAGCGTGGCGCCATTGGCTGGGGCTGCCGCTGGCCCGGTGCCTCTGCCAGCGTGCCCCATGAAGTGTTGTGCCGCTTGCCCTTGCTGCCACCTGCACGATCCTGGTTCTGCGACGGCAAAGTCAGGAGATGCATGAGCAGCAGTGGGTTAGAACACTGCGGTGCGGAAGAGTGCAGCAGCTGCATGACAGCGGCGGCAAGCGGCGGCGGTGGCTTCCTCCGTTCGGCTCACCTGCAGCAAGGCTGTCGCCGCGGTATTGAGATTGCCATGGCTTTCCCGAAGCACAGCCTTTACTCTGGACAGTGGCAGCCCCGGGAAAGCCTCGCTGAGAGCGGTGAGGGCGGCGGCGTCCGCGGATGCCGCCATTCGCTGCGGCTGCACCGCTTGGAGACGGAAATCAGACTGCGGGACTCAAAGCGCAAATTTTGACATGGGCAGATGTGGCGAAATGCGCCTTCCTTGGGGCGCTGGCACAGCACGCCGACATTGCCCTGCATGCCAGCTGCTGAGCTCTCAGCCTGGCTGCAAAAGCATGCAAATGCAAGGGAATTCTTTCCATTAAACACCCAACCACTTAGATTGCATGGGAGAGAGAGAGAGGACAGTTCATGGAAATGGTGTCCCGCACGGTTCGCGACTGACCAGGCGGCGCCGAGCAGTTGCAGGGCCTCCTCCTGCGCCCGCTTCCACTGCCATCCCTCCAATGTTGTACTCACGCAGAGACGCAGCACCAAGTGATCACAGCACCGGGAATGGGGCCAGAAAAAAGGCGTGGCAGACGGGACATACAGCTGTTCCGAGCTGCCGGGTTTACCGCGCAAACGGGCGACGGGATTGGCGGGCATTCCCCTTGCCTCCCGACAGCACCCACTGGCTTGCTAACCCGCCACGCACAGTTCTCTAGCCAAGCTCGCCTCCAGCATTAGCCCACGAAGGTTCAGCTGACGTGTCTACACGTCTGCCACACGAACGTCTCCGTGTTAGCGACCCTCCAGGCCTACATCCACAACTCTTCGCGCTTCCTTTGCCAACATCAAACCACTCACGCGAACCCAGCCCGCTTCGCGAACTCCAATTGCCTCGAAACCCAAGCCTCCCCACCCCCAGTCGCCTGCCCACCCTCAGAACCCACCCCAGTTGAGCTCGACTCATTTAGGCCCATCAGGAAGTGCCAAGGCTCAAGGGCCCATCTGTACTGCGTAGAAGTGTTGTCTGTGCCCACCCCAAGCCCTTCCCCGTATCCCACCGCAGGCTGCACCCACGATGAAGCGCTCAGCCTGCGCCCTCCTGCTGGCGGCCCTCCTGTGCGCCGCCAGCCTCCCCGACTTCTCATCCGCCCACCGGGCCACAGCCAACACCAGGTTCGAGCCAGGTCAGTGAGGGTCGATTGTGATGGAACGTGCGGGAGGCTGGGTGGCCATCAGGCCTGCCATTCCCCTGGCCCAGGCGCAGGCACAGGCCCAGAGCCGGGGGTGTCTGCTGGCCTCCCGCCGCCCAGCCCACCGGCCACTGCCTGCCTAGCTCATTTGCGGGCCCAGCTTGCCTGCAGGCCTAGCTTAACAGCTCCCATGCCTTCTTCTCTCTTGGTATCCTGCTCGCCTGTGCCAACGCTCACTCCTGCCCGCCCCTGCAGCCCACGGGCGCGGCCTGAAGGTCACCTGCCGCGTCAAGGCCGCTGCCAGGGTGGTGCAGCAGCAGAAGAGCCAGGTATGCTCCCCCGCCTCCCTGCTCTCCCGCCTTGCTTGCAATTCGGGTGCCCACGGGCTCACCGCGCACTTGCTTTGCGGAAACCAGGCCGCTAACAACCCCCGAAAGCACCGCAGGTCGTGAGCGCGGCCGCCGAGGCCGTGAAGGCCTGCAACGTGTGCCCCTGCGAGAGCGTGGCCGTGGCCGAGGCCAGGGCTGTGGCCGAGGCTGTGGCGACCGTCATCGCCGAGACCTTCATCTCCGCCGCCGGCGGGCGTGAGTGCCGCTGCCCGCTGCTGCTGCTGTGCTGCTGCTGCTGCTGAGCAAGTTGGCCTGCTGCTTGCGCCCCCCTTTTCTGCTGGCCTTCATTTGGCAGCGCGAACAGCAGTACATAAATAAACAGGAGGTGTGAGCTTGCCTGCTCATGCTTGCTCGCCCCATGCCTGCCTGCCTGCCTGCCCACCCACCTGCAGTGCCTACCCGCCTCCCTTCCCGGCCAGGCGTGCAACGCTTCGTCCTGAACCCCACCCCACTCGCACGTCTTCTCACCTTTTCGCCTCTGCAGCGGGCTGCAAAATTGCCGCCACGGCTCAGGCCGACGGGCACGTGGTTGCCAAGGCCACCGCTACCGCTGTCTCCAAGGCCGTGGCCTCCGCCTGCGGCCAGGCTAAGGTGGCGGTTGACGTGCAGGCAAGCAACACCTGGGCTCTGCACCAGTGCACGTGCACATAGGGAGTGGATTGAGTTGCGGCGGGCTCACTGCTCTGCTAGTGCAGGCATCCATGTTCACCCCGCCCACCCGCCTGCCTGCCATGCTGGCCTGGACGCCAGGGGTGCAGTAAGGTGCAGCACCTGCTCCGACGGCTGCCCTCCGGCCCTCTCCCTCTCCGTCCCTCCGTCCGCTTTCGCAGCCACCAAAGGCTCCTCCTGCCAGAAGGCACATCGGTTTCTCACGCCCACGCCCAAGGGCTTCATCATCATAATCTCCTTCTTCCCCCCTCTCCCTTCCCTTCGCTCAGGCCTTCGAGGAAAAGCTGGCCGAAGCCATTGTGGAGAGCTACAGCGAGCTGGACTCCGTGGATGGCGTGGCAGAGGTGAGATCAATCTGGTGGGGCGGGTGGGCAAGGAGAGCAAGGAGGGCAAGGGCGGGGCAAGCTTGACACTTGCATGGACCCACTAGCCGCTGGACCCCGTGAGATCAGTGGGGTGCGGCAGGGTGCCAACCGCAGTGCAGGGAAGGGATGCACTGCTGGCTGAGGTGGGGTTAGGTGGGGCAGGGCTCCGGGCAACAGGGCCGGGAAAAT
>JTEE01000031.1:1550016-1567817 GCA_002896455.3 Chlorella sp. ArM0029B
GTGGGTGAGAGGCTCACACAGGGGCAGGGAACATTGCAGGAGGCTGGCGGATGAGCGCGACGCACGCGTTCAAGGGGTGCATAGCAACAACAGCACGGGTGGGGCAGCTGGCCTTGTAGTTTGGCTGACTCAAAACATACCTTGTAGTTTGAAAACGACCTTGTAATTTGGCTCAACCCTGACTCAACCCTGAGCCGAGCTGAATTCTGGTCCCACTCACCGGGCATGAGCCCCTTCTTGTGCTCGTACACATACTCGCTGCGCTTGGTGATGATTTCTGTGGGCACGCCGCTCAGCGCGCTCTCCTCGGCAGCGCGCTGCGCTGCCACCAGGACAGAGGCATCGACCTTGCCCTGCAGGCCAGGCAGAGCGGGGGGGAGTGGGAGAGGAGGCAAAGGCAGGCAGGGTGAGGGGCGGGGTGGGGAGTTGGGTGCTGCAGACGGTGGAGCCGCGCCGACGGGGGCGTCACGCCCGCGCGGGCAGGTGGGGCAAACAAAACCCACCTTCTGACTATCTATGCTGAGCTAGGCAGGCCCAGGGGCTTGCGCGGCATCTCACACGGCCTGCCCGCCCCCCTGGGCAGCACCCACGAGCCGGATGTCCCCAGCTGCAGGGCGGGTGCCACACGCACCTCTTGAACGAGCTTCTCCAGGTGGCGGACCGTCGCCTGCTGGCCCTCGGCACTGAAGTAGAGGCCCTCGGAGGCCCGCTGCCGGGAGGCAAAGCTGCCCAGAATGGCTGCTGCGCTCATGGCTGCTGCTGCGTGCGTTGGTGGCTGGCGGCGGCGGCGGCGGCGGAGGCAGGCCAAGTGTTGAGGGAGGAGGTTTGAGCGGCTGCGGGGGTGGTGCTGGTACTACAGACACTCGTGTAGAGGAGCGTGAGGTGCGGACGCGTGGGGTTGACGGAGCGGGTTTGAGGCAGGGCACCGACTTTTGCAAAGACTGTCGTGAGCGGCGGGTTGGTCACACAAGGGCAGTCACGGGTTGATGCAACCACGGGAGCAATTAGTCGCTGATTTGTGCGTGGTTAGTAGTGCGCGCATCAGCGCGCCACGGCGAATAGAAAAGGCCGCCCTTCGCCCACATTTCCTCCATTCTCACTCTGTCTCCATCTTCCACGACCCAGCATCCCCTTCTCACCCTCCAGCCTCTCAAGCTCCCACCCACCCACCCACAGGTGAGCAGCGACACAGTGTCAAGTGGCGACCTGCTTGCACTTCTGACTCGCGCCTTTTGCCGATGTGCCTCGCGCGGGGGTCAGCTGGCGCCGCCAAGGCAGCCCTGCAGTGCACCTCGCAGTCATCCAATTGCTGCGCCCAGTGCTCCACGCCTCTCCGCCCCTCAGTGCTCTGTCACCAACACTCTGTGGGCAGGGTTGGGGCCCGCCCAGCGCAACCACCACCGCGGCTTCACCGCGGCGGCGCCCCCGCCCGATATGCCCTTTTGCCGCCGAGACTACCCCCCCACACCGAATCTTTGACAACATACCCCCTCTCCCCACCCCTCATTCTTGCAGTCACCATGGTGCTCCCCCAGAACATCTCCGTCTCCCTCTCCATCATCTCCCTGGTGGCCCTCGTCGGTGCCGGCGTCGCAGTGGGTGAGCCTTGCCTGTGCCTGCCACCCACCTGTTGTATAGTTGGCTGCCGCTGCCGGTCTCGTTGGCAGCACTTGTACCGTGGCGTCGTCGTGCCACTCATGACTCACGTGTTGCCTCGTCATGTGTTGCCTCATGACTAACCACCACCCTTCTCCGGCCCCCTTTCCTTGTCCCCGCAGGCTCTGGCGTGGGCATGATGTCCATGGTCGCCCTGGAGGCTGAGAAGCAGGCGCAGGCGCAGCAGGTTGTGGCCCACAGCCCCCTGGAGAAGGTGGTGGTCAGCCGCGGCTTTGCCGCCACTGGCTCCCAGCAGTAAGCCCTCGCCGGCTTGGGCCTTGAAGCGGCAGGCCCGTGGGCCCCGCTCACTTGATCCTCACCTGCATCGTGCCCCCCCTATGACAACACAGAATGGCGCCACCCGTTGGCACTCGAACTGTACCTGCCTCCCATGACACCCGATACCTTGTTGTCCCGCCCCCGCGGCTCGCCACCCTACCCCTGATTCGCCTGCCACCCTGCCCATGCCCTTCACCCTGCGTTTCATTGACCACTGCGCTCCTCTTCCCTCGCCACACTCAAATGGCTTTTCCATATCCATCCTTAACCCGTCCTTGGAAGCCACTCCGCCACCTTCCCAGCCAGTTCCTGCCAATGCCCCTGCTTTTTTCCGCGAGTGAATTGGCTGCAGCCCAGGGGATGCAAAGATGATTTTGATCGTTCTGTCCTCGTCCTCTTGTCCTCACCTGTGCGGTGGGCCCCGTCGTGTCCCCCCCCCCCTGCCTGTTTTTTGCCCACCGCCAGAACCGCTTCTGCCCAGCTGTAACAAATTGACAACTCTTTGAGACAGTGCAAGCTAGTTGAGCGGTGGTGGGTGGGCTCAGCATAACCTTTCAGCAAGGCAAGCTGCCTTTGTTTGGCAGGCTGTTGACATCAGGGCGGTTGAGCCATAGCTGGCAGTCTTTTGTCTGCGCGCTGCTTTTAATGCTGCGCTGTAGCTCTGTCCCTGCATCTCCTCGTGTCTCGAACACTGGTTGCCTGTGTGTGCGCCACAGGAGGGTGCTCTGTCCTTGGGGCTGGGCAGCTCTGGTTGAGACGACCCCAGCTGTGAGCTAGTTGCCGCCAGGGTGTTGTGTTGCTGCTGGCACAGAATCCCAGGCTAAACTCCACACAGTACACAGAATCACAAAGGAGGGCAGCCACAACAATACGGGCAGGACACAGTGGCGACACCCGCTGCGGCGCTCACGCCAGGCGCTCACGCCAGGCGTGGCGTGCTCCCGCTCTGGGCTCCAGGAACCGTGCGCCGCTTTCGCCTGCGCCGCTTTCGCCACGGGTGATCAGCACACCGTTTGCACACTCCAGAGCGCGATGAACGAGTTGAATTGCGAGTCGGAGGTCCTGCCGGACCTCTGGCTTGCGGGCAGCGCTGTGGCCGACTTTCAGCTCCCCGCGGCGAGCGACGATCCTGTGGGGTTGCTGGGATGGCTGCCCCTGCCTGGCGCCTCGCAAGGCTGCCTAGAGGGTGGCGCCTCGTTTGTCGGCACTGCTACCGTCTCCGCCAGCGGCAGCCTACCGCCGGGATGGAGCTGCGAAGTGCCCTACTACAACGGGCAGGCTGAGCCCCTGGGCAGCAACGGCATCGCAGCAGGCAGCACCAAGGCACTCTGCACACTCAGTAGCCTGGGCGGTGCCGCCACGAGCCTGAGCTTGCCCGGCCTCGCCGCCACGTACGCCGTGCCAGCGGCGGCAGCGCCTGCATCGGCCGCCCCGCCGCCGCAGCAGCACAGCGCCAAACCACTGGTGTCTGAACAGGAGAAGCTTGAGCGAGTGCGGGCGCAGAACCGTGCCAAACACGCACGCTTCAGGCAGCGCCAAAAGGTGGGCGGGACTCAGGGCCGGGCGGGGCGGGGCAGTGGTGCTTGCCGTCGGGCTGGTGGGTGCCAGGCAGCAGGTTCGGGCTGATTTGGTCTGGGCTGGTCAGTGGTGCTTGCTGGCACAGCAGTCGGCACCATGCCGATCATCACGCACACATGCATGTCGGGTGCCACCCGCCCGCCTCTCCTGCACACACCCGCACCCTGCCCCGCCTGCCCGCCTGCCTGCCTGCCTGCCTGCCTGCTTGCCTGTCTGCCCCCTGCAACTCTAGTCTGGTCGTGATGTCAACAGGTCTTCACATCCTTTGAAAGAGTGTTCAACTTCAGGACAATCCAAACCTCTGCCTGGCTGCGCAGGAGAAGAAGGAGGAGCAGGCACAGCAGTATGAGGTGGCAGCAGCAGACGTGGAGCGGGAGCGGGGGGCAAACAACACGCTGCGAGTGACTGGGGACCTTTTAGAGGCACTGCGTGGCCAAAAAGACGCCTCAGTGGCAGTGCTGGAGCAAGCGGCGGCAGCGGCACGCGGCAGCAGCGGCGGCGGGGCCAGGCAGGGGCAGCTAGATGGGCAGGCGGTTGGGCAGGTGAGGCAGGCAAATGGCTTGGCGGGGTTGCAGCGCTTGGCAGGTGATGCACGAATGCCGTTTGCCTGCAGCACGCCCGCCTTTACTGAGCCCCCCGCTGATCGAGGGACCCTCTCAACTGCAGGCGCATGTGGCAGGCGGCGGTGCCAGCCTGGCGCCTGGTGCCAGCCTGGCGCAGCGTTTGGCACGCCTGCCCTTTGAGGAGCGAGTTGAGCTGTGCAGCCGCTCCTTCCGGGCGTCCAAACCGGCGCACCAGCTGCTGCTGACTCAGCAGGCGGGAGATGCGGTGGATTGGCTGGCGGTTGACGTCAGGTCAGCCCCGCTTGTGTGTCGCCGCAGCGCTGCAAATCGAGTGTTTAAGTGACGTCTGGTCAGCCCTCTGGGTGGGCCTCATGCCGGGGTGCCATCACCTGCGGCTGGCTTGCAGCGCCCCGCTTCTCCGCCCCTTGCTGCCCTGCCTAGCCTGTCCCCATTGGCGTGTGCACCCGCCATTGTGTGCCCATGCGCTGCCGTGCACCACACCGCCGTCCCAACGCGGTGCTTCTCCTGCTTCCGCCTTTTGGCAGCCATGCGCCAGTCCTGCTGGCCTGCACCCTCGGCGTGCCGCTTTACCCCACATTCTTGCCCCCCTGGGTTGCCTGCCCCACCTGGGTGCCGCCATGCGACCGTCCTGCTGCCTCATGCTGCCCTCTGCCCCTCGTGCACGTCGCCCTGCTGCCTACCCCACCTGCCTGCCTGCCCCCTTAGTTGCCTAAATCCACCTACCTTGCCTGCCCCCTTGCCTGCCTGCCCGCAGGACAAAGCAGGCAGTGAGCAGCCATTTGGTGGAGGCCAGCCCCGAGCTGCTGCAGCTGGCCCTGCTCATGTCGGCTGATGACGTGGTGCAGGTGGGTGGGTGGGTGAGTGGTGGAGGTGCGCGTGGGGTGGAGTGGGGTGGAGGGTGCAGAGGGGTGCTGGGCGCCAAGGAAGGCGAGTGTACTGCAAATCATCACACTGGGTGCTGCCCCTGTACTGCTCCTGGGCATTGCCCCTGTACTGCTCCTGGGCACTGCCCCTGTACTGCTCCTGGCCACTGCTCCTGTACTGCTCCTGGCCACTGCCCCTGCACGGGTTGTGAGCGGTGGGGGTGTGAGGGTGAGCCAGGGTGGGGGATGGCGTGGGCACCGCTCACCGGCTGCCTTGTGCAGCCTAGTCTGGCGGGGGCCGAGCCTGGTGCCCTCCTGCCCAGCACATTGCTTTCACGCTTGGCCGTGGTGATAAGCACATGCCCCCGTGCTGCCAACCGCCTCCACCCTGGCAGGACTGGGCCGAGTTTGGCGCCTACGTGGCGGGCGTGCTGTGCCAGCTGGACAGTGGCCAGCTCAGCGAGGCGGAAGCTGAGGCGCAGCTGTGCCCGGCCTTATGCTACCAGGTGCGTACTGTTACCTACATTACTTGCTGTATTACCTCCTTTATCAGGAGAAAGAACAGTGCATGCCCGAGTCTGTGGCCCTTGGCTTCTTTACCTGTTGCAACCTCACACAATTGGGCTGCACCCTTCCTCTTCTGCCCCGGGGGTGCTGACCCCTTGAACGCTTGCTGTGCCGGTCCAATAGGGCCTACTATGCGGGGTGACTGTACCACACACCACCTATGCCGGAAAAGCAGCGCTGCCCTGGGGTGGCTTTGCGGCTGCTGTTTATGCTTCCCCAAGCTCGTGCATGCCGATGGGGTGGGTGCTGGATGCGCCGGCGCCTTGCTTGCTCCACCCTATGTCGTCGCTTCCCTCCTTCTCACGCAGTGGTTGGTGAAGTGCTCCCCAGGGGTTGTTGAAGCGTGGCTGCCTGGGCGGGCAGGCCGCGAAGCTGGCAGCCCACGCACGCTGGTTGCCTGCCGCCGTGGCACGCAACACACACCCACATGCCACCGCACCCTCCCAGCTCACCTTCCCTGCCCTGGGGGCCACCCTCCCTAAGGGCGAGCATCCAGGGTCTCAAGCCCCACACCTTTCCCCACAAATACACGCTCACGTTGCTCCCCTCGCACCCCACCCCGCTGTGTGCAGACCATGCTGCACGTGCTGCTGCTCATCCACCGTCCAGAGCATGAGCACCACCTGTTGAGGCAGATGCGGGCGCCGGGGGAGAGTGAGGAGGCTGCGGCGGCGCGCTGGCACGGCGTCATGGTGAGCTGGCAGTGGTGACGTGGCAGGTTGTTGTTTTAGACGTGTACTTTATTTGATTGAACTGGTGACGTGCTGACAGTGGGACGCACGACAGACAAGGTGTGCAAGGTGTTGCATGCATTGAAGCAAGGGGTTGCAAGGGGTTGCAAGGTGGGCAGGTGCGGGGCGTGAGTTGGATTCTTTCATGCGCACGTGGCACAGCTGAGGGCCACCGCAGACAACCAGGCAAGCCGTGCTGGCGGGCAGCAGCACTCCCTCCTCTCTGCACTTGCTGCCACACGTGTCTGATGTAGCCTGACAGAACTGCAGTGTCTGCAGTCGCCGCTCCCTCTGCACAGCAGTCCTGGGTCGACTGCATGCAATGCAAGGGCATGGGATGTGGCCGATTTCTGCGGCCCCCGGCTCCGCTGCCGGCAGGGCACCGGCCCGCTTGTTACAAGAACTTCCCGGCGCAAAGAGAAGGCAAACCGAAGAAGAAGGAGAAAAAAAATGAAAGTTGGAAGAAGGGTTCCCCTTGCTTAAATCACGGGACAAACTCGAAAGTAAAGTAAAGTGTGTGGCCATGTCTGCCGCCACCTGGCTGGCCCGTCTCAGACCTCCGGCACACGCCTCTGCCCCTGCAACGTG
This sequence comes from Chlorella sp. ArM0029B, assembly GCA_002896455.3. Lineage (NCBI taxonomy): Eukaryota > Viridiplantae > Chlorophyta > Trebouxiophyceae > Chlorellales > Chlorellaceae > Chlorella > Chlorella sp. ArM0029B. The sequence goes on from JTEE01000031.1 coordinate 1,556,863, forward strand.
CGCCCGACTGCCGACGCACCCGCCTCCCTACCATACAACCCTACATTCAATCTCTGCCCCTGTCACCTGCGCCCGTCACCTGCGCCGCCTGCAGGTGGAAGCAGGTGTGACACGGGAGCAGGTGCGTGCGATTCTGCCGGCGCACAGGGAGTACGTGGCACGCATGGAAGGGCTGGAGCGGGAGACGGCCGGCTGCCTGGGCACTTTGCAGGAGGCGCAGCAGGTGTGGATGGGTGGTGTGTGGGTGTTGTGTGGGATGGAAGAGTTTTGGGCGAAAGACATCCGGCTGCCTGGGCGCCGTATGGGAGGCGCAGGCGGAGTGGATATTGGGCTGGGCGGGCGGGTGCAAGGCAGGGAAGCCTTGTGTGGGGTGAAGCAATGGGAGGACGCCGCCTGCTGCCTGGGAGCCCTGCAGGAGGTGCAGCAGGGGCGTGTGTGGGTGTGAATGAATGCAGCAACTTGGGTGGCATGCTCCGAGGAGGCGGAGACGGCCGGCTGCCTGGGCGCCCTGTGGGGGGCGCAGCAGGTATGTGTATGTGGGTGGGTGGGTGGGCGGGTGCAGGGTGGGGGCGGCTTGCATGGTGGGAAGGAGGCTGCCTTGTGCTGGGGCACCCTGCAAGGAAACTACTACTGCAGCTCCAACAGGCAGGTGGAAAGCAGCCCTCGGCAACTGTCCAGCTAGTGCACGCTTGAACCACACTTTCCTATACTGCCTTGACGTGCCTGTTCCACTAAGTGCTCTATATTGAGGTGCCTGTATACCGAGTGCTCCTCTGAAATGCAACCAGAGGTCACAACCAAAGATGCCTGAAGCAGCCATTGTAGTTCTGAGAGAACACTGGATTCACACCGTGTGCGTGCAGTCCTTGGACAGCCAGCTGAGGCAGCTGGGCAGCGCCAGCCTGAGGTGAGTACCAGGGCAACCCTTGCCCCGCTTTTTAGTAGTAGCTGGTCGTTCAAAGAGGAGCCCAGCTTCTGGGCAGCGCTGAGCTTGTGTTGCGTTGTGTTGCGTGGGGGACGGGGGGTGTGGCCCATTGGGAGCAAGCGTCAGCGTAGTCTTTTGCCTGCTTTGCCCTCACACCCGTGTGGCGACCCTGGCTCAACTCCCGGGGAGCTGAGCATGTGCATGTGGGGCGCAGGAGCTGTGCCTGTGGAGCAAGCAGTGCGTGCTCCGCTGCCATCATCCCTACGTCCAGCGCTGCTAGCAGCTGCAGCCCACCCGGTGTCCTCAAATGCGAGCTCTCATTCATTCAGTCATTCATTTACAGAGCCGCAGAAACACACAAGTGTGCCGCAGATGCGCCATCCCAGCATCATGTGAGCGCTCCCCCCTCCCACACCTGGCGCCTGCCCCCGCCTGGCCCGCAGCTCTGTGATGCAGCGCTACCTGGGGACGTATGAAGCTGCCAGGAAGCTGGCGCAGCAGCCCACCGCGGCGCTGCTGGCACTTGAAGACCTCTTCTTTGCACTGGGTGAGTGGAGCCTGTGACCCTGCTTGCACCTCAAACCTTCAAATTGTGGCCATGCCGAGCTCTCTGCGCTCACCGCTGATGCCACCCCACCACCCCGCCTTGCTGGGTACAAATGAGATCCTATTTTACGGCAATCACTGGCATGCTGGGCATGCTGGGCATGACATGCCAAGCTCACCGCTGATGCCACCCCACCACCCCCCTTACTAACTTGCCTGCAGGGGGCACGGTACCGCCGCTGCAGGCGGCACGCATCCTGGCTGCCTGCCGCCCGATGCACCCAGACCTGCCTGCCATTGTCCAGGCAGGGATGCAACACCACGGCCTGCTGCCGCCCCACGCCCCTGCCTCCTCAGCACCAGCAAGCGGCAGCTGGGCGTGGCTGCCCCCGCAAGCCGCCGCCTGTGCGGGCGGCTGAGGGCACCCTGTGGCGGCAAGAGGGCACGGCGTTAGGACCCTGGGAAATTGGTATTCAGTACAGCTAAAGCCCTCCCACCTCAACCGCTTCTGCTCGTGCTTGCCTGTGGCGCGCCTATTGCATGTGCTAGCGACACCAATCAAAAGCAGCAACGACTAAAGAAGACCAGACGCCACTGACAGTCAAGTTTGGCCCCCTCTTCCCTCCTCCACTGGTCTGGCGTGGGATACCGCATGTAAACTAAAGCAACCAACCGCAAGTCGGCCCGGCAGGGGTGAGGGTGCACGCCGAGTGTTTATTGGGTAGTGCTTACCCTGGGCATACATCGCCCACCCATCACACAAACACGGCCAAGAGAGAGCGTCCCAGAAAGGCATGAGCATGCACTCCCGCAGGGTGGGTGCCTGGCGGCAGCCAATCGCCACTCCTTCGTTGCACAAGGGCAGGTCTGCCCTGCCTCACAGCGTCACTCGTGTACTGTGCTTGGCTGAGAGAGCGACCACCTTGGAGGTTGCATGCGTGTTTAATGAGAGGAGAACCTAAATCGTGTGCTCGTCCCTTCGCCTGGCCGGCGTCAGGACTGAATCCACTCCCACTTAGCAGTCTACCCGATGCATGCATGCACATGCAACGCCCATGCACAAATTGGTTTTTAGTAGTAAAAACGAATGGCTGACAGCCCCCGCATGTTACATTCGGCAAAGGAGGTGGTACTAGGACGTCAGGGCGGGAAAAGGACGAGGGCAGGATCTGGGGGGAGCACACAGCCCGGGCTGCCAGGCTGGCCGGGCTGGACTGCCAGCCTGGCGGAGGAGGCAAGCTCAGCTAGCTCTGCTTGCAAGTGGAGGAAGACTGCTCCGCCTGCACCTCCTCACTGTCCTCCTCCTCCTCCTCTGCTGATGGCGCCGCTGCTGTTACTGCTGCTGCTGCTGGCGGCGGCGCGGCTGCTCCCTCCTCTGCCGCCTGCAGGTCGGACGGTGCTGCACCGGCGCCCTCAGCAGTCTCCTGTGGCGGTCCCACCACCTCTGAGCCCACCGTTGGCACGGGGCTGCCGACCTCGCCATCTGATGCAGCGGGGGCTTCCCCCACCGCTGACTCCTCCCCGGCAGCCTGCTGCTGCTGCTGCTGCTGCCCCTCCTGCTGCTGCTGCTGCTCCTGGGGAGCGCCCTCTGGGGGGCCGCTCACACCAGCTGGGGGGACACCATCCGTGCTGATCGCTGCCGCCGCCTCCTCTGCTTCTGAAGCTGCCGGCGCAGCTGCCGCCTCCTCCTCCACAGGCGGTGGCGGGTCTGACGCTGCGCCCGCTGCCACAGGCACTGCAGCCTCTGCCCCCGCCACGTCAGCCGCAGCGGCTGCCGCCGCCGTCGGCGCCCCGTCGCCAGAGGTGCGCCCACGTGGGGTCAGGGTGGCCTCAATCAAGCCGGGGTTCAGTCCGGACGAGATGTTGTGCACCTTGCTGAAGGTGAGGTCCCACAGGCTCTTCCCGCTCACATCCTGCAGGGGGCAGGCAGCGGTGGTGATTATGACGAGTATGACAGGGCCGGGGCGGGGGGTGGAGCGGGGGTAGGGAGGCTGCAGGGCGCTCAGACAACCTCAAGGCGAAGTGCCGCTTGGGTGGATCCATCTCGGCATGCATAACCGATCCCATTGCGCTCAGCAGGCGCAGGCAGGTGTGGGCTTCAGTGCACCGGCTGGCGTGCGGCAGGCCATGCGCTGTGCTGTGCTGTGCTATGTGCCCCCTCGCCTCCCATCACCGTGACGCAGCCATTGCCCGCCCACTGCACGCCCGTGCCCGCCCACCTTCCACTGCTGCGTGAGGATGCCTGAAGATGCCAGCACCAGCAGCATGTTCTTGGCATTCTCAGGAACCGACTCCTGAACGGCCTCGTGCCGCACGGCCATGCAATCCTGCGGGAAAGCAAAGGATTGAGCAGGGGTTGGCGTGGGGTGCAGAGGGCTGGCAGGGATGGGGCAGTGGTTTGGGGACAGTCGTTTTTAGAAGTGTGCGGGGCAGGCACCAAGGAGGTGAGGGCACATGCAAATGTACATGTGGCGCACACATGCGCTGCGCAAACCGCCAGGCGCAATCCCAGAGAGTCCACAAGAGGGCCCCCACACAACAAGAAAAACCTTCTTGAAAATGTCACCAAAAAACATGGGGTGCATGGGAGGGGCGGGGGCCCCAGGTGGCACTACTGCCCTCACCAGCAGCGCCTGCAGCACGGCCTGCCAGAGCGCGTAAAAGTCCTTGTCATTCTGCACCACTTCGATGTACTGCGGGCAGGGGGTGGGGGCAGGACGATTGGGGGGATGTGAGGTGGTGGAGGAAGGGCGGGAGCAGGGCACGTGAGGGGCGGGAGATGCGGGCAGACATGCGGATGCAGGGCAAGCAGGGCCTTGGAATGCGGGACAGCTGGGTCAGACACGTGAGAAGACATAGCGGACGGCTAGCATGCCATGACGTGCATTGAGGGCTGCCGTGGGGCACGGCCAGCTCGTGGAATCGTGTCTTGATGCAAGCCAACAGCACAGCACGGCACAGCACAGCACAGCACAGCACAGCACAGCAGAATCGCGGGACAGCCACACACAATCATATTACACTCACATCAAGACTACAGCAAAGCATCACAATCAAGACCACAGCGTGGCACAGCACAGCGCAGCACCGCCGGACCGCAGCACAGGCACACACAACCACATCACATGAAGAGCACGGCACAGCGCAGCACAGCATGACCGCAGCGCACGTGCCTGCAGCACTGTTTTGATGAGCATGGAGATGGCCAGCCGCACGCTCTTCTCAGCGCCCGGGTGGGAGCGCGCCTTGGGGCCCGCCAGCTTGGCCAGATCTGCAAGCAGGGGGAGGGGGAAGAAAGAGTGCAGCTGTGAGGCAGAGAAGGCGGTGAGCAAGGGCCTGCTGTGAGGAGACGGTAGGGGCCTCAGCGTCTGCACACCAGCAGCTTACAACACCCAACCTGTTTACGAATATCCCCCCCCCCCCCCCACGTTATCGAGGGCAGTGGCCCACACTGGCCCACACACTGGCCCACACACGCTGCTCACCCGTGGCCACCGGCACCAGCATCTCTCGCAGCGTCTGCACCCACAGCTCAGGGGGCAGGTTCAGCCGCTCGCTCGCCACCAGGGCGCGGCTGCAGAGGGGCGAGAAGGCAGGCAGGCAGGCGGGGGGGGGAGGGAGGCATGCGTGAGGTGGGAAGGAGGAGCGTGGCAGTGAGATGCAAGGAAGGAGGGGCGTTGCTGTTCGAGGTGCATGCGTGTGTCGCCGCCACGGAACCTGTGCCCGAAATGCGCCGTTCATGGTAAAAGCGGCCAAATGCCCTCACCGGCTGGCACTCGCTCCTTCCACACACCGTCCCTCCGCCCCCCTCATCCTTTTCCTCCTTTGCCCAGCCCCACCTCGCATCAACTCTCCTCCTGCAGCCCTCAACCTCCTAACCGAATTCCATCCCCATCCACCCGACCACCCACCTGAGCACCTGAGCACCTGATGGCATTGTCCCGCAGACCCTGGCATGCACTCTTGCAACACACACAGTCCCTTTCCCACCCTAACTTCTCAACAGCTTCCCTCCCACCCACCCACCTGAGCACCATGATGGCGTTGTCCCTCAGCGCCTGGCACTCGTCCTTGCACAGGCTCTTGGCCAGCAAGCCCACCGTGGTCAGCCAGAGGCCCACCAGGGTCTCTTCTGCAAGCAAGAAGAGACAGGCACAATCGCACAAGTGCATACATCAGAACAGGGAGGAGGTTGTGGTCAGCCAGTGGCCCGTCCCAACCGGAAACAAGAACTGAAGACACAGTCGCACAAGTGCACACATCGGAACAGGGAGGAGGTTGTGGTCAGCCAAGGGCCCACCAGGATCTTTGCCTCTCTGCAAGCAACACATGCAAGTGTGGAGGGAAGGCACCATCCGTTGAAAGCATGCTTCTCAGCAAGGAGGGGCATGTGATGGGCCCGCGGCCTACCAGGGGGGCCTCGTCTGCAAACAACACATGCAAGTGTTGAGGGAAGGCATGGAGCACCACACGTTGAAAGCATGCTTCTCAGCAAGGAGGGGTGTGCGGTTGGCCAATGGTCCGCAAGGGCCTTGTCTGGAAAACGGGGAGTGTGGAGGGAAGGCATGGGGCACCAGTTGTTGATACACAACGTACTACGTCCGAAACAAGGAGGGGCGTGTGGTGGGCCACAGGTCGCGCAAGGGCCTCGTCTGGAAAGGGCGGGGAGGTTGGAGCCCAGGCACCCCCCATTCCCCGACTCCACACCAGCCGCTCACGCCACACCAGCCGTTCACTCCACACCAGCCGCTCACTCCGCACCAGCCGCTCACTCCACACCAGCCGTTCACTCCACACCAGCCGCTCACTCCGCACCAGCCACTCACCCGACTGCGGCGGCTCTTGGGTCGTCCCCCAGCCGCCCTACCTCCACCCATCTTCCAGCGGGGCCTCCTCATTGTCCACCCAACAACGATACCCCGGCCACCCTGCTTTCCCGACTCCACCGCCCACTGACCCGACAGCGGCGGCTCTTGGTCATCATCCAGCCCCGCCCCCTGGGCGCCCCCCCGCTGGCTCTGGGTGACCAGCCAGTTGAACAGGGCCTCAATCAGGTCCAGGAACTTGACCGCCGCCTCCACGTTTTGCTGCAGGCAGGGTGAAGGGAGCAGGGACACAATGACGTGTCGGGACAAAGTCACGTGTCATGTATGTGCAACCCAGGATTTACACATATATGCATCTACACATACATGCATCTATTTACATATGCATGCATCTATTCATGCATCGATTTACACATACATGCATCTACACCTCCCTGCTTGACACGCGCACCCACCCACCCACCCTGGTCTGTACCGCGCTGCCCACCTGCTTGTACCGCTTCACGTACTGCTCGCACGTATCCAGCAGCGGCAGGTAGCTCTCCCCTGACAGCGCCTGCGGGTTGCTGCACACCACGCTGAGGGACTCAAAAGCCAGCGGGGCGGCCTCGGGGCGCACTGCAGGCAATGGAAGTGGGTGCAAGCTGTGAGTGTAATGCTCAAAGGCATTCTTCTCATGTGGGACACATAGGCCTGAATCCGGGGGCGGTCCCGCCTCGGGGCGCGCACTGCAGGTGGGCTGGGGAGAGGTGCAGGGTGCGAGTGCAACGTGGGGTACATAGACCCGAGTCCGAGGCGCACTGTACTGGGGGGAGGGGGTGCCGGCTGTGAGTGCAAACATGATTTGGATGCAGCACACATTTCACGTGGGGTACATAGACCCGAGTCCATGGCGCACTGCAGCGCGGGAGGGGGTGCAGGCTGTGAGTGCAAGCACACGGAAGCGACACACATGTTATGCTGGCTATGCACTGCATAGGCCTTACAGCCTATGCAGTGCATATGTAGTCCGGGGGTGGGCTCTGGGCGCTCTGCACGAGCGGGCAAAGGGCGGGTGCAGAGTCCAGTGTTGAATTGCGTTGTGTGGCCCTGCCCTTGCCCCCTGAAACCCCAGCAGCCCGCTTAGACCCACACTGTTCACCCCCACATCACGGATCTGCTACAGCCGGATCGAATAGGGGGTGGGCCCTGCCGCTGAGGGGCGGGCCCGTCGGCAGGCACTGGAGCGCGCAATTCTCCCAGCAAACATCTGCACTGTTCTTGTGATCATCCATAGAGCAAAAACTAAAATCATGAAGAAGACCATATCGTGAAGACCGTATCGTAAATCCATGATTCCTAGCCACGGAAACCGTGCGCCCTCTCCAACTGGCTTGCCTGAGGTGAGCTTGATGATGGCACACACGGTGCGCCAGTCGGCCTCGGTGCGCACGTAGGGGGCGCTGCTCTTCAGAAGCGTCAACATCTGCGGCAGCATCGATTGAGTAATGGGTGATAGGTTGATTGGTTGATCAGGGGTTAGATGTACGGTTCAGGGCGCTGCTGCTGAACAGCACATCTGCGGCAGCATCGATCGAGTAATGGTTGATCCCTAAACCCTAGTTGGTTGATGGTTCACTTGATCAGGGGTCAGGGGTTACGGTTTTGGATTCAGGGTTCGGGCCGCTGCTGTTCAGCAGCGCCGTCAGTTGCGGCAGGGGCAGGTGCACGTGAGAGTGGGAGTGGGCAGTGAGAGCGGGGCAGCGAGAGCGGGCAGTGAGAGCGGGGCAGCGAGAGTGCAGGGACAAAGAGGGACAGGCGAGGCGGCATGAGGGGCCGGGAGCTGCATGCTGCTATAGAGTAGATAGGATTAGGATTTACCGATAAAATATTAACCCTAACCCTAAAACCCTAAAGACCCTGAAACCAGCGTGTCTTGGCCGCATCTGCATTCAAGCAGTGCAGGCAAACACGCACCTTGGAGGCAGTAACGCCCGCCTGGTTTCCACACTCCCCAAACCCTTGCCTGCCACACCTCCCACTCTTCAGCTTAGCCACCGCCGCAGGCCCCATGCTGGTTCTATAACACAGGGGCTCACCTCGTAAGCGATGGGCTCAGCCAGCTCCCAAGCAACATTGGGGCTCAGGCCAATCACCAGCTTCAAGCTGCATGGGCGGGAGGGAGGGAGGGTGGCACGGAGATCAGTGGCACGGCCACATGTAGGCGCGGCGTGAGGTCACACGTTTAGGGTAGGGTCTTGCCTGCCACACATCTGTAGCAGTGGCTGCCCCTGCCTGCTGCTTTGCCCGGGTGGCCGCCGCCGCTGTGCTTGCACCCCCGCCAACCATTACCCCTCTCCCCTCCCCTCCCTTCCCCACTTCCCTGCCCCTCCCACACTGTTCTTCAACCAGCGCACCTGTTCAGCAGCCCTGCCTCTTCCCACACGGAGTTCAGACCCCAACCCACACACCTCCTCAGCAGCCCTGCCTCTCCGATACTGTTCTGAAACCCCAACCAACACACCTCTTGCCAACCACCCCCAACCCACACACCTCTTCAGCAGCCCTGCCTCTGCCACACTGTCCCACAACACACCTCTCCCATACTGTCCTGCCACCAACACACCTCTTCGGCAGCCCATTATGTACCATGCTGTCCACCAACCCCAACCCACACGCACCTCTTCAGCAGCGTCTCCGCCGTGTCCTCCTTGTAGGGCAGCAGGCGCTGGCAGATGCGCAGCAGGCCCATCACGGCACGCTCCACAAGGGAGTTGACAGACACAGCTGCAGCGGGGGCGGTAGGCAGGGGCAATGGAGGGCAGGCCGGATCGGCGTGTGGGTGGGATGATGCCAATGATGATTGCTGCTGCGTGCTGCTTCTGCTGCCTCGAAACAGTCCACAACCCCACCAGCCATGCCACCACAAGAGCCCGGTCGTGATTGCGCAAAATTTGACTTAACTGGCGCCACAAGCACCGGCTCCAGGCAGACCTCCCCCCAACCCTCTTCAAGTTCCACCAAAAGCACTGTTTCACCCCCGTGGCTCACCGTTGTCAGAGGCGGTGCAGGCGGACAGGAATTCGTGCAGCAGGGGCCAGATGAGGCCCACCCGGTCGCGGTTGCGCAGGCTGAGCGCCACAAGGAGTTCCAGGCAGAGCTCGGCGGGGGCGGTGGCCTCGCCGGAGCGTGCCGCGGCAGCCACGTTGCCGCCCGCCCACATCACCGCCTTGACCAGCTCGACCAGCGACTCGGCCGTCTGCATTGGAGGGAGGAGAATAACGAAAGTAAAAATAAATGTAAAGAAAGTGATGTTGCCGCCCGCCCACATCACCGCCTTGACCAGCGACTCGGCCGTCTGCACTAGAAAAAAAAAGAAAGCAAGAGTAAAATGTAAAGCAAGTGATGTTGCTAGCCCACATCACAGCCTTGACCAGCTCGACCAGCGACTCGGCCGTCTGCATTGGAGAGAAAGAAAGAATAAAAAGAAAGAAGCTGTAAAGAAAGTGATGTTGCCAGCCGCCCACATCACCGCCGGGACCAGCTCGACCAGCGACTCAGCCGTCTGCATTAGAAAATTAACTTAGAAAATTAACAAAGACAAAGAGATGTGAAAAGGGAGTGATGGCGCCGCCCGCCCACATGACCGCCGGGACCTGCGGCTTGGCCGTCTGTAGTGGCCGGGACAGTCACGGCAAAGGAACGCAGACAAGTGGGAGAAACCCTGGCGCTGCCCGCCAACATCCCCGCTGCACAAGCAACCCAGCGTTCTGACAACAGTGGGCCACGCACGTCGAGGACCCTGAATAGGCACCCCCCAGTTGAGCGCTGACCACGAGCCGTGACCCCTTAAATTCCTTTCCTCAGCCAACCACCGCCCCTCGGCCCTACCTCCGCCTGCTAGAAAGCTCTGTCACCGCCCTCCCCCCCACCCCCACCAGGAAACACATGACTCCTTAAGCTCCTCCAACAGCCAACCACCGCCCCTCATCCCTTCCTCCGCCAGCTAGAGAGCTCTGGCACCACCACCCCCCTCCCAGGAGCCGTGACCCGCGCAGGTCCGCCCTCCCAGCCCGCCACCCGCCCCTCAAACCAGCCCCCAGCCACACCAAAAGCAGGGCACCGCCGCACGCCCCGCACCAGGAATTTGGAGTCTGCAAATATTTCCTCCACGTGGCACACCTCCACGCTGGCGGTTGCCAGGGACGCCAGCTCAGCCTGGCGCTGCGCCGCCTGCAGGGGGGAGAGGGCGCAGGGGTAGGTTACGAATATTTGTGGTAAGAATGGGCAGGGGGGCGCGGCCCGCAGGGGTGGGTGATGAAGCTACATGGATGGATGGGCGGGGGTGCGGGCCCGCAGGCAGAGCAGGGGCGAGAGGCCAAGCAACCTCTGGGCAACGAAGAGTCAGGGGCTGCAGGGCAGGCAGGCGTCCCTTGCCCCCCGTGCCCCCTCCCCTCCCATCCCCTCTCCCCTCTACCACCCCGTCTCCACCGTGCACGCCTGCACCCCGGATCCCGTCCCCCATCTGGCCGACTCCTCCCACCTCTCACTCGCTTGCTCGCCACCCACCCAACCGCTCGTGCACCTGCTCTGCTGTGATTGAGGGGCTGCCCTCTAATCAGATGAGGGAATTAAGTTGCCTCTTATGTCTAAAACTTACAGTTTCCATCCCCCCGCCC
>JTEE01000031.1:1581799-1600927 GCA_002896455.3 Chlorella sp. ArM0029B
AAGGTCAGCGGGGCCGTGTGGCACTGAGGTGCCGCTACCGTCAGTGCTGTGGTGCTGCTTGCTGGTGCGACTTCAATGTCGAGAGTCCACCCTCCCTCACACACACCCACATCACGCAACCTTGTCCACTCAACCTACACGCCACCTCCAAAATGTCCAAACGCATGGGCAGGGGCATCCCAACCTCCTCCGCACATGTGTGCCAACTTTCCCACCCCCTCCCCGCATCACCCACACCTTGCCCGTCAGCCGAAAGGCCACCTCCAGGCCGCCCAGAGGAGTAGCACATTTAAAAAGCTCCGAGCGGCCTCCTAACCGTCCTCACACTATATGCAGCCTCACACTCCCACCTCCCCTCACCACCCACCCTTGTCGATCAGCCTGAAGGCCGTGTCAGTTTCGTCCAGAGCCAAGAGCAGCTGCCCCCAACCTCCGCTGCACATGCATGCAACACTTTCCCACTCTTCCCCCACTACCTCCCGCCAACGCACCCTTGTCCATCAGCCTGAATGCCACCTCGAGATCGTCCAGCGGGATGGACAGCAGCGTCTGGAAGAGCAGGAACTCGTCAAAGTTGATGGTGCTGTCACCATCAATGTCAAACTTGCTGATGAACTTCGAGGGCTGCTGATTGCAGAGGGTATGAAGGCAAGGAGGGCGGCAGGTGGGGACGTCAAGAAGGGTAAAGGAAGCGCAGCAGGGCGGGCGCTGGCAGTCTGTTGCTGGCGGCTCAGAGACGCATGGCAGCTGCAAACCAATTGCCACATCAGCACGCAAACAGTGCACGCGCCACTTGTGCGTTTCCCTTGAACTGCAGTACAGGTTGTCGCTGCATCTTATGCCCCACCCTGCCCACCCCACCTCCTCATCGTGCACATGTGGGCTGGGCTCTCCGGGCAGGCTGCCGGCACGCACGACATCAGAGCCCTCTGGTGGGTAGACCGGCACCACGCTGCATGGCAGATTTGAGGGGAAGAAAGGACGGCATCGGCAAATTGAGGGGACCAGGCCTCATGATGGCCATCAGGCAAGCTAGGCTTGGGGCATGGGGAGGGAGGGGAGCGCACGGCAGCAATGCTCAGCGCATGCCATGTGCCCCGGAATGCCACGCCTACCTGCGCATCATGTCCCCCGCCGTCATGCTAAACGACTTGCCATCCCGCTGCGTTGCAAAGTACTCAAACACCTGCAAGCAGGAGGGAAATGCGGGGCAGAGAAAGCTCAAGGTCAGGTGTGCACTTGAAAATGGCAGCGGTTATGGCAAGAGTGGGGCCACAAAGCGATGCACCTGGAGGCGCCTGCAGGCAGCACGTGCTGCCATCGCTCAGCTGGACTGGTCATTATCCCATACAAGTTGCAGGCAGCGCCACTGATGCATGCATGCATGCACTTTTTCAGATGCAGCATTCAAGCAGGCAGGCAAGTTGCAGGGCAGGCCAGAGCAAGGCAGGCAGGCCCCACCTTTTCCCGCGGGCTCAGCTCCCGTATTCTCTTCTCGTACTTGAAGAAAGTGCGGCGCCGCTGGTCCAGGGATAAGAGGTGGAAGCCCTGTAGAGGAAGGCCAAGCAGAGCACCTTTAGGGCAGCACAGGCAGGCAGGCGCGTGGAGGAGACGGATGCCAGCGGTATGACAGCGTGCACGGCTGCACCAGCACTTCGCACCTGGTCCTGGTCTGGCGGCGGCAGCGCCATTTCCTCTGCCCTGCTGCTCGAGACTGTGCCGCCAATTCCAAGCAGCGCCACCAGCGCCAGCTGCCAGCCCGGCCGCAAGGCCTGCGCGGCGCTGCAGGCGCCCAGCTCGGTGGCAGCGACGGCGGCGGCGCCAGCGGCGGCGTGCTGCGCTCCTCGTGCACGACCCGTCGCATGGCCATGACATCCCGCCGCCTGTAAGAGCCTCCACAGCCGAGTGGCCGTGCCACGGCGCAGCATGGGGAGCGGGAAGGTGCAAGGGTTGTGGGCACTGGTGCCTGCGCGCCTCGGTGGCCCCTGGCTATGCCCTTTGTGACCTCGGTAGTGTAGTGTGGGCGCAGCAGATCGAGGGTTGTTGTTCATCTGCTGTTGGACTAGCTGGACGCCACATTGGACGCCCTCTCGCCGACAACTGTGTCGCTCCCAATCCATTTCTTCCGCTCGAGCCTCCAATTCCGGCACCCCGTTCATCCAGCCGCTCTTCCCAGCGAAACCCCCAGACTTGCGAACTCCCGCCGGAATGCCCTCTTCGGAGGAGGAGGGTGTGGGAGCCGCGGCGGAGCTGGAAGCCTTGCTTCTGCAGGGCGAGGCGCCGCGGGTGAGGCCCGGGGAGCCGGCATGGGGAGATGGGGCTCCGTTGGACCAGCCTGCCGACAGCCGGGACTGGTGAGTGGGCGGCTGGGCGGCGTGCCTGACCGTGTAGTCGGCACCTGACGCATCCAATGCAGGTCCTGGATGCCTTGGAGCGCGGCACCGCAGATGGCGGCGACGCGCCGCCCGTGCCGCCGCCTGACCAGCTGGCCGCGGCACGCGGCGCGTATGCGCAGCTGCAGCATGCGGCGCTGCGCGCCGTGTCGGACCTGTCGGCACTGCAGCAGCGCGTGGCAGGGCTGCTGCTGCAGGCGGAGGAGGCGCGGGTGCATGCAGAGGCGGAGGAGCAGGGGTTCACAGACCCCATCCAGCTGATCGACCAGTTCCGAGAGGACCGAGAGCGCGTGCGCCGCGAGGTGGGTGCTGCGCCAGGACGTGATTAAGCGTGATGGTTGGGTAGGGGTTTTGGGTGCCGATGCATGTGGAAGCAGCCGGAGAGGTACGGTGGCAGGCAACTGACCACACACAGCATGCTGTGCACGGCACACGTGTTATTAACATGCACTAATTGAAATAGCCGCCGTCGCCTGAACCCTGTGCCTTCTCTACCTGCGATGTCAGGCCGCCGCGGCTGCTGACAGCGAGGAGGCGGCGCAGCAGCAGGCAACAACACTAGCGCAGCGCTTGGAAAAACTAAACTCCAGGCTGACAGAGGCGGAGGACGAGCGGCGTGCTGAGCTGGCGCCCGACATCAAGGCAGCCAAGGATGACGTGGCGGTGCTGCAGGGGCAGGTGGAGAATGAACAGGCCAAGGCCAGCGCGGCGCAGCATGAGGCAGCAGAGATTGCTGCCAGACTGGAAGGGGTGAGCGGGTGGAGGATGGGGGTGCATGGTGATGGGTCAAGCCGAGGGATGCACATGTGGTTAGCAAAGCTCGGATTTCAAGGCAGGCAGCACGGGTGCTGGCCCTGTAAGTGGGTGCTGGAACAGATCAGAAGGGCAGCGGGGGCGCAGCTTTGTATGTGCACGTGGCTCTGTGCACGTGGCTCTCATTGCTCCCCAGCAATGCCTGACCTGGTACTGTGGATGCGCTGTGTGCCCGGGCCCTGCAGCTCCAGCTGGAGATCCAGAACCTGCACAGCGCACTGGAGGAGGAGCGGGATGCGATTGGCAAGGCAGAGCTGCAGCCTGGGCGTGCCCGGCACCTGGCTGACCTGGCAGTGGCAGTGCTGCGCCAGCTGCGCGAGGACGAGGCAGAGGTGGTGGCGCAGCTGCGGGTGCATGACGCGGCGGAGGAGGGGCAGCTGCAGGTGGGTGCACGGGCTGTGCGCAGGCAGGGTGGGAGTGAAACACCAGGTGGGACAGCTCGCCGGGCGCATCAGGGCCAGTGTGATTGGCTGGCTCAACTTGGCCGCTCAAGGCAGCCACACAGGGGCTGCAGCGGAGGCACGTGACTGGCAGCACCAAACGCACCGCTCAGCCCCTGCCTGACCCCTGCCTTGCCTTGCCTTGTGTATGCACTGCTGCTATGGTAGCTGACTGGTGCCTCTGGTTTAATTTCCTGTCGGTATCCTCAACACCACGCCCTCGGGCTGTAATCTTCTTCTTCTTCTATGCTCGGCTGCTGCAGGAGTCCAAGGAGCTCATGGTGCAGCACACGACGGCTGTCAAGGCCAACGACAAGCTGCGCAACTTGACCGCGGTGCGGGAGCGTGCCGCGGATGAGGTGGCGCGCGACATTGAGATGTCGAGGGTGGAGGCGGAGCGGCTGCTGGCGGAGCAAGTCACGTGGGACCTGGAGGTGAGCGGGGCCTGCTGACCTGCCTGATGCCTTGCTACCGGCACTGCATATGTCGGTGTTGGGGTGAGGGCGGGTCACAGCAGGCAACTGATGACCGGCACTCGCAAACGGACAGTAGCAACTGTGATTCTGTTCGAACGATACTGTGCTGGGGTTGCCGATTAGTGCACGCGCCCGCCATCGCCAAGCCTGCGCTGCCAACCCCGCAATGGCAACTCCAACGTGCCCTGCGCCTCCAACCCCGCTCCTCACTGCCTCCCCCTCCCGGCTTGCCTTCGCCCCCTGCCTGCCTTTGCATCAGGTGGAGAAGAAGAAGGGGGAGGCAAAGCGGGAGGGGGAGGCGGTGAGGAGCGAGCAGCGGGCGCGTGAGGCAGCGCAGCGCCGGCTGAACCGCGCTGAGCTGGAGGCGATGCAGCTGCAGGAGCAGGTGCCGGGGCTGCAGAATGCAGTACACAACCTGAGCTCGCAGCTGGCGGCAGATCAGCGGCAGGCGCGGCACGAGGCGGAGGCGACGCGGGTGCTGCAGGCGGAAGTGATGGGCATGGTGGAGACGGTAGTTTCCGAAAAGAGCCTGGTGAGTGTGCTGCTGGGTGCTGGGTGAATGCTCACAACAGTGCACTGGGTGTAGTGGGAGGCCATAGCGACGGGTGCTCGACAAGTGCATGTGCTTGACATGGGTGCTTGACATGTGCTTGACAAGTGCATGTGCTTGACAAGCACAATGTGCATGTTGTGCACGTTGCCAACTCCCCCCTGCCCCACAACCACATGGGCGGCATTGCGGCTGCAGCTGACCACATGCTGCCTTCTCATTGTTGGGGTGCAGACCGAGGTGCAGAACATGCTTGTCAAGGCCAGCCTAGTAGATGTGCGCCAGCTGGACGAGGAGAGCGCAGCGCTCAAAGCGGCGGTGGAGGAGCGGGACAAGGCGATCCGCGCAGCTGCCTCGCAGCGCGACGCTGCTGTGCGCTTCCTCAACCAGCGGCTGCAGAGGTGTGTGGGGTTGGGAAGGATAGCAGGCAGGCAGGCAGGCGTGCAAAGCAAGCAGGCAGGAAGCACAGGCACCCATTCGCTCCCACCCTTTTTCTGCTGTTGATCAGGTGGAGCGGGTGAGAGGCTAGCGCTGTCCAACGCAACACTGAGTGCACTCCCATGCATGTGCATCCTGAGCTTGGCCGCTTCCCCTCTCTTAAAACCCATGCCCTGCGCTGCCCTCCCACACACTGGGCAGGCTGAGCGAGGTGATTGATGAGGCAGAGACGAAGGATGGAGAGGTGGATGAGCTGCACAAGAAGCGGCGGGAGGTGGGTGGGGGGGGGTAAATGGGAGCTCAGAGCTGTGCGCGTGTTGGTGGGGCTCATGGTGCACAGGGTTGCTTCACTCAGCTGTGGCAGCAATAGTGCCCCTCACCAAAGGAGGCAGCGAAATCGTCCCAAGGTTGCATGCTTGCGACTTCATTCTGGCTGCCCAGTGGTCCTCACTTCACTCGCCCACCTGCGTTGCCGCCCTGCTGTCCCTGCTGCCAGGTCAAGTCAGCGCACGCCGACCTGCGCGACCTGTGCAGCCTCATGTCCGGGCAGATGGGGCGCTTCAAGACGCTGCTTGAGTATGCCCGCAAGGGTGCAGAAGACATGGAAGACAAGGTGCAGGCAGCTGAGGAGGAGCTGTCTCAGCTGAAGCACAAGGCGGACAACAAGGCGCGGGATGTGCGGGTGGAGGAGCGCTCTCGTGCCACCTGCCAGGCAGACAAGCAGCTGCTTGCGGGGCAGCTGGGGGCGTCACGCCGCGGGGCAGCGGCGGTGTCAGAGGTGGCCGATGGGGTGGAGATTGAGCGGCGGCTGGTGGCGAGAGCCGCAGAGGAGGCGCGGGAAGGCGACGAGCGGCTGGCAGCCCGCAAGGCGTCCGCTGTAGCGTCCAAGCAGGCGGCGCAGACGGCGCTGCTGGACCGCAATGAGGAGATGATGGGGCTGTTTGAGCGGTCGGCTGCGCTGCAGCAGGAGCTTGACGATGGTGGGTGAGGGTGGGGTGCTGGGAGGGTGGCTGGGCTCGGGCAGTGCTTGACGATGGTGGGTGAGGGTGGGGTGCTGGGAGGGTGGCGGCTGGCACAGGCAGTGCTTGAGATGCCGTGTTGGGCTAGCGGGAAGCATGTGTTTGGGGGGACTGATGCCATCTCCTGTCGTAGTTGTCCTGCCTCTCGGTGTAAGATCCTCTGCGCACCAGCTCTCTGCCCAACCCTGCCCTCCCACACTGCCTGGATTCCCCCGCCGCAGGCTCGGTGGCGCTGCAGCGGTGCGACGACGACATGCGCATGCTGCAGCTGGAGGTGGCAGAGCTGCAGCGCCGCCTGTTTTCCACGCACAAGACAGCCCCCGACGTGGTGTCTTACGACCGCCAGATTGCGGCTCTCAAGGCCGACGTCCTGCGGGCGCGCAAGGAGGCCGACTCATTTGGGGCGGCGCTGGAGGTGCCCAAGGACAGCCGCGACCGCTGGCGGGTGCTGCCCGGGAAAATGCCCAGCAGGGATGACCTGGCAGGCAAGATTGCGACGATTGAGGAGCGGCTGGCGGCTCGCAAGGACCTGGCGGCGCAGGTGGGGCGAGGGTTAGGCTTGGGTGGGGCATGTGAGGGCAGGGGGTGAGGAGGCACGCTGGGATGGGGGAGGGCGACAGGCGGCCAGCAGGGGCGCCGCGCACTCTGCATCACATCTCGGGCATTTGAAGTCGTTGTTTTTGTGGACTGAACTGGGCGGCACCGTGATGCCTCGTGATGTACCCTCACGATGCGTGCTGCGGCCGTGTCTATCTGCACCCACTCTCCGCAGCAGTGCGCATGCACGCATGCATTGCACAGCCTTCCTGTCTGCCCTGCTGGTTGCCCTTCCTCGCCTGACTTGCTGCCTGCCCTGCACCCACCCCTTGTGTGGCCCTCTGTATCCTGTGAGCAATGGTAGCTGACTGGTGCCTCTGGCTTGATTTCCTGACGGTTTCCTCAACACCACGCCCTCGGGTGTAATCTTCTTCTTCTTCTTCTCCTGTGAGCAGAAAGACTCTGTGTTGGATGAGCTGGAGCGGCTGGTGGATGGGCTGGTTGAGAAGGCACGGGCCAGCCACGGCCCCGCCTACGACCTCAGCGTGCGCATGAACGACGCTCGGCGGGCGCAGCAGCAGCTGACGAGGCGCATGATGGCCACGGTCAGCGAGCTGTCCCTGTACCAGGTGCGATGCAGCTTGTTAGCTGGGCAGATGGGGTGCGGCGGGGTCGTTGTGGAGGTGGGGCAAGTGGGTGGTGGGGGCAAAGAGGCCCGCATGATGACCAGGGTTTAGGGTTTAGGCTTACGGGTCCGCAGAACCCACATTCAGATCGTTGCATTGGTTTTGCTAGACCAAGGGGCGGCCCGTGCATTGTCCTATCATACTAGATGAAGAGTCGCACTCGTTAGCACCGTTTCCCACCATATGAATGTGCCGCCCTTTGCAGGCGCTGTCCCTGAAGGCCGCCTCCGACAAGGACGCGCTGGCTGCTGACCTGGCAGAGGCCAAGAAGAACGTGAACCACGGGCGGCCGCCCACAGCAGGCGCAGACCTGGTGGGTGGGCGCGTGGGGGCAGGGTGGGCTGGGAAGTAGAGGTGCAGCTCAGCTTGGCAGTTGATTTTTTGTCTCAAAAACTACGGTGTCCTCAAATTTTGCATTTTTGAGTGCGACAGCACACGGCAGTCCGTGATATGGCTCAGCATCCCCCCCGCAGTCGCTGGTGCTGGCCCCTGCCGTGCCCTGCCCTGCCTTCACCGCCCCTGCTGCCACGTATTCCCACCCCCGTTTCAGGAGTTTGAGCGCCA
Organism: Chlorella sp. ArM0029B; assembly: GCA_002896455.3. NCBI lineage: Eukaryota > Viridiplantae > Chlorophyta > Trebouxiophyceae > Chlorellales > Chlorellaceae > Chlorella > Chlorella sp. ArM0029B. The sequence goes on from JTEE01000031.1 coordinate 1,589,716, forward strand.
GGAGCGGGACCGTGCTTCAGAGGCGGAGGTGCGGGCTCAGGCGGCGGAGCTGCGGCAGCTCAAGGCCGACGGCATGCTGGGCCCGCTGGCGCCGCGCTCGGCTGCCTCGCCCCGCCCCCAGGCATACATCCCCGAGGAGCTGGGCGTGCCCAAGCCTTTCCCGGCTGCCTTCCGCCCTTTCAAGCCCTCGGAGCTGCCCTCTGCGGTGGCGGTGGCGGCGGCCAAGGCGGCAGCAGTGCAGCGGCAGCAGCAGCAGCAGCAGCAGCAGCAGCAGTTTGACCAGCAGGAGCTGGCAGGGCAGCTGTTGCATGCAGGGGTGGAGGCGTTGGGGTCGTGCGACAGCAGCCCCGTGCCGCCGCCGCTGGCAGCTGTGGGCGCCGACTGAGCCAAGTCACCTGCTGTCTCAATCTGTGCTTCATCAGATGTGTGTTGTATTACATGAAACCACTATCAACATACATGCAAACAGCTATCAATGTCATGTGTGAGGAGTGGGCAGGAGGCCGCGAGCACGACAGCAGTTTGTGCCGGAGTTGTGCTGGTCTGCCTGCCAGGTCAGCTCGGGGTGAAAGGAGGTGGGGGTGCCTCCTGGGCTCCTTCTGTGCCAGCCCACCCTGCTTATGACCTGAAGTTATGGCTCCGCCCCCGCCTCGCACTGCTCAATATGTTCCGCCTGGTCTGCCTGGTCCCTGTCAAAGCTCTCCTGCCCCAGGCTGCTGACAGCCTCAAAGTACGTTTGGGCCAGCTGGGCGCACAGGTCGTACAGCGGGTTGTCAATAGAACACCGCTCCCCGACAATGGGCAGGTCGATGCACCTGCAAGAGGGAGGGAGGGAGGGAGGGGGCAGGGGGAAGCACGGGCTCTGCTGGTGTCAAGGCAATGCACGCAATGTAGGGGCGGTGCTTTGTGTGTGGCAGCAGCGCACAGGCATTACCGATGCATGTTGGCGGCTGGCAGGCACATGTGTGTAGGCAGGCGCGCAGGTTTGCTGCACAGGCCCGCACCGCGAAAATTTTGCTTCTTTGCTACAGACCACATTCTGATACACTCACTCCCCACCCTGCCCCATGAGACCTCTTTGCTGGCTCCCGCCTGGACTTGACATGCAACTGATTGATCGATTGATTGATTGTGGCCTCCTGCTGGCTCCCTCCCTCACTTGAGCGACTGCTCGCACTCGGCCAGCAAAGCATCCAAGAAGGCTTGGTCGCAATCGTCCTTGTTCGAACCAAGCGTGAAGTAGCAGGTGTCGTGTGTGTTGCAGGCCTGTGCCAGGGGAAGCATGCGCAGCAGGAGCAGCAGCCGTCAGGGCGGCTCATCAGCAACCAAGTGGTGGCAGCATCAGCATGCAACGCACAGCTGCTGCCTCTGTTCCAACTGAATTTCAGGCATGCCGCTGAAGGGGACAACCAAAAAGCCACCAGTGCAGCAGCAGCAGCAGCATGGGCGGCAGCAGCGTGGGCAGCAGCGAGTGCCGCTGCTGCCGCGGGTGCTGTGGCCAGGGCAGAGCGCGCCTCATCTACGGCAGAGCACCCACCGCGGTGAAGTCCACGCCTGCAGAAAGAAGGCAATGGCATGCATATGCGTGATTTCAACACCAGGCAGGGTTGGGTGCAGATTTAACGCTAGAGTGGCAGCATAGCCGTGTGGGCGGAAGGCAGCGGCGCCCTGACATGCAAGCACTAGAGCATCTGCACATTGTCCTGGAGCCCAAAGCAGGTCCCCACCTGCCGGCCACTTGTCTGGGACCAGCTCTGCAGCGATGACTTGCACGGACCGGCTGCCGCAGCCGTTGGGGGCGCCCGCATAGCAGGAACCTCCTGGGCAGTCGGCCGCTGTGAAGTTGGCGCCTCCCGGGCATGGCGCGTTGGGATCCTCCTGGGCAGATGCTGGGGCGCCTGTCGCAAGCAGAGGAGCGGGGTGTGCAGGCGTGGGGTGCCGGTGCGTGGCAGAAGCGGGCACCCTCGCTGTTACGTGAAACTGGTGCCCTACTGCAGGGTGCCGCCGCCGCCGCTGCCGTCGGTTACTCAGCCAGCTGCTTCCGCTCTTGTTCAGCCTGACGGGCAACCCGCCACCCTTTTCATCCGGATCTTTGAAACAACGCGCTCCAAAGCGCGTGACAGCGAGTTCCCACCCGCCTGTGTGTGGAGCGCACGCCTACCTGCCCCCAGGAGGAGAGTCGCAGCAAACACGAGGGCGGCGGCCTTGGAGGTGCCCATTCTGGATTGCTGTTTTGAAAAAGTGACCGCGCACACACAGGCATGCCGCTGTGTGGCTTGTGGTTTGCACCAAGCGCGACGGTGGTGCAGCGGGCGCTGGCGATGACTGGGCCGACGCATCGCCGGCGCCACAAGCAGAGCCTGCGTCCAAGTCACCCCTCGTCCCTGCCCGGCTGTATGTGCAACGTTGAGATACATAGTGACGACTTGCTGGAGGCGTTGAGTGGGGCGGGTTGGATGGTGGGTGACGGGCGGTGCACACACGAAGAGCCTACTCACCTTCTGCCACCTTGTGGCACCTTTGTGCGCCGCATGCAGGCCAGCGCACCCAGAGCTTTGCAGAACGGTTGTTACAATGTGTGTGCAGTTAAGGGAGGGCGGTGTGTGTGTCGCAAGCCCAAAACACGTGGCATGCAGTGTGGGAGGGGGCAAAGCAGGGCATCGAGAAGAGCAGCACAAGCAGACTAGAGGGAGAGGATGCTCTGTATGGTACAAGCCGCCGCACAGCCTGGCGCCAGGTTGGCACGCCCACCAGACAAGGCCAGCTGCCTACGGCTGGGCGTCCCAACCTGATGCCAGGCTGGCAGTGACGGGTGAGGTGATGGTGCCAGCCTGGGGCCAGGAGGCCGCAACAAGCCAGATGTGCCAGCGAGGCGCCAGGCTGGCAGCGACAGGTGAGACGATGCCACACGTCGAGGGCATGGGAGGCAACACGAGGGTCCATGGGAAAACGGGCTGCCCGGGTAAGCTGCCCAGCGAGGAGAGCGAGAGGTGAGGGCGGGACATGAGAAAGTTTGTGTGTATAGCAATCCATGGGGGCCAGGTTTGTTTTGAGGCGGGTGTGGAGGCAGGAGGTGGGTGAGGAGAACAGGGGCACCCGCAGCGGCGGCACTCGTCTTCCAGGGGTCACCAGTGTTGAGCACAAGCCTTGCATTGGCAGCCAGAGCGCCCAACTGCCCAACAGAGTCTGCCGCTCCGGGCGATCCGGGCATCCGGACAGCCTCCGCTGCGCCTGCTGGCTTCGCCCGCCGCTCGGGCGGCAAGCCAACCGGCATGCCTCCTGCGCCGCCAGCTGCCAAGCGAAGGCAGGCGCTCAGGCGGCCAGCCAGCCAAGCTGGCCAGCCGCCCGCCAGCCTGCTGGCTGTGTGAAGGGCGGGCGCTCAGGCTGCCAGCCAGCCGGCCTCCTGCGCCTGCTGCTTGAACTGCTTGAACAATTCTGGGGCGCGGGGCAGGTCGAGTGCCACGTCATCCAAGCGGGACTCCACTCGGGCAAAGCCCTTGGCCATCTGGGTCTGCAGCGGGCAAGGGCAGGGGAGGCAGGGAGGCAGGGCGGGGTGGGACGGGGCAGGCAGGGCTGGGGCCGGCTGCAGCGGGCAAGGGCAGGGGAGGCAGGGAGGCAGGGCGGGGTGGGACGGGGCAGGCAGGGCATGGGCTGGGGCAGCGGTGGGCAGCAGTAGGGCAAGGGGAGGCAGGACGGGGTGGGGCGGGACAGGCAGGGCTGGGGCTGGGGCAGCGGTGGGCAGCAGTGGGGCAAGGGGAGAAGGGCAGGGCAGGCACAGGTTGGGGTTGTGGCAGGCAGTGGCAGTGCAGCAGCTGCGAGACGGCGGGGCGGGCCGCCCCGCTGGCGCAGCCCGTGGTGCAAAACCTCGAGCAAGAACTTTGACCCACATGCCACCTGGCGGGCCTTGGTGCTCCTTGCCTGCGGCTGCAGCAAGCGCCCACAGCAAGACCACAGCCCAAGCAAGCAAAACAGCGTCGGCAGCAAGCAAGCAAACCAGCGTCGGCAGCAAGCAAGGTCACGGCGGCGGCAGCAAGCAAGCAAGGTCACGGCGGCAGCAGCGCCGCACCTGGTTGATCTCGCCGCTGTCTCCCAGCTGCTTCAGCAGCCCCAGAATCTTGCCCGTGTTGCTCTCCGTCTCACAGGCAGCCAGCAGGCTCCTGCGGGGCACACGGGGGCAGGCAGAGAGGGAGGTGGTGGAGGTGGGGCCACAGCATGGGCACAGCATGGGCACAGCACGCACGCACAGCACAGGGCCTGGTGCCACCTGGTCACAAAGTCGTGGTGGAAGCGAGACCAGCATAGGCACAGCATGCATGGCACAGCACAGCATGGGCATAGCATGCGCGGCGCAATACAGCGCAGGGCGTGGTGCCACCTGGTCACAAAGTCGGGGTGGAAGTGAGACCACAGCATAGGCACAGCATGCACATCATGCATGGCACAGCACAGCATGGGCATAGCACGCACAGCACAGCACAGGGACTGGGCTCACCTGGTCACAAAGTCGTGGTGGAAGTGGGGGACGTTGAGGTTGCGCAGGCAATGCTCCGCCTCCCTGCAAGCACACGCGAATGCGCGGGCAGGGCGTGCGGGCGGCGGTCAGCGTCGTGTGCGGGCCAGGCCGGGCTGCTGTGTGCCCACGCCACGCACCCTACCAAACACTGCCGAGGCAGCCGGCGCGAAGCACGACTGCCAGAACACGGCAGTCGTGAAGTGAACTGCTCAGAACTGGTCGACAAATCTGATGAACAAAGCTGCGTGCACCACACATACTCGCGGAGCACCCCCCACGGCCCCACCAAACATAGAGAGAGACAGAGGCATGCATACAGCAAAATCAACCTCTGAAGCCCAATTCAGGACCCCGCTGGACAGGTACTGCTGCCGCTGCGCATCCCCCTGCTCCCGCAGCACCCTGCCCCACCTTGCCCCCCATAATGCCGATTGCCTAGAACGGTGCCTAGAAAGGTATTGGATACAAAAACCATCAAAACCATTGCTCACATCAGGTCCCCGCTGGACCGGATCTCCTGCCGCAGCCCACCTTGCCCCCAATAATGCCAACCGCCTTGGAAGATAATGGGCAAAAGTCAAACATCGCTCACTTGAAGTCGCCGCTGGACAGGTACTCCTGCCTCAGCCCACCTTACCCCCAATAATGCAACCGCCTTGAAAAGAAAGGCGAAATCTGCATCAAAGTGAGGCTCACTTGAAGTCGCCGCTGGACAGGTACTCCTGCCTCAGCGCATCCCCCTGCCCCCGCAGCGCCTCAATCGTGCCAGCACCGCCGTGCCAGCAGGTGTCAAACCGCTCGGCAGCGTGCTTGGCGCTCAGCATCGTGCCTGCATCGTGTAATGTGGGAAACATGACGTGGGAAACGTGACGTGGGGAGAAGAAAGTGGGGTACATATATGTATATATATCCAGCTGGTGTACCGTCTGCTGCTGCCGCACCTCCGCTGTGCTTCCGCTAGCCGCACGCGCTCACACACATCACTTTGCCGTCCCACACAACACGCCTGACATCAGCTCACCCGCCTCCTGCACCGCTGCCCAGCTTCAGACCCACCCATGCCCCGCACCATTGGCCAGCGTCAAACCCACCCATCCCCTGCACCACCAACTGTGTCACCACCAGTGCCACACTGCCGCCCGCCCGCCCCTCATCTCTCACCTGTCTCCTGCACCACCGACAGCCCCAGCGACTCCTGCTCAAGGTGAGGCACCGCCTCGGCCAGGAAGCGGGGGGGCAGCACCTCATCCACAATGGCACGGCCTGCAGGGGGAGAGAAGAAGGAGGGTGGTAAGGGGCAGGCGGTGACGTGGCAGGGAAGGGAGGGGAGGGGGCACCCGCCTCAGCCAGGAAGCGGGGAGGCAGCACCTCATCCACAATGGCACGGCCTGCAGGGGGGAGAGAGCAGAGGGGGTGGTAAGGGGGAGGCGGTGACGTGGCAGAGGAGGGAGGCGAGGGGGCACCCGCCTCTGCCAGAAAGCGGGGGGGAAGGTGTGCCACAACGGCGCCCCCTGGCACGTGCTTATATGGAGTACAAACAGGCCACTTGCCCACCCACCCAACGCATGTTTGCAACGCAGCAGGGCACCCACCCAGGCATCGCCCTACCTGCTGGTACAAGCAACAAGGAGCAGGGCTCAAACCAGCCAGGAAGAGCTCCAGCTTTGGCAAATGCGAAAGGCCACCCAGCCAGGAAGGACCCTAAGTATGCAGCAGGGCACCCAGCCAGGAACCGCCCTGGCCAAGCCACAAGCAACATGCTACCTGCAACAGGCCAGCCAGCCAGCCACCCAACCAGGCAGAGAGCTTCGGTTCCTTTGCAACGTAACAGGGCACCCACCCAGGAGCCGCCCTGGCCAAGCATGAAGCAACATGCAACAGGCCACCCAGCCAGCCACCCACCCAGGAAGAGTTCCAGCAGGCGTGAGGCCCCCGGTATGTCCAGCGCCAGGTCATCCAGGCCAGCCAGCAGGCGGCGGAAGCCCAGGGCCACCTGGTCGGCTGCAGGCACAGCAGGCACAGCAGGGGGCGGCAGTGAAAATTGTTGCATTGTTTTGCAAGTGGCTTCTTCTTCGGTTTAGACAACGTTGGAGTAATGTGAACAGAGAGCGAGCGGGGGGAAGAGGAAGTGGGTGGGCGTAGCCAGCAGGCGGCGGAAGCCCGGGGCTGGTCGGCTGCAGGCACAGCATGCACAGCATGCACAGCAGGGGGTGCGGTATGAGAGTTGTGGTGAGTTGGCACAGTTCATTGGCGGGCGGCAGTTGGCATACAGCCTGCAGGGCTGGAGCAAGCATGCAGCCTGCGAGCTGACCGGACATGGGCAGGCATGGCGCTCGTGGTACGACACCGGGACGGCGTGCACAGGCTACACTCAAATACGCACATACTAGAGTGCCCCACTGCTTGCCCCCTCCCCCGGCCTCCCTGTCATCCTGGCCCCAGCCCCTGCCACGTCACCACCCACCAGAGATGACGGAGGGTGTGAGGGTGGGCAGCAGCGCCGACACCATCTCCCGCTCCCGATCCTTGCGGTCCATGGCCAGGGCAATGGACTGGGGGGGAGGACAGGGGGGAGGCGAAGGGGCACGATGTAAGGATGCAAGGATGCAAGGGGGGTCTCGGGTGTCGGATTCACAGGAGAGGAGGGACAGGAGAGGAGGGAGAATGCGATGGACAGCCATGGACTGCGTGTCTGTTGGTAGTGGGGGAGGAACCATTGTGGGGGGTGCCAGGTGTCAGAATTGCAGGGTGTGCCAGTGTTGCGTTTTACGAGGGATGGAGCGTCCGACCCTTGCGGTCCATTGCCAGGGGAATGGACTGCGGGGAAGGACGGGGGGGAGGACAAGAGGCCAGTAGGGGGGTGCCAGGTGTCTGAAGTAGATGAGACAGGAGGGGGGCTCCCGGTCATGCAGCCCGTGGCCAGGGCACGGGCATTGGTGGTGTGGTGTGTGCGCTCAATCCACTGCACACAGCCCTCCCCCTTCCCCCCATGTCTGATTCCCGGCCTTAACACAAACAAACTTACACATTGCGGCTGGGGCGCTCACGTGATCTAAGAGGACCAGGTTTCTTACACACCCACAAGCGCCGGTCTGCCCATACGCTCTACAGACAAACCAACAATGAAACAAGCACGCCGGCGTGCTGCGACACAGGCACGAATGCCAGGCGCTCACGTGCTTGATGAAGATGTTGTGGAAGCCGGGCTCGTCCAGCTCAGCAAGGCGGGTCGCCACCTCACCCGCATCACCTGCGGCACACAACAAAAATCATGGTTGGGTAGAGAGGGCGGCTGGCAGCAACCGTGAGCTCAGCATGGCAGCTCGCCGAAGTGAGCAGTGCTTGCGCACACGCCATTGCCCATACCGAACCACGGCCCCTGCCCGCCCTGCCACCTCAGCCCGACACCTGGCGCCTCGCCTGTTTGAGTTGGTTGAAAGCAACTCGTGCCCAGCCCCTGCCACCTCAGCACCCTTTGCCACCTCAGCACCCTCTGCCACCTCAGCATGCCACCTGCCACCTGGCGCCTCACCCGAGTCAAAGTATTCGCGCACAATGTCCAGGGCTGCGGCCTTGAAGGCCTGCACGCTGGGGTGGAAGGGCGTGGAGGCGCCCCCTGCACCGTTGAGCTCCGCGCCGGGGGTGCCAGGGGTGCCTGCAGGCGGGCAGAGGAGGAGGGAACGGGCAGGGGGACGTTGTAAAGGGGGAGAGGGGCGGGAACCGGAATGACTGGGGGTGCCAGGGGTGCCTGCAGGCGGGGTGAAGAGGGGAGGGCAGGGAACAGGGGGGCGTTGGCAGGGGGAGAGGGGCAGGAACAGGAATAAGCAGGGGTGATTGTCAAATAGGTGAGGGGGTGTTGGGCAACAGGGGTGTTGTGCAGGGGCACAGGGGCAGGGATGGATCGACCGGGGGTGCCGTGGGTGCCTGCAGGCGGGCAAGGGGAGGCGAGCAGGGATGGGGCAGGGGGGGCGTTGTGAAGAGGCAGAGGGGCAGGGACTGGAATTGGCAGGGGCTGGATTGACCGGGGGTGCCTGGGGTACCTGCAGGCGGGCAGGGGAGGAGGGGAGAAAAGATCGGGCAGGGGGGGCTTCGTGAAGAGAAAGAGGGGCAGGAAGGGGAATCATCCGGGGCGGCTGTCAGATGGGTGGGGTGTTCTAAAGGGGAGGGGACCGGCCAATCAATGCACCTTCAAGGCCAGATGGCAGCGCCCCTCGAGCTCTCCCGCCCCCACCGCCGCCTGCTCACGTCCTCCCTGGCCTGCCGTCCCTCCCCTGGCCCCCTCAAAGCACGCACTCGGCATAAGCTTTCCTCCACACAACAGCCGCCCACACCATTCCGCCCCTGCACAGCCGCCGCCCGACCCTCCTCCTTCCCCTGCCCCGCCTGTCTGCCTCAAGACGCTCACTCGGGGGGGCCAGTGCCCCCACAAAGCTCTCCTCCACCCCGTCGCTGCACCCTTACACTGTCCCTAACCTCCCCGCCTGCCCTCCTCCCCCCGCTCGGCCTGGTGGCTGACCCCGCAAACCTGTCCTCCACCCTGTCACTGCCCGCCGCTGCATCCTTACAGTTGCAGTTACACTGTCTTTAACCTCCCCACCCACTCACTCGGCGTGGTGGGTGCCCCTGTGAAGCTGTCCTCCACCCAGCCTCCGGCACGCGCCGCCTTGAGGGCGTCCTCAAAGCGCCCCTTGGCCCCGGGGGCGTCCAGCTCGGTGTCAGCCAGGTTGTCGGCCACCCGCTGGAAGCCCTGCAGACAGGCACACACACACAAACAGCCACTTGAAATACGGATACAACACGTATGAGATGAAAACATACAGGTTGTCGGCCACCCGCTGGAAGCCCTGCAGGCATGCACAACCGTTTTGATTGAAAATTTACACGTGTGCATGTGGTCGGCGGCTAGGTTGTCGGCCACCCGCTGGAAGCCCTGCAGGCACACACCACACACACATACAGCTTCTTGAGATTGTTATTGACATGTGCAAGGTCGCCAAGTGTTGGCAGCCACCCACTGGAAGCCCTGCAGGCATCAACCCCTCCCCCCCATTCCGCTCAGCCTGCATGGCTCACACACTACCCTCCACCACTCCTCCTACCTTGCTCATCTGCCTTCACATTTACCAGCCCTATCTTGCTCATCTGCCTTGACCTCCACTTGCCCTGCCTACCTTGCTCATCTGGCTGGTGGACACCTCCCCGGTCTCGCTCAGCTTGCCCAGCAGGTCCAGGAAGGGCTGCTGGCTGGGGGCATCCATGCTCAGAACCAGAGCCTGCAAACCAGATTCACAAGATGGGGCAGGCAGAGCGGGGGGGCATGAGGCAGAAAGTGAGACGGCTTGGAGGACAGACAGCAGTGTGCCCCTCATCATTAGGTGGAAAGAGTGGAACTCGAGGAGACTGTTGGGTGAGGCGGATGAGTCCAGAGTGAGTGAGAGGGTGCCCGCTGTGAGAGGGTGCCCGCTGTGAGAGGGTGCCCGCTGTACCCCCCACCCTGTCCCATGAGACCTTGCTGGCTCCCACTGGACTTGAACTGTAATTGATGGGTCGATTAATTGGGTACAGTGAGAGTGAGAGGGTGCCCGCTGTTTGGGCGTATTGGGCAAGGGCAAGGCGTTTCACGACTGTGGGGAACCGTGAACAACCGCCACCTGCCCCCCGCTGCACAACACAATGCGCACAGTTGAGCCACCTGGCCCTTGTTTGTGAAAAGGAACACCAACACCGCCGCAACAACTCCTGCTCCCGCTCCATCCGGTCGCCGTGCGTGCTGCAGGGGGCTTGGCCCACAGCCCGGAAGCTATGCAACCCAATGTTTCACCGCATCGCATCCACTTCTTGACCAGTAAGTTCATCTCAGAAGCTATGCAACCCAATGTTCCACCGCATCGCAACCACTTCTTGACCCTCCCTCCTCACCTGCTTCACGAATTCGTGGTGGAAGAAGGGCACCGCCAGCTGGCCCAGCAGGCGCCGCACCTCCTCCTTGTCGCCGCTCGAAGAGTACTCCTGGTGGAAGTGAGGAGGGAGGGGAGGGTGAGTGCGGTATGGTGGCCTGCGGCAAGTAACACGCAGAGAAACAGGGACCTTCCTGCTCTCGCGCAATGCCGTCGCTGGCGGCAACGCCCGGGGAGCATGCTGCGCACGCTCCTCGCCTCCGTGCTTTGTGTTGCACACTGCACTCTGCTTGGCTTCCCCACCTGTCCCTCCTCATGAATCAGCAGGGACGAACCGCTGCAGCACCTCACCCACAAGCAGCATGCTGCGCACGCTCTCCTCCGTTCTCTCGCACACCACGCACAGACCGCATTCCCTCCTCGTTGCCTACGCAAAACAACGCCCGACAAAACAGCGGCAGCCCCCACCCACGCCCGGCCCCACCTGCAGCATGCTCCTCCTCTCCGTGCGTGATGTTGCACATTGCACTCTGCTTCCCCAGCTGTCCACCCTTGCATGAAACAACGGGAAAACAAGTGCAGCCCACTCCGTGCCCCACCTGCAGCATGCTGCGCACGCTCTCCTTGGTCTCGTCAAACTTGAATCCCGCCCCGCTTCCCCAGCAGCGCTGCAGCCGCTCCGCTGAATGCTTGGCCCCCATGGCCACCTCGCACTTGTGCTTCAGCTCCGCTGCCAGGCTGGCGGGGGGGGCGTCCACTCGGGAGATGAAGGAGGGGGGCAGCACGTCGTCCGTCACCGCTC